>VZTZ01030610.1:30108-132202 GCA_013400955.1 Drymodes brunneopygia
CAAGATTGTTTCTGTGGGTTCACATCACTAGCCTCATGCATTTTTACTCACTTCATATTCTGGCAATTGAGAAAGTGCTCCACAGCAGGTACTGAACCTGCCTGACAATCCTCCCATGAACTGAAAATGTCAGAACACCAACAGCATTTAGACCAGTGTCTAGCTGATCACTGCTCTGTTTAAGGCACAACATTTTAAGCTAAAGATGCCTGAATTCAGATTTAGCAGGCCAAGCTTACATTTATTAACAGCAGCCTGGTTTTGATCTGGTGTACGGGTTTTGACTGGGATACAAGTTAATTTTCTTCAAAGCAGCTTGTATGGTTCTGTTTTGGATTTGTGGCTAAAACAATGTTGATAGCACACAAATGACAGAACCATAGAATGGCCTGAATTGGAAGGGAACTTAAAGATCATCTAATTCCAATCTACCTGCCATGGACAGGCACACCTTCCATTAGAGCAGGGTGCTCAAAGCCCCATCCAACCTGGCCTTAACCAAGGATGGGGCATCCACAACTTCTCTGGGCAACCTGTTCCAGTGCCTCACCACCCCCTCAGTAAATGTTTTTTAGTTACTGCTAAGCAGGCTTACACAGAGTGAAGGCACTTTCCACTCCTCCACCCACCCCACCAGTGACTGGGAGTGCACAAGGAGTTGGGAGAGGACATAGTTGGAACACCTGAACCCATCTGACCAAAGGGATATCATGACCTGACCATAAGGCATCATGCTCAGCATACAGAGCTGGGGAGAAAAAGAAGGAAGGGGGGTGCTCAGTTTTTGTCTTTCCAAGTCTCTGTTACATGTGATGGTGCTCTGCTCTCCTGATGATGGCTGAACACCTGCCTGTCCCCAAGAAGTGGTGAACAAATACCTTGTTTTGCTTTGCTTGTGTGCGCAACATTTGCTTTACCTATTGTCTTTATCTCAGCCTACAAGTTTTGTCACTTCTACCCTTCCAAATCCAGCTGTGAGGAGTGAGCAAATGAGTGGCTGTGGTGGAACAGCATCTGTGAGATGGCAAGCAAAGCAGAAAGCTCTCCATCTAACAGGAGCTGTGAACAAGAGACACTTCTCACAATTCCTGTGTGTCACAACCTATCAGACAGAATACAGACTCCAAATCTCCAGTTACTGAAAATGAAACAAAATTCTATTTGAAAGGAAATTTTTTCCAAAGAAAATTGATTCCAGAGAAAACAGCAGCAGCCAGTATCCATGAATCTTTCCTCCTGGAAGTACAGTGACCACCTGGATAGTGTAACGTTATTGGTGGACCACATTCTGGGTTCCTCTGTTCAGTATGTGTGATCATATCAGTGATGGAACTCCATCAAAGCCAACTCTTCTACAAAAAAAATATCAGACCAACTTTAGTGGATTGGCAAGGTCTCACTAATTTTGCTGCTCAATCTCAGAATCTGCAGTGTTCAATTCACTTCTTTCACCATACTGATTTTCTTTCTTGTTCCAGTGGTAATGCAGTAGGAAGTGAGTCAATAGATAACTTGAGGTCTTTTATTGCTGTATAAATCTATGCCATCATATTCCACTGAGACACCTTCAGGAGATGGCAGCTTTTTCTCCAGGCATTGCTATTGATCCATCAAGTAATAACAGAATTCTCTCCTGAGGGAAAAAGCTTCTTTTTTTTTTTATTCTACATTGCATTTCTGGTCTCAATTTTTCCTCTTTGGCATAGTTCATCTCCTATTCTGTCATTTCTCTGCTGCAGCTATTTTCCACTGTGAAACACCGTGTTCCATATGCCCCCCTATTGCATCTTGCTCTTTCCTTTCTATATTTAATGTGTTTCCTAATTCACACTTATGATGTCTTCTGACTCATGCTTATTCTGTGCAAGTCACTAAGAAATGTGCAAAATTCCATTTTCTAAATTTATGCAACATTTCCCATTTCTTCAGCCTTCTCCCCTGTGCTGTCTACACAAGGGCTGAGTGGGTTTTATTCTAAACAGAGTGAACACCAGATTAAGCCACTTATCTCCAGGGATTCCATCATTTCTTTAAGTAAAAGGGGAAAAGAACATTTGAACAGAGCTCACTTGCGCTTCTTTTAAGCAATGGCTGCAGGCAAACAGGCCTGCTATGTTTCAGAAGCTCTCCCCAAGGAGAATCAGAATTTGGAAGGAGGCTGGAGCCTCAGGCAGAAAGATGCCTGTAACCCTACCTTCCCCCAGTCATTTCCCTGACCTGTCCTTCCTTCCCCTAGTTTTCCTTTCTTCCGACTGATAATTTTACCTGTGCTCCTTATTCTTACTTTTTACATCATAAAGGCCAAATCTCACATTAATATTCTCTGTGTTCTTTCAGCTGTCTGTTTGAGGCAATGTTACTCACACTTCAAAGGGATGAAGACAGAGATGAAGTTTTACAGTCTTGATGGCTTAACACAGGTCTGTGCTAGAAAGCCAGCACTTCATTTTCTGAGTCACTCTCTCATGGAGGGAGTCTGCCTCACATACCAGGCCTCAGGGAGCAGGATGGGAAATACTCTGTGGATTATTTTCGTACCATTGCTGGAGGCTGCTTTGCTTGCTGCCTACTGAAATACATAATAGAGGCAAGAAGATAAGGTTTTGACACAGTGAATTTGAATTTTCTTTTAACTGATTGTATTCTAGCAGTAAGTTTTGACTTGGCTAAACAGATAACTGATAAGTGAATTAAAGGAATACATTTAATTCCTTTGGACAGTGTGCCTTGAAAACCTGAGAGTTTTTCAGACAGATATTGCATGAGAAACATTGCATGTTCTTTTTTCTGCAGCAGCCCCCCACAGAGGGCACAGTTGGTCAACTCAAACACAACAGAAACCTCAATTTTCTGGAGTCACTATTTACTCCCAAGACTGTCCATAGGTCACTAGGGTAGTGCTAGGACAGGCACATGGATCCATTGGTATGACCCTCAAGGCATTTAAAAATCATTCAGAAACAGTGCTCTGCTGCATTCAAAGTACTTGTTCATAATATATACTAGCTTGAAATTACATTTCTTCTGTCTTTACAATCCAAATATGATGCACTATAGTGGTAATATAGTACAGTGCATTCTAACACCTAACATAATTCTGTTTTCTAGACCAAAACTTCATCCTTTGAAGCCAGAAAAGACCTTGCTAACAATGCTAATGTACATGCACATATTAGCACGCAAAATAGATTTTTTTCTAGTAATAACAGTACTCATTTCTTTAAAAAAAAAAAAGGGGGCAATGTTGCATTTTGATTCCTGTTTTATATAAAAGACCAAGATATTGGATTTTCTAAAATGGAAAAAAAAAGGAGATTGCAACTGCACTTGTAAAATCAGTCATATAATAATAATAATAATAATAGTAGTAGTAGTAGTAGCAGCTACAGGAGCAAACAGCACAGATACACCAAAAAGAGCAGTCTGCACTTTTAAATGTACTATCATGTACCAAAAGTCTTGAGAGAGGTTCTGCCTTACTTCCACACAAAGCTACATTTAACAGGGTTATCTCAAATGCAAGAAAACAACAAGGAATAAAAAAAATGTGGCAAGCTTAGGCTATAGCTTCTTTCAGGTTCTCAAATCTGGCAGAGCTAAGCCCAGTCAATTCTACTGCTTGGGCTGAATGGACAAATCAGAGTCACTAGGACTGCTGAGAGAATTCACACACTGTGAGCAGTAAGTGACATTTCTTCTGAAACGGGTGAATGTTTCTAGGAAAAAATAAGTGTAAGAACCAAGTACATAATTTTTAAAGTGATTTCAGTACCTTTGGAAAGTAATTTTTGGGAGGAGAGTTTGTATTTTATAGCAGTTGATCTTTTGTCAGGCAAAGACTACACAACTGTAAATCATAACAGTGCAAACAGGAACAGCTGATATTTTAACTTGACAGTGCTGTTCTCTGGTCTCCCCCTCCGCATAGGAGATAATTGTCTGCATGGCAGCTGTATTTTGCAATAGGAACAGGGTGCCAGAGGGAAAGGGAGGAAAGGGACAGTGAATGAGAAGCAAAACTACTAATCTCCTGATGCTTGCTCATTTGGTTTCATCTGTGCCAGGCAATACAGGGACACCCCTCTTGTTTCTTGAAATAAATAAACAAACATGGCTGCACAGCTAACACAATCCCACCCGTCATTTATTCCCACTAGTAGGAAACTCAGGGTCAATTCTAACACTTAAACTGATAATTTGGTAAACATCTTACAGATCTCCAAACCTATCAGAAGTCAAGAAACCTATTTTCAACAAGCTTGAAAGGTTTGTTTAATCCAGCCTCTGTGACTTTGAAAATGTCTAGGAGCACTCACAGAGCTGCTTGCAAGTGGATGGTAATTAAACCACAGCTAATCCTCTTTAATCTCATATTTGGTGCCTCACTGGCCAGTGCTCAGGATAACTCCAAAAATCAGCCAGGTTTAGTTAAAGTAGTGGCAGCATAAATTGGCCCATCTGACATAGACACAGACTGGCATGTGGGCACAAGGTACCAGGCAGGTGAGAGGACTGCGCATCCACCAGCCCTGACCCCTCCCTCCACAGTAGCAAATCAGGTCATTAATCTGCCCACGGTGGTTTCACAGTCTATCTCTTTCTGCCCTGTAGCTTTTGCCTCTCTGACATATGAGATGGACTGAGATGGGCTACCTGTGCCTTTCATCTTTACATAATAGCATCAACACAAATAAGAAAGCAATTTAAAGAGCTCCTTCTGCTTCCTTTCAGGAACAATACTGCTGGTATCAACAAAGCCAGGATTTTAATACGTGGAAACGGGGAATAATATCATGAGATACAAAACTGACTCCGTTTCAGTTTTTGGAAGGACAGACAGGTAGTGGAAAGTAAAACAAAACATTTGTAACTGAAATACTGTTTGATATATTTGATATATTAAATAACAGTTTGATGCAAAGAACTGACCAGAACCAATCAAGTGTTTCCATGCACCCAGGGAATAAAAAATCCCACAACTTGGAGCTGAAAGAAAGGATTTCCAGCGGTGGGTTGCAATTCTTTATTTCTGATTCATAGGTATATATATCCATACAATGATATTAGATATCCTTGTATTGCTTAATCTATAATTTAAGTCAGCATAGGTATTTTAACAAAAAAAAAATTGCAACTATTAATTTATGTTTGATCTGAGCACTCTGATACACAGTAGAAAAAATCCATATATAAAAGCTTGTATCTGTGCAATTATGCATACTATATTTCTCTTTCAACAAACTAGTGATTTAGTAATATTGATATGTTATTGTTAGTATAACATAGAATTGCCATATCAGAACATTAAAAAACTTTTCAAAATATATTAATAAGCAAAGATAACCACACTTTGATCTTGCAATCATTTTTTAACCATTACACCAATTTTGTTTTAATGTGACATCTGGCTTAAACAAATTCCTTTTATCTCAGGCTGCCACCATTATTCTGCCCATACTAATCATATCAATTCATAACTTCGCTGTTTAGCAATTTCACATAAAATAAATAGTTTTAAATTCAACTCCGAGCTGATGCCTACCACTAAAATCCCAAATGTCTTATATCCCACTTAAGTCTCAAACAGTGAATGAAGATCTGTGCCAAACCCCTGCTTTGTGGTGAACTTCTCTTCTAGTGGACACTTTTCTCATCTATTGCATAACACAAGTCATGTGGCTTATCCTAAGAGGCTAAAACTACAGGTCTACAAAAGATGCAACTTCATGCTACTAAATGATTTTCATAGTTTAGATCTTAATGAAGCTTAATTAGCATCTGGAAATCAATACAAATATTTATCTGTACATAAAACATTATCCCCAATATACTAAGTGACAGCACTTTTATAAGGCAGACACAAGCCAGGATTCAAATATCTGAGAAAAGGTGGAAAATACCAGACCCTAGTTTAGGACAAGGTTACAGAGCAGCAACAATGGTCAGCAAGATTGGGCCCTTCCTCCATGAAAATTTACAGGAACCGACAGAAAGATGTGATACAGCAGACCAGCAAGCATGGCAGAGATACCAGCACAGAGCAAGGACTGCGGAGGGCACATACTTCAGTTTTCATGCTGGCCAATACAAGATAGAAACTGACAGAGCTGGAAATGTGCAAACCACAGAACAAAAACACCAAACTTTTAAATGAAGGACAGAATAGAACCTTCACTGTCAGTTTAGATCCTGCTGAAAAAATGAAGGCTCATGCTCTACTGCCTCTGATTAAATTTTAAGGTCCAAGAAATACTTTGCCTGTTTTCACTTTCCTTAATAATTCTGAACTGAAAGCATTCTAACAAGGTGTAACTTATCTTGAATTGTTATGTCTAAGAATTTCTTTACAAAGTAAAGAATCCACAGATGTAATTCTAGGACATACAAGAATCTTGTGAAAAGAAAAAAAAGAATAGTATTTCAGAGAGTATGTAGTAATAAGACTTCCATTAGGACTTCCCAAAAGGCAGGTGAGTCAGCAAGTTTGGAAAGTGCACATGTGTATTCATTAGGGTAAGAGAAAACATTTGTCATGTTCTTAACTCTTGTCTTTTTAAAGCTGACAAACAGAAATCACTCAGTAATTAATTTGCACACTCCTGCAAATACACAGTCTGAGAAACTGAAGCTATTTCCCAGTAAGGAGTAGGACTCACTCTAGTGTCTTCTGTGCCAATTTACAGGACAGCAGCAAACAACAGATGCTAAGGGTTTTTTCCTTTTCATGTTTTTACTGGTGTGTTCTGTGACACAGACAATAAATACTATTGTAAGACTAATTTTATTATCTAATAGAATCACTTTAAGCAATATTTTAAATTTGAATTCCTAACAAATTAGTATGACTCCCAGCTTTCAGCTCCTAGAAGGAAATAATATTTGATTCATATTCAGAGAATTAATAGCCTTTACAATTGGAGACAGGATGTCATTTGAGGACTCATAACTTTAAAAAAAGTGTTCTGGAAGAAACAGACTTAGAAAGCAGCAATAATTTAATGTTCCAAGGATTTTAGAATATATGAAAGTCATTTACAGTATTAGCTGCTTCTAGAAAATTATGCCTAAAATAAATATACTAATCTGAATTATCAAAATAAAATTAATTTTAGTCACTCATTCATCCTCTAGGAAGTCTATTGAGACTTATTGATATTTTTTAGTATATCACACTTTTCTCTGACAAAATAGAAAAGTTATTTAAGGAAGATGGAAAGACTTTTCAAACAGCAAGAAACACGAAATCATAAAAGCAAGAATACTTGGGAGTTGGAAGGGGCCTTAAGAACCATCCAATTCCAGCCCTTTTGCCTTATGCAGGCACACCTTTCACTAGGACAGGCTGCCTAAAGCCTGATCTAACATGGCCTGTCAAATTCAAGAAAGGCCTGCATCATTTCTAAAATTATTTTTAAACAATACAGTTGCTGCTGCTCTGTGACACAAGCAAACTAGCACTTACTGTAACAATAACATTAATATTCGGCAATGCATAAACATTAATATGCTGAGGACAAAAATGAAAACATCCCCATCCTCATTGACCTATTCATGAGGCACACTGTTGGTAAAATGGTATCCTTTTCAACAGAAATGGCACACGCACACACAGAGAAACCAATGCTAGATGATACAGCTTTCCTAATGAAAACTGTTTCTGAAAACAACAAAAAAACCAGGCCCCAAAATTCTGCTGTTTTCATGGCAACAGGACCGGCCCTTTTGGTATTCTTGAACTGCTGAATGATGGGGAAACTTATAAATCAAACACAATTGACCAAATAACTTATTGTACAGCATGGTTGCGATTGTCTCGGTGATGAAAATCCATGTGAATCCTCTTCTTCGAACGCCTGGCAACAATGTTTCTCATTTCAGGGTCATGTCGATGCTATTTATTAAAGACAAAATGACAAACAACAACAACAAAATATTAATCAGTGCTCTGGAAACACATGGCTAGTTATTTCCCCAATCCTGAGCTCCCACAAAGTGTTGAGTATCCGTATCTCTCATTTACTTCAATGCAGTAGTGTGAAATAGCATACACACATCCTATCTACATCCATGCAAGTACACACCTTAGTTCTGTTACTGCTTTATCGAATTTAACAACTACTTTTTTAGCAATTCCAATGTGTACTAAATCAGGTGGGGGTAGAACCACTGGTGGATCAGTGTGGCAGGAATGGGTACCCCTGAAAATGTTCCTGAGCATACAGTTTTGCTATTTAGTGCAAAGCACATGTCATCAAACACTTTAGAAGTATTCTCTGGAGTAAGAAGTTGTCTTCATAAATGTTGCCTCAAGATACAATCTTTCTTAAAGAATACATAATTTAAAGTTTTCTCAATATTTATGAACCATTACACAATGGTACTTCCACTGTGAATTATTTCATAATACTTCTTTTAAAGCCATGAAGAAGTGCAAGGAGTTGAACAAAATAGAACACAAGGGAGCATGAAAATAGACAAAAGCCTTTGGAATAGAATGAAAGAGACAACAGAAGCAAACTAAGAGCTGGGCAGACTCCAGAGATGCATCAGCAGAAACCATACAGAAGAAAAGTCTGTGTAAAACTGCTGTTCTCAGAGTGAAGGGAATTTACATAGGATGCTATTTCCTGAAGAAATGACACAAGAAATGACACAAGAAATGAGGGATATGATCACAGGAAAATTATTGCCACTTCTGAAGACAGATTCATATTTATGGAGAGAAAATAAATGCCATGAATAAACATTAATTTGGCCTTAACTATATTTACTTAACATAAATGTAAATTCTCTTCTCATCTTGCTTTTTGCCACCCAGCTCATCTCTTGAGAAGAACAGGAAAGTTGTTCAAGCCAGAAAAGGTCAAAACCATGGGCAAACAATCTCTAACATGTAATTTTTTGTTCTTATACTTTGAAAAACAGTTCTCATATTGACTCATTCTAGAATAAAACAGTGTCTGAGGAAAAAAGAGATATAATGTCAACTGGTTCAGGAATCAGGAATTTAGCTTACGGTTCTAACTTGTGTATGAGGTATAACAATGTGATGGCTTACTAGAGCACTGTTTTATTTTTTAAAGAGTAAAAACCCAAGAGTCAATTTATTCATGCAACTTTCTGCTACATATACTTCTAATTATTTGCCTGTTTATTAATGCTTATGATATTGATGGGATCTTTTGCAGAGGATTCAGGTTTACTATATCATATTTCCTGTACAATATTCCAGTATTCCAGAGACAGCAGTGTATTTTTAGACACCCATCAGATGGGCAGCGACAGCAAGGTCCTCAATCCCTCTGCCCCATGCACATTGGCCAGGATAACACCCTGCTGGTTCACACTGTTCTAGCAGTGAACTGTCACTGCTCAAGTGACACACTGCACCTAGAAACACTCTCACTGATGAACAGGAAGAGCAGCAGTGCAGGGTTTTCCATTTGTGTGCTTCAGTTATGGTATCAGGCAGAACAACACCATACCAGAGGACTGACACTTCCCATTTCCATGGGAACCAGTCCATCTTTGAAAAGAAAAGATGTAAAGATGCTTGAGATCTAATCAGGAAAATAATTATGAAAGAAGCTGAGAAGCAGAAAATCAAAGAGAAGGCACATGTCAAAAGAGTATGGCCCAGAAATCCAAGTAAAATATAAGACTTTTTAATCTTTGAATGAGAATGGCAAGTTTAAAATTGAAGCTGGGATCATCTTCACTGTGATCATGCTGCACTTTTTCTGTTTTAAACATAATTTAACCTGAATATTCTCAGGCTAACAATTATATCTCTCTCTGCTTGGAAATGGTTAAGGACACTTCAAACACATTCACAACGCAACACAAACACAACAAATCTTCAGTACGTAACACATATAAAGTATATAAAATATAAATATAGTAAAGCTTCAATGTTTTGTCTGCTTGTACATGTTGTTCCTGAATATTACCATAAAAATATTTAGGTCTCAAGAAAGCTTTAAGGAGTCTACCCAGCCTCAGTTCTTAGCAGCATGGTTGTAAAAGAACGTTAAAATGTTATGACAGTATTAGGCATAAATTCTTACTCCTGCTCCACTGAAGCCATTTCTGGATCATTTGAGAGGCAGCTAGTTCTGGATACAAAGAAAAAGATGAATAAACATTTTTTCTGTGTTGATTTCTCTTTTAACGTATGACATCAAATTTGGGGATGTAATAACTAATTGTAGTGAGTATCTTTGACAACACAAACACACAAATGTTGTTGTTAGGAATGTAGGGATCTTAGTGCCCACCACACACATTAGTTTGAGTAACATATTTTCAAGTTATTTCCTTAAGCTGGGGAAGGGAAATGCACTACAGTGACCTCATACATCCAACAATAACAATAATCAGTGATGCCTCATATGAATATTTCGTTCCCCTTTCACTTGCTAAGTTGCAGCCTCTACTATTTTAAATGGAGTAACAAGAAAGCAGCTTTTTCCCACAGAGTTTTCATTGTCACATATACAATGCATTTGAAAATGTTTGAATAGCAGGGATAGAAGCTGCATTTCAAGGCTGGGTAGGTCTTTTTGTTTAACAAAATAGTCAGGTGGTATCAGATAACTACTTATTTATTGCTTCTGAAGCAGTGTTAACTGCTAGACAGTGGCCAGTGTTTTAGATGTTTCTCTGTGGTTGTTTTAAAAACTAACTTCAGAAGAACTGAAGGAAAATATGTACTGCAAAAGAAGGAACTTTTGGAAAAAGTACAGCAAAGAAGAAGCTGCAAGTTGAAAATCTTGAAGTGCATAAGCAAAAGGAAGGCAACTGGAAAGAAACTCAAAATCTTTAGTTACAAAAACTGCAAGGGAGAATGTTCTACGAGAGCCAAGAGACACAGGCTCCTGCTCAGGAATTTTGTGTACAATACTCACGTGAGGAAAGTGCAGTGGTAACTTTAGAATCTAAAGCTCTGCTCAGTGAGTCAAGGATTGTGCACTTCTTAAGGATTTCTCTGGTATTCCACACCATACTACCACATTAAATTCAAGTCAAAGCACAGAGTTATTATTTTAAAGTATCTAATCATCACCTGTGACTGGTTTATTAAGTAACCATAGACAATATAATATCATTATCAAGGATTAATACTCCAGCCTATCCAGCCAACACTAGAAAGACAGAAGAATTTATATACCTACCTTAGCTAAACCTAATTTAGTGAACCGTAAAAAAAAATAGTAGAAAGAACTACCTATTAAAATCTGTATGAATCATCTGACATAAAAGATGAAGGGCAGAGAAAGTTTAATGACCCATTTTAATGGAGTATGTAAGTGATTTCAGGCATTCCCATGGCTACAGAAACAACCATCAAAAAATAGCAAAAGATTTTTTTACAGTGTAAGGGTATGATTATTTATTACTGAGACTCAGCAGTACAAAAGCAGTGAGAGGGGAAGTCAATTCACAAATGCAGCAACTTACACAGTAATTGAAACTACAAGCTGACTGTTGTACCAAACACAACATACTACTGCATTCAGTCTATTCCTGTGAGACAATATAATACCAGCATCCAGCTGAAAGCTATCTTACTTAGCTGTTTCTGAAGCTTCCCTCAGCTCTTCATCCAGTCTGCATGAGTAAAAGTTATTGATATAAAGAAACAGAGAAGCAAGCAGAGCATAAGAGTGAAGCAGGGCAATAGCAGAGCAAAGAACAAATACAGTACATGCTTTTAAAATAGGCACCCAGTAGGATTTAGGGCTAACTCTAAAGCTCTTCAGTTCAGTATGATACCATTTATCCCTGTGCTCAACCCACCTTAAATTTGTAAGTCCTTATTTAGTTCATTTGGAGGCAGAGACAGAGAAGCAGCAGGGGTCTGAGGCATGCCCAGTGGACAGAGCTGAAAGCATTCAGTTGCTCTATCAGACAATGTTAAACTAGCTGCAGCCTGGGCCAAGTCAAGGACATTTATGGTCCAGTGAGTTTTATTTGCAAGGGAGGCTGATCTCAACAGCTTGAAGGGGAAAGTAAGATTCCGCATCATTGCAAGTCCTCTCTCATTCAGCTGTTGAGGTCGCCTGCAGGTGAAAGGCTGTCACACAGATTCACTCATTATGAGCAGCAGCATGGGCTAGAAAGCAAGTTTTACCTCATTCTTCTCTTAATACACTTCTCTTCATCATACCTTACAAGATAAGAGTGGATGAAGGAAGAGAAAAGATGTACAAGTTCATATGGTACAACAAGCATACTGTATCGTGCTAAAAACTACCAAAAAAACCACATAACGCAAATTCTGGCATAACACTATGAGCTTTCTAAAGGTGGAATTTTTCTTGACCATAGGTGGTATGTTCGTTCTTGGCAATGGAGCAATTATGAAGCCAAAAGATGAATTCTACTTTTCTACAGGAATCTCTCCTAATTTTCAGCAGAAGGGAAGCTATGAACTGAACACTGCTCTTCTCCCTATTCCCTCCCTAGGGAAGGGAATAGCCACTCACAGATGCCTTGAATGCACACAGCCACTAAATCTTGTTGCCACAACATCTTGGAATGCTCGCCACCGATGGGTGCAATTGTCATCTTTCCAGTTCTGTCTTTTCCAGCAAAATCATGATCTCTCATCTGGCTGCCAATGACACGAAGTAGGCATTACCCTGAAACTCCTTAAGTTTTAAGTGCTAAAGTTTGTTTGGCACTAGTGTTGTGATCATTTCACCTTTGGTCTGAGTGGTGAAGGGACTTTTCGAACATTTTTAAGTCTACAGGGAAGAAAAAATGTGTGTAACACAGATGTGTGTACTTGCCACAGTGTAATGCTAAAACACGGCAAGGAAACAGACAAACTCTCTGAGAATCACAGTAAGGTTTCTATCACAGGGAACTATATGAAACGAAAATGTTTACGGGAATCAAAAGAAAATTTGTTCGGGATGTTAGAACATTATGGACATCTCTTTGTCAGCTGACCAACAGCCTCTGCTGCACATTCTTAAGAAGTTAGAGCAGCAAATGAAGTTGAGTGAAAGTCTCCATGACCCCTGTTTTCAGAACTGTAGTTTACTGTTTTCACAACAGCTATTGCCAGGCCTGAGCTTCCCACTTGCTCCCTAGAACTGCACCACCAGTTTGACAAAGGAAATTGCTATGAGTACTGTGAAACAGGTGTGAAAACTCCTGCTTGGGTTGAAGAGATCTATGACAACTTCAAAAGCTGTCCCTGACCAATCATAATGAAAATACAATCATACTTGTGTATCTGCTCTTCAAATTGCCTTCTAGAACACGCTGTTTAAAACCTGGGATGTTTGCTAAATAGAACAATTAAAAAGAAAAAATCCTGAATAGAACACCTTTTTAGCAACAACTACATGAAAACCATGATTGCTTTCAGTCATGCTTTCAGTCTTGGTATACCATTTCTTCGTTTTGTTTTCAGGTCTGAAAAAAAGTCAGTTGAGGTGAGCAATGCAAACCAACTTCCTAACAATTTTTTAACAGATATTTTCGTTTAGAAATGCCTGCATTTAAAAAACATCTTCACATTACCAGCAAGAACTGAGAAACTATCTTTCAGTGGTTGTGGATTTAACCATGAAAATGGACAAGGTAAGGAACAGTAAATATATGGAATTTCACTGGTCTTCTATTGAACAAGCTATCTTTTAATTAATGTTTCTGTTAAAAGCCCCACATGACTAGAACTAGAACTTGAAATCCACTTCAATAGAGTTAAAAGTTATCATACCTCAGGAAAGGCCAAATGATTTTTCCACTCCCCTAGAAGTAAATATTCATTGTGTTCCGTGTTTCCATTACACAGAGGTCTCCTGCTTCTGAGTTTGACAGTGAAATGTTTGTGGAACAACACATAATCATTTTTAAGAACATCAGGAAAGTGCTTTCTGGTTTTCTTACAGTCTTTAACACTGTTATTAGTTTGTGGAAACTGTTTCCATTAGAGCAAGTACATGCTACTGTACATCACTTACTTGACAATACTGTCTGGTATATGCACGTATTCCATTGGAATCATCTCACGAAGCTCTGCCAATGTGTTGACGTACTGAATCTTACTGCTGAACTTGGAGCTGAAACACAGAATAAAAGGTATTAATTGACTTTGGCCCCCAGTCTTTTATGACATGCTAAAACCAAATGAAGAAATGTATTAAATGTGTTAAATAATTAAAGCATTTGGATATTCATATTTCAATTACAGACTGAGATAGTGGACTGTTAATGATTAATGACTCAAAAAATCCACCTGCCACAGCCGAAAAAGGCTGGTAAGAGGCAAATCCTGAAGGTGGGATAGTGCTTTTTATCATGCCAGTCCTCTCTTACACAATGGCTCAGGTGTGAAAATTTCCCTCAGGAAGGGAACTCATAATGTTCTTCTGTCCTTGGTAAGGGTCTACATAGCTCATGTCATCCCCACAAAAGTCACACTAGCCATGTGTCCTGCCACCTTTTTCAGCTTCTATTTGCTCTTCACTTTCTTCTTGCACCAAGACTCAGCCTACTTGGCTGAGATGGTCTCTAGTGTGTCTAGTTTCGTACTGCTCATCTGCTTTGCCAAACTATTTAGAGTGAACATTTTCTCCTGTTTGGCAACAAAAAACCTCTAATCACTGCTGCCTAGTATGGTCATTTTGAATAAATGACTAATGAATTGAAACAGACATGACTTTAAAAAAAAAACAGTCATTTCTGGGAACAAATAGGATGGCAGCAGAAATATCTCGGGTATCAAATACAACTCAGTGAATCCTCATAACTACTGCTGATAATTCAAAGTATTGTTTCTCTGTTACTCTGGAGTTCTGGATTGTTACTTTCAACTTGGTCTTAAAGATCTAGAAAGGAGCTCCATTATGACACTCAGCCTATTGCACTTTGGCAGCAATCGGACAACTCATGTGCTTCCCCATCCCAATGTCACTCTACCAGGACAGAGCACCCTGTGACAAGAGACCTCCAGTGTCTTCACCTGCAGTCTGTGAGCAGAACTCCCTGAGATCTGTTATGACATATGTTGTTCTCTGTGTGACTTCCATAGATGAAGCTTCTTCTCTTGCCTGAAGCAACTCTTTTTCACACCTGCCTGTCTGCTCTCCCTAATCTCAGGATTTCACTGCATACTTGCCTATCTTCTGCAGTAAGTGTGAAGTCTTTAACATTGATAACCTTTTTTTTTATTGTTTTACTAATCAAAGCATTATTTTTGACAGTATTAAACCATTTCTGAAACCCAATGCATTCAAACACCTCAGGTTGCAGGCAGTTCTCCTGTACGAGCTATGAGCAGCAATGATATTTTAAAAGCCCAGAAATGTAGCTTAATCTTGTTCTGTAGCCAGGATTTTTTAAATAAGGTGATCATAATTACATGCAGTCCCCTTTTCTACATGCCTTTTATCTGGGTCCTTTAAAAAGGCTATTTTAAGGAACTGAATTCCCAGTTTTACATACACATACAGGTTTACAAAACCATGCCTATGATTTCTGCAACTAGATAGTCATATAAATCACATTTTTTTCCCCCATTCACCTTAGGAAAGCGAAATTCAACTTCCAAAATCCCAGCATGATCTATAAAATGAGCACTATTCAGTGAAAGATTAACAGCCATGTTTGATGATTTAGGGTGCTTACGTATTCTTAGGGACATAGAAAATCACTGATATTTATTACATACCTTATAAAAGGTCGTGTCACAGCCAGAATTGTCCTGATAAACCATGATGGATGAACAATTATAAATGATTTCAAATTCTTCCGTAATCTAAGTAAAAAAGCAATAGTTTCTTAGAGAAACAGAGAAAATCACAAGAGATAAAGAAAGATCATATACAGTAAACCCTGGTAAATCTGGTGAGTTACAGACATGGACAATGTTTAAAATAATGGCTGTGGATGAGAGACAAAAATACTACTTACCGTCGATCAATCATCTGATAACATTTTTTCATCCAACCCAGTCCAGGCATCCTTCTTCTTGGTGTTGCTCCATTCAAGTAGACAATCATGTAGTCTTCAGCTACCATCAGCTCTAAGGTACTGATTACATATCTGATAAAAGTACAGATGTCAGTGAGTATATACTGCACATTATCTCCTTAAGCCCAAACTAAATCACGCTACTAGGAATAAATGAGGGCAGACTGAACACTTTATGACAATACAAGCTTTGCTTTTCCTTTAAACAAAAGCAAACATTTAGCACTGATGACCATGGTACCTGTAGATACACAACTAGAAAACCACAGTCTTACCTGTGTCTTCAAAAATATGTGGTTTCCTTACAAAAATAGTTCCATAGTGAGTTTTCAAATATCACTGGTGAATTTGCTTTTTCTTAAAAAAGGAATTAAATCAGGAGATTTTGCAAGGGAGAACATGGCTCATGTTAAGTCCTAAGAACTTCTGAAATTAACTCTTAAGCTTTTATTCACTATTCTAATCACCAAGTTTGTTCAATACAATAATAAAAGGTGTCAGAAGATACCTGTTTATAATTCTTGTGATCCTCACACTCCTGCTACATGTGACTGCAAAATACAAATACTTTGACACTCAAGCCTAAGAAAACTTGTCCATCAACCTGACTTCTTATGGGACAGAGCACTCCATGACATCACTTCATTTTGTGAGCAGAACAGTGCCAACACTCATTATCAGACAGTGCTCTTGGGGCCAAATGCATCCTACCTAGAAGAGCACACTACTCATTCAAATAAGAGGATAGTTTTAAATTCTTGTTTAGGACTATCTATGCAAATGGTCCACTCAGCAGTCCCTAACTCATTTGGGAGCTGATCATCACAGGAATGTTCAAACTGTTCTCTCTACCATCCAGCCTCAAGGCATGCCTATGTAAAAACTAGAATGCAAAACCGAAACTCACACCTTAAAAACCTGAATGCCTGAGTGTACTCACCACAAAAGGCAGCTCTATCCCTAAGCATAATGGCCCCTTTCACAGTATCCACAATCTAATCTGACCCTTAAATTCCTTAGGATGCAATGTCTTTTAAGGAATTGTAGGAAATCTAGTTCTCACCAGAGAGTGGCATTTCACCTGGGCATAAAGCAGGCAGCCATTAATTAGACCAGTTTCATGCATTTGGTAAATCCCATCTAAATAACTACTCTCTCAACGCATTTCACTGCTCTTTCTTACCTTGCAGTTGTGCATTCCCTGCTTTTGCCTGACATTTGTGAAGGTATATGTCTAACAGTGAAATAGGAAAGAAAGGGATTGCATCAACATTCTGATGCATAAAGCTCCATTTAATAGCTACTTTAACAAAGCTACTATTTGACAGGTTATAAGACTAGCCCCTCCCACAGGGCAGAAGACCTAGTGCTTTAAAGGCACTTAAACACTGGAACATACAGAAATGTGTAGGTACATATTAAAACACTGCAAGTCTTTCAGTTATGGAACACAACAGTCTGAAAAATGACTGTTTATTAACTCCAAAGGGAATTGTGCCTATTATGAATTAATTGGTTATAGTAAGAAAAATGGTGCTTATTTCTCACCAGAATTAGGAGGCCTATTATGACAAAAAGGAATCTTTGCTTGTTTTTTCTTCATACCTCACTAATCTCACATACTTTCATTCAATAGCTCTTTACTTGAAAAGATGGACAGAAATTTTCTCATTGACTAGAACAACTGACTCACTCTGAAAGCAAGGTGCTGGTTTTGTTTTCAAAGTATAGTTTTTCAAATTGAGATTATTTTTAAAAATTTTAATCTGTGGACTGGCTTTAATCTGACTTTCAGGCAGCCACAAATTAAACAGTAAATTTTTTAATGTGGTTTTGCATTATCGACAAAAACTGCTGTAAAAACTGTTTCCAGCATTTTCACCCAAACTCAACCCTTCGAAGACAATTCTATAGAATTAGTCAATGTAACAAATAGGAAGAAGGTAATTGGAAATGTGAAAGGAATTCAGATGGGAAAGGAGCAATTGAGGACAGCTGTTAATCAGAAACCAGAGGTATCTTATATGCTACCAGAAACATGCTGTATAAAAAAAAGATTCAGTGGTTTGCATGTCCCTCCAGATCCCTATATAATTCAGTAACAAAGTATTACCAAATATTAAAAAATATCAGTTACTGTATATTTAATTACCTGTTGCACTCCCTCTATTTCCAAGAAATTAACAGACCTATAACTGAAAGAGGTGAACTAACTCCCTTTTCTTGTTGTCTTAGAGAGAGCCAACAGTCTATAAGCCTTAAAACAAGCTGCAAATTCCCAGCAAATGTGAACTCACATTTATATGACTACTCCAGAAAAAGTGACTTATAAAATTGGCTTTGGCAATATCCTTAAGCCATGTGGAAAAGGCTCTTAAGGCTTTCTCTGCAAAGTTAATTTATCACCAGCTCTATCTGAACAAGGGTCTTGGGTGAAGATAAAGAACCACCACTGAATGTCAGTAATGGTTACAGTCAGCTTTGTTCCTTACTTATCAAGTGAAAACCACTGTAGTAATTCCTTCCTCTCTTCTAAATCACCAGGCATTGTGTGTAGCAGTTACTGCAGATGACACTGAGTTCTTAGAGGCTCTACCAGGCAAATGATATCAGTTGTTCTGACCAGAAACTAAAACACTGAGGCTTGGTAGAGACAATGTTAAAGGCACTGGCTGCCAACAAGTGCATCTTCACAGACTGGAATAGTAAGGAGACCTGGGTCTGTGCTCTCAGCGCCTCATAAGCTGCAAATGGCAAAGGCCAGGTCTCCTGCTGGCTTTAGAAATTGCTTACTGGGTTTTAGCACAGAAAACACTGGAATGATTGATTTTTTTAACAGCTGTAAGTGGAAGTAGCTGAAGGCACTTCAGGAGAGTGCTGCCTTTAGAATTTTGGGCTGCCAAACCAACTGCTATTAGGAATAATTTTCCTGCGATAGATTTGGGGTTATGTGGCCAAATCTGTGTCCTGCCTAACTGGCCACTACCACTTCTAGCTGAATCAGAAGCAGCTGGAGTCAGGAAACATAGTTAGAGCTGCTTGTGTCAGCAATTGCCATTTATCCTGATTTTAAAAAACAGTGTCAAAAAAGGCCCTGTAACTCCTAAACCCAAGACAGCATATATTAACAATACATTCAGTGATACATCATGATAATATATAATAAACAATGAACGGGAAAAACAGTCGAAGCCCCTGCTGATGGTTCTCAGCAAGACCTTGAAATCACGAGTGAAATAGTGCAAAGACTGTAGCCCCAACAAGTGGAAGATACTGCATTCCTTGACATTCAGGGAGATACTAACAATCAGATTTGGTCCTCACAAATACACCTTAATTTGGGAAGGTGAGTAGGTAAAGGATACCAAAATAATACTTCCACTGAGTAGTTTATCTAAAACTGCTATTTTCGTTGTCGCTCCCCCTATAACGACCGAAATTACCTCTTAAGGAAAGACAGGTTACCTCTCACTGCATAATTCTGAGTACTAACTCAAAAGACTGTGTCACATTGCTCACATATCACTCACAGGAAAAGATTTTCCATGACGTAGTTGTAATCAGTTCGACTGCTGTCTGGCAAGAAGCATGCTGCGAACACAATGATAGCATTCAGACCATCACCATAGTATCCTGTGGAAAAAAATGAAAACCCATTCTCATCTTTGTTAAAGGCTTTTAACAGGATAAATTTTTTAAAAAATCTTGAAGTCCTGTAATAGAGCTACTATGCCTACTGTTGAAGCATACCAAAATGCTTCATACCAAAGGTATGAAAATGTATGAACTATCATGAAATGATAAGGAAATTGGATAGTCAGCTAAGCTGAAACCTCAAAAAACACATATAGCACAACTACTAGTAAACTTTTTATAGTGACCAGCAAAAAAGCCTTCTAAGGCTTCTAATTCTGGTTCATTGCAGCTTTATGGCAATAATGTAGTGAATGCTCACTCCGACTGAGGAATAAGGGACTAAAGAAAATGTCCTACATTTGTTGTCCTGCATCGTTTGAATTATATTTCATGAAATCTTGCAGTCCAATCTCAGTTGGCCTGTGCAGCTCCAATGGCTTTAGAACATTACATGTATGACTGTAGTCCACTATTCCTTAAAAGCTCCTGGGGATCAGTTAAACTCTTTTGTTGCTTTTTGTATAAATTACATTTTAACCTTGGATACTCTAGCTGTCCAATACTGTCATTCTCTGTGCTGTATCACTGCCTAATAATAGCTATTATTCTTCAAAGCTGTAGCACTACTATTCCAGGGCCCAGCACAGTTGCTTATTATCCAAAAGAAAATGTTTCTTTTTCATGATGGATTAATGTTTAATCATCTCCACAATCCTTTGCAGCTGCTATGGATTTTAAGAATTTATCATTAATAATCAATAAAAAATACTCCTGCATTTCAGTGGAAAGTTTTGCTTAAAGGATACATGCAATCAGGAGGGAAATTATAAAGATGCTGTAGGAATGGTTGTAGGTAGATAGCACTAGTGATGCAAACAGACAGAAGACAGATATACTCAGGGAACACTCAAAAACATTTGGAGTCTAGAAAAAACTGAGGGAGAGATGATAATATCTGCGAAGGAAACTTCAATTTCTCTCAGAAACATGTTCTTGAAACAAAAATTAAACTATAATATTACCACTTAAACAACTTTCCAAAAGGAGATTTTAAGAATTTTACAGTGCTTTCTGGATGCTAGAGAGCAATATCCAAGCCTAACTAATGTGCTTGTGGAACTCCAGTCCTATTTTCAGCACATATTATTATTCAGATAGATTATTTGGAATTGTGCTGGTTTTGGCTGGCAGAGAGTTAATTTTCTTCACAGTGGCAAGTATGGCACTGTGGTTTTGATTTGTACTGAAACCAGGTGGTCGATAATACAGAGATGTTTTTGTTATTGCAGTGCAGCACTCACAGAGCACCAAGGCCTTTTCTGCTTTTCATACTGCCTCCCACCACACAGAGAGCAACATCGTGTGAGGATGCACACGAACTTGGAAGGGGAAGGGGACACTGCCAAGATAACTGACCCCAACTGACCACAGGGATACTCCAGACCATATGGCATCATGCTCAGGAGAGGAAGGAGGAGGAAGTAAGAAAGGACATTTGGAGTGATGGCCTTTATCTTCCCAAGTCATTGTTTTGTGTGATGAGGCCCTGGTCTCCCGGAGATGGCTGAATACCTGCCTGTCCTTGGGAAGCAGTGAATGAATTTCTTGTTTTCCTTTGCTTGTGTGCACAGGTTCTGTTTTACATATTACATTGTCCTTATCTCAACCCAAGAGTTTACTTATTCTTACTCTTCTGATTCACCATGTGGGAGTGAGTGAGTGAGTGACTGTGTGGGGCTTGGTTGTCAGCTGGGTTTAAACAACAACAGGAAAGAGCAGTATTTCTCTCCCCCTCAGATTTACAAATAGGGAAATAGGGAGGACATTTCCTTCCTTCCATAAATTTAATAACACTTTAAAAGACTTTATATTATGTGGCCATAAAGCAATCTGTCCAGCTGGCACAGGAATTTGGCAGTAAGAGCATATTATGGCAAGTGCATCCACTAAATTACACAGCACAATTTACAGTTCATGGAAAGCAAAACGATTATGTGCAGATGCTAACTAACAACACACAGAAGAAAAATCCACAGATAAATCTAAGCCATTTTTTCTCACACATGCTTGAAGAGAAGGAATGTTCACTCTAGGGACCAGTGTATTTTAATTCGTCATTAAAAGCCAGTAAAAGCCATTTGCCCAAAATCTCTGTTAGCCTAAGCAAAGAGAAAGATCTCTATGAAATTTCTCCATCAGAAGACAATCTCAAACCCACACTGACAAACTTACTGTCCCCCTTTCCTATTTTGTGGCTACCACCTAGATTCTGCGTTTGCCATTTTCTGTCATTTGGTAGGGAGGAATGTTCAGTAGATCTCTGAATCATCGAGAAATGCTTGACTTCACTTCCTATTAACTAATTTTAGTCAGAACCTATTGCTATTCTTGAGATTAAAGAAAAGACTCCTGGCCCTTTAAACACTCCACTAAAGTACTGCCAAAGGGAACCTCATGTGGAATGGGCCTTGCTGCCATAATGTAGAAACTGTTTGAGCTGTCCAAAATTTTCCACAATAGATGCAACAAAACAATTTTGTTTATTCAATCTGTCACTTCATAAACACAGAATTTAATCCAGTCCTTAACTTACGGAGATTTGCTTAGCTATGAGGAAAAATTTCTAGTTCAGGCAATGGCACGCTGAAACTTATTGTTGTATCTTACACAGTTTGTTCTACAAAGGCTAATCCTCTTGACAAACACCCTTTCAAAAGTAAGAAAACTAAAGCCTCTTTATCTAACATTTGAGTGATCTAACAAAACGTCAGACATGTAAATGAATTAAAATTATTTCATACTGAGATTTGTGCTGAACTACCTAGTCTCCCATTAAACACTGCTTTTTCACAAAAGCCTATATAAACACATACTTCAACATCTAGTAGGAAATATACAAGTTTTTGCCATAAATGCATATTGACTAGTTTACAGCATACAAAAATATATAAATAAACAACATTAGCAAGGCCCCAAAATACTTTGTGTTTGTTTCCTAAATTAAGCCATCTGTGTATGTTTGCTAAACTGTGTCTGAGGTGTCATCACATTCATAAATCTTTGAGGGTAGTGTTGTAATGGAAAAATGCTTGGAGGCCTAAACATCTTTATTAATTCTGATTAAACCTTCTGTACACTGGCCACCATGAATACCTGTAGGCTAGCATTTAGCTGCTTTTAAAGTAAAAATTAACCATAATTTCTTTATGTAATTTTACCAGATAGAGGCTCAATACTGAAAGTATTTTAATTTTAATATTTTAGTATCTGATGCTTGCAGATCAGCCACGCTGTGACAAAAGCATCCTTATATAAACTCACAAATCTTACTCCTGAGACACTACGTTGTCTGTCTCAGTTTCTGCAGGAATAAAACAACTCAGCCTAATACTTGGCTTAACAGACAGCTAAGCGTGCCCCCCAAAAATATAGAATCCAAAGAAAATCCAAACATGAAACACCAAGCAAAAGGCACTTAGAAAGCCTTGTTTCATTTTCTTCCTTTAACACCTATAGCAATCTTTATCCATTTGAAATAATTCATACAGAAGTGTACTAGTAACACCAAAACGATAAATTCTCTGAGGAAGCTGGGAAGCAGATGAGCAAATGAGAAAATACAGCAAGCACGTGGTGTCATTCTCCTACTTTAAATGTTTTCTTTGATATGTTTTTTGACAATTATTAACAAATTATGTTGAAAGTCCCATAAACCAGTTCCTGGTGAAATGCTGCTGACAACTATAAATGGCAGAAAAATAGCATAAGACGAGTAGCCAGATGAATGGAAGCCCCAGGGAAAACTATCTTTTTTCTTTTGCCACTCTACTTGTTTAGATCTGTGCAACCACATACATCATTCAGCAAATCACAGAGCATTATACTTCCTCATGCAAAAGGTTTTGTCAAAATTCATCAAATAAAGTTCTCAAAATTTTCTTTTGCTGTAGGTCATAAGCTTTTTTCCTTGTTCAAGACAGTTTTAGCCTAGAGTGACCAGATTGTTCCCAATATATATATATGTCAGTATGCTGCTTCCAAAATAGCTTTGAATTTAAAATTCTTATTAGTCATTGCCACATTGAATTGAAAGCCTGGCTGATTTCAGTCAAGACTGAAAAATAAATTCTTTCTCCCCTTGTCAGTATGATAATGGAAGAAAAATAAAAATTAATGATGATCATTAAAGCATGAATTTTTTACATCAAAAAATGCTCACAGCTTCTCCTACCTCCATGTGAAATGACCTTTTTGTATGGTTCAATGACTTTCATATCAATTCTCTGTTCTTGTTCTCCAATAACCACCGTTCTCCATAACCTGTTGTCCTCTCGCTCCTCCTCAGCAGTGTACTCTGGAATTGATTCAGACTCCTCCTGGGAAGCATCCTTAGCAGCAGTCTGCTCTTCTGAAAAGTAGAACTGTATATATTACCTCTTCCTGTTAAAGCGCTCAATATTTTTGCTGCTACATACTTTTGAGATGGATGACTGAAATTAACTGCATTTTTACAGTACTTGTATAAATAAGAGTAGAATGTGATCATCTGACAGCCAGTAAATAAGAAGTTTCCGTTTTCTTAAGATGTTTCATTATGAACATAAAAAGAACAATAGCAATTATCACTATGCAGACTACCACCATGGGATTTTTTCATCCAGTTGGTAAAACTGAGCAGCTGCTCACTAGAGTTACTGCAAGGTTGGCCTTCTAAAATCTATGTTGAAAGTATCAGAACTATGCTAACCCCACCCTGCCAAATAAATGTGAACATAGCAATACTTCCTGTCTAGAGAGAAATTACCAGAGAGCTACAGCTTCTCAACTTTTTCCCAGTTTGTCTTCAATCTCTTTACATCCACTATCAGCAAATGTGAAGAACACTCATCTTTGTCTGATTCAGTCATACTGACTCCTCATATAAACACAGTGGTTACCTCCCCACAGGACTGTCCGAGGTTAAATACCAGTTTTCTCCTGCTGTGAAGTACAGAGCAGCCAGGCAGTCTGACCTGCTCTATGAGCACCCTAGAGAGAACATGGAAATGTAGTCTGCAGACACAATGACCACAAAAAATTAACTGTATGGCTGACAAGTGACCATACAGTCTCCCTGCTGAATACTCTTACTTTCAAAAAAACTGTGGGATAATTAATAAAATCTACATTTTCATTGCACATTGATGGGATTGCTCTTAACAATAAATTTAACTGCATTCCAGTTTTTCAAATTTAATGGCTGTTTACAGAGAAAGTGACATGAAAAGATATTATGTCCACAGCTGGAATTATTTAACTTCCCTCTTTAGTTATTGTTACAACATACTGTTTTCCATGGGGGAAAAAATTCCCTCTCTTGTACTATTCTTGCTGAAGCACCTCTGCCTTGTGGTTCAGTGTATGTATTATTAATTGGCCTTCATAGTAAAGATCATGTAAATTTTATGCATGACACACATTTTTTAAAGCATTATTCTGGCTCTGCAGTCATAAGAGCAGAATTGGAATTCTAAGTCAGTGAGGTAACAGTAAAGAAAGTTACACTGAGATACATAATGACATACACACATGTACATAAAAAGCTGCAGGCATCCTATTTGAAAATACTAAGGAGATCGGTGAGAATTAGGAGCAAACTGAAAGAAGCAATTTCAATTGACAAGAAGTAAAGAACACAATGTTTCATAGGGGCCCTCAAACCTTTCTATGTGGTGGGTTGTCTACAGATGTGTCTCTTTGATTAATGCTTCTTTTGAACTACTCATACAAATTGAAGTATATGATCCTTAAAATACACTAGTTCATCATAAGAATTAAATAAGTTATCTATGAAATCAGAAATAGGATAGCATACTGTATGTATACCACATACATCTACATAGAAGTACAGGCACATATACATACATGTACTAAATATTAATTTGTAAAAATAAATTCCCCATTAAATACTACCAATAATTTCACCAAATCTGTTACAAATACCAAGTTTCTCTAAGCACACAAAAAGAGCTTCTAAGAAAGACAGGTTGAGGTCATATTTACTGCTACTCTAGGACTAACAAAGTCGGAATTTCTACTGCTGCCTGTCTTGTATTTTCTGTCCCTAATACGAAATATTATTAGGGAATTATACTGGCAGAAGGTGCCTCTCTCTGAGGTAGATTCTCTCATGTGCAGTGAGAGCTGAGTCTATAAACAATTCTCTACCTAGTTCCTGCCTGATGGAATCTTGAAAGAAAGGAAGAATATTTCACCTCTTACCTCACTGTCTAACCAGCTAAATGAGTTAAAAATGTACTCAAATAAAATTGTGTTAATAGTGGAAACAGGGATAGAAAAGCAAGAAGTACATATATGTGCACATACAGTGTGACCATGTAAGCCTTTTTTCCTTTAGAACTCCAAATAAAGTGAGTTTGAGGAGATCTAAGGCTGGAAAAAAAGGACAGTCTGACAAAAGGTGGGTTTTTCTTGAGTACAGTATTTCAAATTGGTTTAACAGTTGCTGCTCAGCAGATTATATAGTGAGGAACTAAAGAATATTTCCACGCCTTTCTCAGGGCACAGTGCTCATGATGTTCAACAATAGCATTCAGCTTTCAAATACTATGTATTCTGTGACACTGGGAATAACCTTACAAAATGTATAGCCCCACTACCTTCAAACCTAGGTATCTTAATGCAATTGTGCATATTGTCAGTTTTGCAAAGGTAGTGTTGGTAGCAATATGAAAATTACATGGTACAGTCAACTTATGTAAACTTTGACAGACTATTGCAGGGCAGCTCATTCCTGTAAGGATATAGGGTCTTCACAAGATACTATTATGCAGCTCAGGTACTTTTAAAATAGATAGATGGGATTATCAGCACAGCCTATGGAGACTGTCTGGTTAGATGACTCCTTGTGAAGTAGAAAGAACATGACTGAGGCAGAGAAGTGTAGCTGGCAGAACAACCTTTAATAAAAAGAGGCTGGGCTAGGTACCTAGCAGACCAATGCTGAAATTGTATTTGGGGTTTGATAATTTTTTTGGTTGTTTAAACTTAAGACAGTGAAAAATGACTAAGACCCTGATAAAAGTTACAAAGTTGAAAGTGGATACATGAATTATTTTTGAACAGAAATGGTACTACATTGCTTCTTCCTGATTAAGTAGCTCTCCTTTACTGCCTGGAGTGCTGATTTTGCAGACAAAGATGCAGCAGTGTGAAATTCAGAAATGAACTAAGTATCTGCAGAAAAAATAATAAACAATCTTACTTTATAAACAGTGCTGATTTGAGAGCAGGCCTTCACTGATACTCATATATGGTTTTCAGAAATGCAATTTTTATGTCATCTAAAACAATAATTATAAAAAGCTTATTCTTGAAACTAGCATGGCTTCTAAAGGGAATGTTGGCATGTATGGTATTAGTGACTAAAAACCATCTGTGAAATTGATGATGATCAACCAATCCCTAAACAAGTCAGGTGCCAGTTTAAAACAAGTACTTAACTATTTCTGCTCTCATCTATTTTCATGCATACTGCAGTTGTGATGATTCTTCTTCATCACACTGGGTTCCAGTATTACTTATAATATAGAGACATTTTTCAGTAATGAGATGGACCCCTGAAGCATTGTAACAGTCTTGCTTTTCTCAGCTGCCTTTTGTAGTTCGAAGGGACCTTGAACAGCCTGATCATGACAAAAATCACTGTTCTCTCTGGTCTCAGCAGCTATGTTCTCTCAGTATTTACTTTTCTGGGTTTGGCAGCAGTTAGAAACACTGAACTGTGGGAGATTGCTGGTAACATCAGAGTGCATACCAGATAATAGTAGAGTACAGGAGTACAAAGATAACAAAAGCTATTTACCATGCAAATAAGCCATTCTGAACTAGCTCTTATGACTATAATCTTAGCTATTGGATTAACATTACATAGCCAACTTCTTTTATTGCTGACTTATTTTGAAAGAATGTTGGGTTTTTTTTGTCTTTTCTACTCTTTTCATGGCTCATCTCAGTGTAAGACATTTTTATTATTAAGTATCTAAAATGAAACTACACAACTGTTTAAATGTCACCAAAATCAGAGGGACCCTGAGCTCTTCACTTAAGAGTTGGGGAAATTGGTCCAACTTGAAGAACAGAACAAATCATCACATTTAAAAACCACTGGGAGGAAATGCCTGCCAACAATACAACTGCTATCAAAATCACTGGAGTTGAATTTAGTTACTTGAGGGCTTAAAGGCAACATCTGTTCTACTGCAGACAGAGACTTTTTCTCTCACATGGTAGTCACAACAGTCTAAGCATGTGAGCCTGTGTGTGTGTGTGTGTGTTAGTTTTAACCTTCACTATAAAATCTTTTAACTATCAAGCAACTCATCACCACACTGCATCTACCCATAAGGAAATCAGCCTCCTCATGAGAAGTAACGTTAGAGACACATGCATGATTGAATACACAGTAATGCCTCTTTGGCAATACCATTTAGAATGAGGCAACTGTTCTTGTACGCTCCAGCGACCTCACTAGCATTAGGGAAAGTAAATGCATGGGAAAATTCAGTTTAAACTGATCCATTTTTAAAGTTTCTTTCTGCTCTTAGCTGTAAAATGTTCACACTTATTTGCCCCTCAAAGAGCTTATAATCTACTTGTATTTACATCAGCGATTACAGTTCTTCAACATTCTACATTTTATAAGGTACTAGCAAGGAATATGAAACACCCTATCTTGTACATCATGAAACTAAGCCAACTGAGTAAAATTTTACATCATATTTCTATGAGAGAAAATCATTTATATGTGAAGGAAGAGTGAAGTATCCATTGCACACTTCAGGGTGCATCTATATTGTACAGCTAGTCCTGCTGAGAAAGGACATTTAAATTTGTGGAATGAGGAATTCTGTTGTTCTTTCACCTGAGCTAGCTTCATCATGCCATCCACACACCTTCCATATCTCAGCTTTCCAATCATGGGAAGAAAAAGCAGACCTTTCTTACTAACAAAAGATCTCTCAGCACGTTGTATCTACCCCACTTACCTATTGCAAGATCTTTGGTGCAGCCAACATCTTTTGCACAAAATTGTATTCCTAAATATGACAGACATAACTGTAATCTAGAGCTGGCCAGAGCTGCAAGAAGCTGCAATTAGCTATAGAATTCTCTGTAGCAACAGTCAGCTGCTCTCTCCTCAAACAATCATTTTCAGACAAGTCCTGTGGTGCTGGACAAAGACAGGACTTTGAATTTCATTCTCCCTACACAGCTGCTCTTACTTTATTAATTCAGCTGTACTACTTCTTTCTGCGGAATAATACTTTACACAGGAGGAATAAAGGTTAAAAAATAGCAGACAGTAAAAATACCTGGATGCCTACCATTAACTCTCAAATGCTTTAACCATACTGATAATCTGAAAAACGTGAAACTGAGCATGTGAGTAGTAAAAAAGAAACAGAGATGAACTCTACATTTATAATTTAGAATATTACCTTGTCCAGTGTATTCAAAAGATTCTGCTTCATCAGGAGTGTCAAGATCATCTACATTAATGTCAATTTCATCAGGTGTATCCAAATTATCATCAGAAAGTATAGACCCTTCACTCCGGTCCAATGAGAGATTGATGTTTGGAGCAGTGAGCTTTATCCTTCTGGGTTGGGAACCATTAAGATCAAGAGAATTGGGAGGTTCTGAATAAAAGGAAAAAAAAGAGAAAAATAACTTTATCTATTCCACATACAATTAATCTCCCGAGTACTCAAAAACTACTTTTAATCACACTGGGACAGATCAGTTTTAGTAACACCATAACAATTAAGACCATCTAACACAAAATAAAAACATTAACATTAATGTTCACTGAAATGAAAGAAAAATCTACAAGAGAGGCAAATGTAGCGCTGAGCTCTTAAATTATGGTAAACCCAGATTCACTTTTTTGCACTCATTAGACAAAAATCAGATTTTAAACATGCTCTGACCCACAATTTAAGAAATTAAAGGGCAAATACAAATCATTTGAGTTATGAATTAAGACATTGCTGAGTCCTGGGAAAATTCATATGAGTTAAAAGCCATTGTAAATATTTATTTCCTTATGCACTCAGTATTGATTTGCAAATACTGACGTCTTTAGCTGTAACTGTATAATATCTTACTCAATACAATAACAAACAAAATAAATCTCTGAGTCTCTTAATCAGTCTTGAATAGAAGTAGTATTCAACAAGATGAAAGCTAGATGTACCTTTGCTCCTTGCCTCTGCCTTGTATGGCACATTTCAAGTTGTTCTGTCTAACTTAGTTCACTTAGACAGTAGTCAATTATAAAATAAATAATACAGACTATTAAAACTTTACAAGGACTAAATAAGTGGTAACAATGCCCAAGAGCAAATATCACATTTTAATTATCATTTCTCAAGTGAAGAAGAAAATTGACTAAATAAAGCGAACTTAATGCATTTTTTTTTTAAACACTGAACTGATTCTTTACCAGCACAGAAATATCATTCTCACTGCATAATTAAATGCCACAGGAATAAGATAAAATTAAGAAGATGAGCAAGAGCTTCTCTCACCAGGTCTCATCTCTGTAGAACTGGGGCTTAGTACACCCTCATCTAAGGGGATGTCCATTCCCACATCCTCTTGTACCAACCTGAGAGATAAATACAAAGAAAGATCTTAAAGAGATGTACAGCTCATGATCTTATACAGAACTCACATTTCCTCCAACATAGCCAGTTCAGAAGTCTGATGTTGCAAACAGCAGTATTTCTCATTTTATACAAATGAAGTTGGCCTTTGGTTATCCAGCAAACTGGACACATCATTGTAAGGAGCTTCAGCTACTCTTCGTAAAACAGCATAATCATGACTGTATACACAGTTAGTGTATAGCAAAAATGAATAAGTTTTCCTTTTTTTGGTATCCTTTGTATCTTAGAGCAATTTTAGACCTAAACCAGTAATACTGATGCAGGTAATGTGTCAACACTGAAGAAGTTCAGAAAGTAAAAAAGTGAGAACCAAAACTACATCTCAGATTTTCAAAGATTAAATTGTTGCAAAATATCCTACCTAGACTCTACTTTTAGGAAGATGCTAAGAAATTACATGCAACATACATACATACATACATACATAAGACAAGGAAAAGGTACCAAGTGGTGAAAACAGCAATAAAAGTAGTTAAATGTTTAAAGCAAGTTGACCTGGACCATTTTCATGTCTACTTGTTATTTAAACGTTTTACAAAATATTTGCTAGAAGGATGGTTCAACTGCAAATAGGAAACAACATTTTAAATTTTCAGGACACTCTTGAAAGCTTCCAAACGACCTCCACTGAAAATTTATTACTTCAAGAGAGCTTCATTTACTTTACCAAAGCATTTTATGCTGCATTATTATTCTGATTCTGTTTTCTTTTTTGTTTCCCCACAAAAGCTGAAGAACAGACCATTCTTCAAATTTGACCAACAGAACTGTTGATGAGATCAAAGCTGGTGCTTTTCCCTGCAACAGCATCAGCTAGCTATGTTTTGAATGATTCAAATTATTCAGCTGAACAGATCTGAACAGGTGTGGCTTATTGCTCTTGCAGTTTCTTCCTGCCCTCACTTTGCCAATGAGGAGGACTACCCTCATTATTTGACTGTGTCCAGACAAGATCCTTTGGTCAATCACTGTATCAAGGTATGAGTATAGTTTCTGTGATGTCTTGTTAATTTCATATAAATTATATATAAATGTGCATATGTAGGAGTGTCAAAGGCTTCACTGTATCTGAAGCTGAAAAAGATCTTCACCTCAAGCCCCATGAGATGAAATTCTCAGTACAGACAGGAACAGTGAATACAGTGAACTCCCGCTTTTCCATGAGACCACAGACAATTTAAAGCTATTGTCAAACATGTTTGTACTGTACAAACTTACAACCAAGCCTTGTCTATCAATAAGAACTGATTTCACTAATTTTGATTTTATCCCCATATACTGTATGGTACCTCTATCATTATTATAGAGATGAACAGTTTAATGATTTTTACAAAACGTATCAATTCTGGAATGTGCTTAAATACTGGCTAAGAAGTCTTGAAACACTCTCTCTTAGGATACTGAAGAAATTTGATCAAAGTATCCTGCTCATGAATAAAATGAGCACAAATTTCCTGTAAGGTACCATTTCCTTGTTTCCCCCTACTCTCTACAATTATCTGTATTCAGAAGTACTGAATACCACCACAACTTACAAAGATAGTATCAATAAATCAGTAGAGTCTTTGAGTCTTTGCCTTTTTTTTGTTTTGTTTTTATACAAACCATAGTAAAATATGTGTAATGAAGTCTAATTCATTCATCTGAACTAACTAGAGAGAAATCCTAATTCTAAGGAAGTGCTGCAAGTAACAGCTGGGTAAGGCAAATAATCATAGCGGAAAGGGTGTGGGCACAGGATGAATATTTCTAACCCATTTTAAATTCACATTAGGATTTTATGTGGGGCTTGATTAACCTTTCAAAAAATAAAACTATGAAGAATTCTTCGATTAAAGCAGCTCAGGATTAGCCAGATGATGGCTTACAGGTATTCAACACTCAACACTTGTTGGAAAGCGTAAGGTTATGGCACTGTAATACAAACCATAAATTTGTAATATTTCTTATACCTTTATCAGACCAAATATCAATTCCTTACTGTACAACCTTTGGAAATTACTGGAGGAAATTATTTGAAAGGAAATATTCAAAGTTGTGGGAAGAGTAAGATACAGGAGGATAGTGAAAATTCAGGCTTTTTGTGTTAAAAAGAGACACTATTCTCTGCATAAAACAAAAAAATTGTATAAGAATTAAGATCATCTTTTCCACTGTATGAAAAGAGCATGAATGAGTTTTATATACTCAGTGCCTACAGAGGCAATTATAAAGAAAGCAATATCCCACAAGTAATTAATTCACGAATTTAGAGTTGCATAACATTTTGCAATGCCCAGGACAGAATTAGCCTAAATCATGACATTTCTAGGGTTACTTCAAAACTGCTTTCCTCCCTGTGGCACCTTTTTTTTTTTGTAACACATATGTAATTGAGCTGGTACTGTTGCTTTCTCTAGTGCCTCTTACACTTTCACAATAAAAATTTGAAGTATTTTTCTGCTTTCACTGGGGCCACTGCAGCTGAGTTAAACCAGAATTTTTTATCATATTTGTGAAGAACAGTACATTTCTAGGTATTAAAAGATACATGTGTTTCATATACTTTTTTGAATTTCTTATGCAATTCAGCTACAAGCAGTATACTGAAAAAATATCCCTCACTTGTGAATTACAGTTAAACAGTATCAGAATTTGTCTGAGAATTTCTAATTTTATTTTGTTGACAGCATGTTTTTAATGCCAAAAATCTGTACTGTTCATATTGTTATTTAATTTGGAGAGTAAAGACTCTCTGGTCCTAAAAGCACAGGGTCAAAGCAGGTATTTAAAAAGTCCAGTTACCAAAAGCACTGCTGACACAATGTTCTCCATTGTATCCTCAAGCACATAAAATGCTATCTCACCTTTGAGAAGATTTTTAACAGAGATTAGGTTTCCTTTTTTTTTTTTTTTTTTAATTGTGTCAGGTTCTTATGTACTGGCTAAAGACAGTCAACAGGCTTTTTGGAGAAAAGAACCTGACTTGGGAGCTAGTCTTATTTTTCCTAATCCTTTGTGCTTTACCCGAGGACATTAAAGATTCCTTGCCAGACAGACATACCTTAGTTTCAGTGGAAGTTCTTAATTTTCATATGCCATAGTCTATATTTCAGTCATAAATTAATGGGCAATAAAGGCATATTTAAGATCTTATTTAAATGTCTGTGATGATGTGCCCCAACATATGGCTTCAGAATTGCTCTTAGTAAGAGAATAAGGAGGATATGGATGAAGACTGTTTTCTACAGAAACAGCTACACATTTTGTAATGGATTTTGAGAGCATGTTATGCTGAGCAGTTTAGCACCTAGCAGAGTAATTTCCAGCTGTGCAGAAGCTCTCAACAGACCTCAGCAGGAACCCTTGTAATGGAAGTCAGATTACAGAAACTTTGAAATAGCAACTACCTCCTTTTCCCACAGACTACTTCATATGCTTTCAAAATTCAGGCTTATAAAATTCCTTGCCTCACCATAAAGATGAAAACTGATAACATGGATGATGTGGATGAAAATATTAGAGAAAGAAAAATACCCTTTTTAAAATCCCCTTTTAATGAATGCTCCTCTTGAAGAAATAAATTAAGTTACTTTAGAAAGCTCCATTCCAATCAGGTATGATTTACTGGATTGATAAAAAAGGGATCTTGGAAGAGAGGTCAAAGTCAATTAAGGTTTTTTGTGTCATAAATGACTTCTTTTATGTTGTACACAGACTGGTCATTTAAGGATCAGCTGCACTGGGAATCAAGTTACTGATTATTTGCTGTGATATTCAGGTCTACGATCTTGTTCAGAAGTAGCTGAACCCCTCCCCCCCCCATTTCTCCAAGGTGGATCAAAGACAGAAACCAAATTCATATGAAAGGAGGAGCGGCTGGAGGCTGAAACACTTTCCTTGCTCTTTTTTTGGTCCAGACATTCTTACAGCTCAATAAATTAATAAGCTTTAAATAATTCTTAATGCCTTCTCAAATCAGTACTTCTCAAAATAAAAGTTATCCTTCCTGACTTTTCTAGGTACAGCAGCATTCTGCTATTTTGGAAAGAGCAGCTTTGAATATTCACAGCAATATGTCATAATCCCTATGGGCTGTGCTGCCTCACCCTTGTGTCATCTGTGATCTATCACCAGTTTCCCAAGTTGCTCTGCAGCTATTACATACCAAGAAGTTAATTTCTATAGTCTAAAACAAGATATGCTTCCAATGCACTACTCTGAATGAATACCTACAAGGTGCAAAAGAGATCAACATTAATCCAGTTGTGACTGTCACCACAATTTATTCACCAGCTGGACTTCAAAATTTATATATTTTCCCATTTTCTGTACTCATCATTGCAGAAGTTTAATCTGAAGTGGAGCCCACAACTGTCAGGCACTTCTCCTAGATAAGTAAATCATGTTTCCTCCATGCTGTTCCCTCAACATACAGAAATACTTTCATTCTTAAATTTTCACAAGATGTCAAAGGTTTTTTTTGTGAAGTTTCAAAACACGATCAGTCAAAGAAATTACATGAATGAAATCACCTCTGCATATTAATACATGCTTGGTTTGGATACTAAATGTGAAGAGGAAAGATGAAGTGCAGTGGAAAAGTTATTCAGAGACTAGACATATAGGCTTTTTCCATCTTCTTAAATCCACACATTATGCAGGTACACCCTGGTTTTGGATGAAGTAAGAGTCCTGCTGAGAGCCCACTTTCTCACTAGTTCGCAGTGAAAGATTGAGCTGCTTTGGGGAAAAATGCATGAAGTGAAATTTTAGAAACAAAAACAAGTAAGGGAACTTAAACTGATTGAGTTACTTTTCCAGCACAAAGGCAGCACAAAGTTCCTCTCCTTTGAACCCCTCCCACCCCCACCCTGTGACACCACCCTTATGCAAGTACTCAGCCCAGGAAAAGAGAAAAGAGGTTGAAGGATTGGATATGAGAAGACAGTATTTTCCTTGGAAGGTATGAAAAAGCCTTTGGCATCTATCCAGTAATGCCTGTCTAATGACTCTCAGCACAGTTCTGTCTGAAAGTGCCTCAGCATTAAGCAGGGTTAAGTGTTTTGCCAGAGTATGCAGTATCATGTGCAAACCCATCTCTGGCCTGCCAGATGGGTCTCATCTCATTTTGATCATCCCACCTGGAAGATGTCTAACTTCTTTCAGACAAAACAAGAATTCCTTTCTATTCAGAAGCAATTACAAGCCTTAGAAGAAACTAAAGCAATTGTTCAAACACTCCACAAACTGCAATTTATATTAAGGATGCATTTACACAAAATGTTTTCTTAATTGCTCCTTTCTTCTTCAGTTTACGATTCTAGAAATGCATATAAGTCTAGAGCCAAGATATGTTACCAAATGTATGACTTAAAAGGGGTGTTTTGCTATCACCCATCTCTGTAGCAACTTGTCATGGTTTAAGCTGAGCTGGCAACTAAGCTTCTCACAGGCACTCATTCACTGTCCCCCACCCCAGTGGCATGGGTTGAAGAATACAAAGTCAGATTTGGGGGCTCAGTGAGGAACAATACAATTGCTCAGCACCCACCAAGCCATGCCAAACTCCATCCCTGAGCCATGATCAGACCCTCCCTTGCTGATAATTCCCCAGTTCATATGCCAGGCATGATGTGATATGGCCAGCTTGGGTCAGCTGTTCCAGCTATGCATCCCCCTGGCTTCCTGTGCACCTGCCTGCTGGCAGGGCATGAGACACCGAAACTGTCCTTGACTTAGGATAAGCACTACTCAGCAGCAACGAAAAAAGCAGTGTGTTATCAACATTATTCTCATACTGAATCCAAAACACAGCACTGTACCAGCTGCACCAGCTGAGAAAAAATGAAGTCTATGACAGTAGAAACCAGGACACTACTCCAACATTCACCTCATCTCATATAAAAGAACAGCAAAACCCATTCTTTATCACAATTAAATACTTGATACATTATTTCTTATTTAGAAAAGAAACTGAAAAAATAATGGGCTTCAGTGTGAAGAAATTTTGATGAAAATACACAGGAAGAAACAGAGAGAGAAAGCAAGAACATTAGTCCCCTAAAGCCCAAACGGATTGTGTACTAAGAGATGAAGAAACCCATTACCAAAAATACCCACTAAATCCAAAATGACTTCCTGCAACTAGCCCCTTGCTACAAAACTTCTAGACAATAAACAAAAATTCAGATACCTATTCAGAGATAAAAGAGACTGCAGTGTGAATTTTTTAGGTTCAGCAGAATTAATGATCCTTAAACTGTAGCAGAGTATGCAACAAATCAAAGTGACATACACTGTGCAAGATTTAGTCAGCATCAGTCAGAGATTATGCTTCAGCTCTATCCACATACCAAGAAAATAAGTGTATTGGAAGGAATCCACTCCAGGATATCTGAGACTATAAAAAAGTAATTACTTTTACTCACAGTTGTGTAAAATAATTATACTGTATACAGGTGACTTGTAAAAATGGATTAATTTTATATCCTCCCAAGACCTGAATTTAGAAACCATTATATGAAATTAACTCTGTTTCTATTGCTATTTGTTTTGTAGCTCTTAATCACAAATTAGTTTAGGAAAAATCTGTAGCTTGACCACTATAATTTATATATAGCATGAGACTTTTATTCCCGTATCTGCATGAATGGGAAAAGGAAAAAAAAAGCTGCGGTGATTTGTTTGAGCCAAAAGGTTTATTAATCAAACATCTGTGCAAATGCTAACTCATCACTGTCATACTGCTTGCTGCAAAGTAGATGACATGCTCATAATCCTATTTTACAGAAAAACACGTCACTTATGAAAGCCACAGCGTAAGCCCTTGCTAAATATTAGCAAAAATCATAACTTCCTTGTTTTTAATACCTCAGTGTTAGATTTAAGCCTTCTTTTACTAGTTATACTAGTTACTGTTACATGTGCTGACATTTTGCTCCATTTTCAGCATGGAGGTTGAATGAAAAAATTAGGCGTGACAGTAACAGGCAATATTCTTTCTGCAGAAAAATCCTGTATTATAGCCACAAGATATGAAAACATATTAAAATTCTCACTTAGAGCCACTGAATAAATTTTAACCATTCTTTATTAAAACATTTCCTAGTCTCCAATCAAATTCATTGTTTAGTGTCTGTTTGTCTACCCCATCTCTTCCCTTGTTCCTCTTTTTTAACCTCTACCATAAGCCTCATTTTATTCCAGGTAGCCAGTCACAGTAGTAGGCTCTCCTGGCTCCTTGTATCAGCAAAAGCTGCTATTCTTAAGCATATGCTGCTGCTCTCCCTGCTGCTAGGCAGCCACACGCTGTCTGTCCTGACGCCTTGCCAGCTCCCTCCCTGTGTCACAGCACAGGAGAAGCAGGCAAAGCCATGGAGGGATGCCGAGAGCCGTGAAGGGACAAATCCAAGTAAACAGGGATAATGGATTTCACTAGGCTATTTCATCAACCTTATGCACATGCCCATGGATGAGGAATGGAAGAGACCCAGGGCTCCAGCCTTCTTCAATTATATGTGACTTCCAGCCACATGAAATAAAAAATGCATCTTAATATAAAATGAGGGAAATTGAAGTCCCAAACCTAGATGTCTGGCCAAAATGGGGACTTAGAAAGGCAAGCCAGGCCGATGCTGCCAGCAGCAGATCCCAGAGTCTCCATAACCACGTAACAACGTCATGGCATGAACATAGACAGGAGGTAATTCTTCAGGGTGGTGCTCTCAGAACGCATCCACATAATAGCACTGTCTCCAACTACGCCTCTTATGAGAAGTGCAGAACCTGCTAGGTTCCTAATATTACCATTTTAATAATATTTTCCAAAGTCAATATTCTGTATGCAAAAGCAGATAGAGGATAACAAATTCTAAGGCAGAAGTAAGTAACTTAACATGTATTTCTTTGCTTTGCATTGCACATGTATACCACCACATGGTTTTGCCCACACAGCAGGGGTTGTTCTCTGTTAGGTGCCTAGATCAGCGCTCCTTAATCTTTACTGGGACAGTGGAAAATCACCAGAATTAACAACACAAAGTTAGGGAGCTTATGTGATGGGTGCTCCTCCACCAATATTGAAAGATCACAGCGTCTGACAATATGCTGTGTGGGTTCAAAGCAGTATTAGCATTTAGAAAGCATGTTTCTGATCTCTTAATAGATGTTGTTAGTATTCTACAGATAATATTCCACATATCTAGATGATCTGTTAATCAACAACCACTGTTGAGCAAACATTATAAATGCAACATGGTAATGCCAGCAGAAAAAGTAGAAATTAAATCAATCTGAATCACAGGATCTGTAAGTACAACCTGAAAACATATTTTCTTTTCAAAATATATTTTTAAAACTTATTGAGATGCCAGGGACCTGATTCCCACCTTCCACTCTCATTGAGCGATTAATTATTCCCTGAGAAAACTCAGTTGTAGTTTTCCTGACTTTTAAACCAGTTTCCCTTCCTGAATGTGTGGCTCACAGTGACCTTTTTCCTGCCATACTGTACTGTCATCAGAGTACCTGCAGCTCCAAATGATGTAATTGGCATGTGAGAAGCACTCGAAAAAGCAGTGTGCACCTTGTACCCAGTGCAGCCATCTGCACTCTCAGGAAGTATGCTAATGATTTGAGAGTAGTTAACAGGGGAGAAGTTGCAGGACCAAAAGCCAAAAAATCTTTAGAAAATTTTAAATTTTATACCCTACTGGACTTGTCTATTTGCCACTGGACTTGTGGGAAATCCCCTCCAACTATTACAATCTACACTTTACCAAGCACATTTGTTTCCAAATGAAAACATGCTAAAATGCCTCAGACTGCTCTTAACCATTATTCATAACCATTAGTTCCTGAAACTGAGGTAGTATCTGAACTTCAGTGGCTATTTCTCTCTACCACTCATTTTTTCTGTAATACTGGCAACTTCTTGCATTGCTTAATGGACTTGTTTCTCTGTGTGTATGAATGATGACATGCACAATGGTGATGATACTTACTACCAAAGGAAATGCTTTAACAAAGCACCTTGCAACAGGTGAAGTATGTCTTGCCCACATGGTAAAATATGATGATGACTTCTAGAGCTGCTTAACATCAGCATGTACAGAATTTTTTTGATCTGTCCATTAAAGCATTAGTATTTTTCTAACACTCTTCTGATTTCAAGCTCAGCTTTTGGACAATATGCTGACAGATAGGAAACAATACATAGCAATATTCTTTTTATACTTTATGACTTCTATCTTTTCCTGTCCTCATACTGCTTTTCCCTGGTCCTATTTATGATCTCATTTCCTATCCTATCCTATCCTCAAAATACTTCTATTTCCTCAATACCTTAAATGTTTTGAAATTCTTTGTTTTCTCTTCTCACTTCTGTGACACTGTAATGACAAAATTTCTTCCTTTCCATCTTTTCCATGTTACTGTATCTATGATTTCACAACTTATGGCATTCAGTGTATAATTTAGATTCCTAGCTGACCTACTACAAACTTAAAAGTAACTAACAGCTACATTTTCCCTATCGTGGATATGGGTGACCTAAAGAAAAGGCTCTAAAAAGGCATTAATGTCAAACTTTAGTCTCTCTTAAAGCTGCAGTTGTTGGAGACGTAATAAATAGTAGGGGAATTTAAGTGACAATGCAGAATGTGGAGTGGGAATTTTAACCAGCAAATTAAAATGGAAATACCCTAATGGGTGTAAATTGGTAACTGAAAGGTTCCCATCCCTACTGGGAAATTATCAGCTTGGGAAAAATACAGGAGAAGTCCCAAACATGAGCCAGAGAAGAGTCCTTATCAGGGCACACAAGCACACTGAAGCAGTAAAACTGGAAAACATGCTGTCCTGGAGCTTGCTTGCACTGACATGAGGTGTTAGGAACAGAAAAGATTGTTAGACCCTGCAGCTGGCACGTCTAGAAGGCATGTGCAAAGAGTGATGGGAGATGCAGAAAGCCACCAGCTTTCTTCAGAAGCAGAACTCTGTCACTGAGTTGGAAGTGCCACAGAAGCAGTAGGAAGATAAAAACCAACCTAAATGTGGGAAAGAGGAGTAATGTCACTCATAGCAAAAAAAGCTGTGAAAGAGTCAGAGTGACAGGAAAAGCCAGACTGAAGAAGCAATGTTCAGGAATCAGGTGAGAAAATGGGGCTCCTCCTTCTTCCACATGGCACTCCTCACATATTACAGCTAAGGGAATAAATGGGCAAGGTTAGCTATATGCTGTACTTTCAACAGGCAGGCAATGGTGTATCCTGCTGGGCTCCTGCCCAGCACACAGCTCTCCAGAACCTGCTGCCACTGTGCAGGACACAGTCAGGTTTCATCTGTTAGCCTGACATAAAGAAGTTCCACCTGCTGCTGTCTGTTTTTCATAGGTGCAATGGCTGTAGATAAGACCACAAAAACAAGATATACTAAGAACTAATAATGAGTTAATTCTTAAAATCCTGTAAGAAGCTAAACCACTTCCTTCAATGTCCAAAGGAAAAACCAACTAGATACACTATGAAATCTGTCAAGCAAGTGGAATGTCATTCCCACCTTCCTCTGCCTCAGTATAATTTGCTGCTGCAGCACAAGTGTCATTTTCTGGGTATTTTTACAGGATGTGATAGGAAGTGTCTCCAGTCCTGAAAACACTACAGTGATTAAAAAAAACCTTATCAACATTCACAAGTGCTTTCAAAATCACATTCTCACCTACAAATTGTTTTCTATTAAGTTTGTAAGCTGCAACTTTTGCCCGAACAAAGACTGGGGCTTTGAGATGGCTTTTATTTCTATGCCTTTTTCTGCAGCTATATTACAAGCTGTAAATAACACTGTTCTCCTATAACTGCTGAATACTATACAGAGGCGCCACAAAACTGCAACAGACTGATTGTAGCAGGATCTAAGTCTTTTAAGTAGTGAATGTATGCAAAAACTAGATTTGTCTCTAACTACATGAATTTTCTGTAATACTGTCCAGATTTATGCAAGACCAAATAAAAAGCCAGACTCATCAAAACCAGGGAAAAAGGGCTATTTTAGATCTTTGGACATCCCTACCCCACATGATAGCAGTGAAGAGTGTGGCCAAGTGTGAAAGAATGAACATGGCAGCCCTGGAAAAAAGAGATGTTTGGCATGGTAAGGATTGGTGTTCATTGTTCCCTGCTCTGACCTACGCAGTTGTTTTGATGCCTCCTGACAGTGCTGCTAGATCCGTGTGCATCCTCCCCTTCTCAAAACACCTCTGCTTCCAAGTAAATAAAGATAAAACCAAAAATTCCATCTCCTCCTGCCCCTCCTTCCCTTCCCCAGCCCCCTTAGAATAATTCTGGCTAAATGCACCAAACAAGCCTGCATACATTTCCTTTCAGTGTTGCCCTAAGCAGACAATATTTATCCATTCTGCATATTTCTATGCCTCCTGTATATCACTATCATCAATTTCATTCGCTTACCATACTTAGAACTGAAGAGTATTTTCATTCCTTCATCACAGACAGAAAAGCAAGTAACTGAATGAGCTGAGTCAAGCTCCTATAATTAAATTTAAAAAAATACAGCCTGCACAAACCAACTTTTGCAGTAATTGAATCTCTTACAACTGAGATTGTTGCTGCATCCTTCAACAGTTAACCTTCAAAAATTATATATACTGTTCACTGCAACATTTTAAGAGGACATTGCAAAAAATTCAAAAATCATATGCTTCAGTTGATCGAGAAAAAAACCAAAATTTTAATGCCAAGTAGCCTACAATGAGAGCTGTCACAAACAGTTGAGATACCAGTAATTAAGCACTTTTAAAAGCAAGCTAGATGCTGGCAATGCCCTTTTTGCCCATCCTATCCTCAGAGCTAGGCAAAAAAGCTGAAAATAATCCAGTACATTAGGTGACTGTGCAGTGAAGTTTTGTTTCCTAATTATAAATACCATGCCTGTGCTCAGACAAAAGAAATCCCTCTGAACTGATGTAAGCTTCTCTCAAAGAGCTGCAACAGAATTAAAATACAGCTGCCCTGCTTTCAGTAATGAGGTCCTGAGTGCTTTGCATCATGCAGACTAACATTTACCCTTTTTCTGGCTACAGTAACTGCAATAAAGAGCCGTTAATGAGAAACCCTTCTGCACATCTGCCTCTCGGGGCAAAGAGACGCTTACCTTCTGAAGACTTGAAAAGGCCTTTCTACTCCAAAAATAGTGAAGATGCTTCACTGCTGCCCTTCAGCATCCCTCGTTCTCTAGCAGTTTACTAGGAACACAGATCCTCCACCATTTTCTTGTCACGTGGGTAGTGGTACTGCTAAATAAGGGTGATCACCTGCCTGCACACAGCCGGCTGTGTGAACCAGCAGCTACTGGGCTTTGGTTACAGGCGCACTTAAACAAATGCAGAGCTGTGCTTCGGCCGTGTAAATTACCTTTTTTTTTCCCACATTCCCTGCGGAGCTTTGTCGGAGCATCATCAAACTTTGATACAGTGAGTCAGCCTGTGGTAGCAAAAAGGCTCCCTGCTGCTTCATTTCACTGCCTGAGGAAAGCTTATGCTGAGACTGCATGACAAAAGTTCCTATGGATTCAACCTATCTCAGCCCTCATTTCTATCTGCATCAATGGCTATAGAGCACATGCACATTCAAACATAGTTTGCATAATTTTTTTTTTTGTTTGCAATTTAACAGTGGGAATGTAGGTGCAAATTTAAACAAAAAAAAAACAAACCACCAACAACCACCAGTTCAGAAGGCACAGTAGATTCTGAAAACACAAGCTATGTGCAGCAGGAAGCAATGCCCACAGCCTGTGGTTCTGGTTGTGTTTCTTAGGGAAAGAAAGGATACTTCTCCCAGGCAGTGCAGTCTCACAGCCCCCTTTTATACAAGTCTGTTGTGAGTTGGATCCCTAAAAAATCCAGGTTCCTTTCCAAATGCAAAACACCTTCCAATCCTAATCCCTACAGCAATGCAACAGACCCTAGGACGCCTAACCTTCATGTGTTTTCTCTCTTCAAAGTGCACAGATCCTCCTGGAAAACAATCAGGACTGGAGAGGCTTTCACATCAGACTGCTTAGCCATAAACAGTCAAAAACAAACAAAAGCCTAACCCCGTTTCCTTTTTTCAGTACAGCTCCATGCACAGCTACAGCACAGTGTAAATTGCAATTCACATTGTTCTTTATGGTATTAGCAATCCTACAGAGAAAGTGCTCATTATCCACTACACATCCTGGTAAGTTCCAGATGATATTTTAAAGGACAACAGATAAATACAAAGCATTTAAAGAAATGTAAAAATCACCACCTATATGAAAATACACTTCTACCGAGGATAGTGCTGCAGGACATGTCAGCTTTGATGTTTCTATCACCAAGCTGTACGTAAAATTTCCTGTGATGGGAATGTTTCTAGAACTTTTTCAACTGGCCAGTATTTAATTCATTTAAAATCAAAAGACCATAAACCCAGAACCTGTATGCAGGAAATAAAGCTATAAAAATATTTATGTACAATAGAAGTCATTAGTGGCAAGGTTATGGTGAAGCTGTGAAATTAGTAATGTGGTTAGTAATGTGGCAGAAAACAAGGTCTTAATCCTCCATGCTCAGAGTACCATAGAATATTTTTGAGATTTTGACATTAGGATGCTGTTGAGGAAACTTCCCTGTCCAACCATCCACTCTGGCAGTCACACTCACAGCACCTGAGCTGGGACCCCACACTCCCACAGTTAGACCAGGTCTCCTTACCGGTGCAACCCCATGCTTCCCATAGCAGAGTCTCAATCCTTAAAATAATCTAATCATGGTGCAACAACAAAAGAACAGCTTGAACTGGGTGCCTCTGAGGAAGGACCCCAGACACAGGAAACTCTGGGCTTTTATACCCTCACATCTGTTTGTGCAAAAGTCTGGGGGTCATCCAGCAGAGTCATCAGTCCCTGCTGTGTTCTTCAGTGTCCAGTCACCTGCTGGCACAACATTTCCCCGTGCCCTTTGTTGTGCAAAGCCCAGAACCAGTTCATGGACTCCTTAACAGATGCTCTGCTGGGACCACTTACCTCACTGGGGCTCACTGCCAAAGTCTGGTCCTGTGTCAACAGGTTTAAAGTTTCAAAGCTCGTTAACACTTTAGGCTGAAGTCTCTTGTCATTGATCACATTGATTGGAATATGTAACTAATTAGGTCAGGAAACGGTGGTGCTTTTAATAGTGGGGGATTTTTTCATTTAACCACTAAAACACACTAACAAAGTCCAGGTCTTCTTGCTTTAAGAAAGTGGCTTTATCTGGCCAACCTCACAATTTAATTAAAATTTCAGTACCGTTAGTAAATAATAGTAAGTTGTGGGGTTTTTCCCTTTTAAAGTTGTTTTTCAGTCACTGAAGTGCTGTTCTTTTCTTCCTAAAAGATTTTTATAAAGGTCTTGGTATTTGTGATGTAAATATTAAAGCCATTTTTACAAAAATGAGATAATCAGGACCTTCCTACAAGCAATCTTCTCAGTTGTTGCTCCCTTACCTACATGTTTGGTTTTAACCTTTAAAGCATGGCCCAAATGTCATGCTTTGTGCTGCCAAGTGGGAGACCTAAGTTCAATTCCCATTTCAAGTCCATAATTTTATAGTTCAGCAGGAGCTGGAAGCATAACTGAAGCAGCATGCCTGGTCCCCAGAGTGCCTGGAATTGCTTTCCAGTGGATCTGGCCAATTAATAAACAATCCTGACAGAAGTGAAAGATGGCAGCCCCACAGGTTTCCAAGGAAAAAAAGGAAACAGGTATCCAAAGGGAAGTAAATGTTACTTTTTTTCCTTACAACAGATTTTCAAGCTTTTAAGCATCCTATATATAGCACCCTGCTTTGCGCAGAGAAGAATAAGGCAAGCCTGGGATTCCTAACTTGTCGCCCTGGTTTTACAGAGCCCCATAAGTTGTAACATTGTAGCTGTAGTTTCCCATGCTTGTTCTGTAAATATGGTCCTTGTTTTCCTTAACCAGCCGGGATTGTTTTGCACTTGTGGAATTGTTTTTCATTCCTTTCCCTGGAGTGGAGAAAGATGATTGACCATGTCTTTGTCCTATAAACCTTCAGGGGTGTTGACCGCTTTCACCAATCTTTGACTGTCCTTAGAAACATATGAAAATAGGCAAATAAAAAAGGGCAGGATTTTTAGTCAGTCCTGCCTGGTAAAACCACTGCTACTCTGTGACCCGTGTGTTTCTTCTGTTGCTAACTAACCAACACTAAGTCACTGCCTTATTCGAGCTTTGAGATGACAGAACAAACACCTTGAGAAAATATTTGGAGAAACCTTTGATCACTGGAGTCAATGTGAATTTTTTCCTGGGTTCCAGTCTGTCAGCATTTCAGTTCAGTACTGGGCATTGATATTTACTTGAATAATTAATGGCTTTGAGATTTATTTGTATTTGGCTAAGTCACAGAGATAGCAGAATCATCTCAGAGTTCTTATTAATCTTGTAAGTCATGGATTTTTCTTTAATTAAATTTAATTATCTTTATTCACTGGCAAGCACAGGCAATGTGATGAAAGCAGGTTTTTCTATTAATATAAGACTGGACTGACTCCCTTACTGGGCAATTTTAATAGCCAGCAGTACAGTAGTGGTCAGACAGGGACATTTCTGACAGAGGCTGTGGAAGAGCTATCTTTTCCAAAACATCATTATACATGTGAGCAGAAAAGAATTAGTCCTGTTACTTTGAGAAAATGCTATCAGAAAGATAAATTAAGCTTTCTTTTGAAGTCTTATTCTAGTAGGTTAAATACATTGTGGTAGTTCTTCAAAGGAAATTGTCTTCTGCTCAGTTTTGCCATCAGTTTCTAAGCTCTCCCCCAAACCTTCCAGATATCTCTGTTCTGAATTCTACTGAAGCAGTAAAACTGGAAAACATGCTGTCCTGGAGCTTGCTTGCACTGACATGAGGTGTTAGGAACAGAAAAGATTGTTAGACCCTGCAGCTGGCACGTCTAGAAGGCATGTGCAAAGAGTGATGGGAGATGCAGAAAGCCACCAGCTTTCTTCAGAAGCAGAACTCTGTCACTGAGTTGGAAGTGCCACAGAAGCAGCAGGAAGATAAAAACCAACCCAAGTGTGGGAAAGAGGAGTAATGTCACTCATAGCAATGTCACTCACTGCTTCTTGTACCTCAAGTCAATACATAACTTCCTAGTATTTTGTTCAGCTCTAACTTTTTCTAATAAGGAAAAGGATAATACTTCCTTACAACAAAGGCAAAAGCAAGAATGATCTGGTATACACAGCCACTGAAATACTCTGAGGAATGTACTGGGTGAAAACTAGCACAGCCATCTGCAGTGTTCTCCCTCTGCTTCCTGACCAATTCATTGCCACCAAACTTCATACAGTTCTGTAAGAAAAGACACTTTCTATTAAGAAGAAAACTACCTCCTGTCTTCATAAATTTTACTGCTGGCATACCTCCAGTCAGCAGCAGCAAAGTATGTTATCCTGCCCACCTACCATGCTGAATAAAAAGCTGTTTTCTTTCTGGAAATACTGACATTAGTAATGTGCTATCAAATACTTTTGGACTTTTTTATGAGTCTAAAGAAGCTTTAGAGTTTATTACTTCTGGTGTTTCTGTATTTCTGAAACAAGCTTATATCTTTTCTCCAGTGTTTTAATGCTAGTAAGCATCCTTATTCTCACTTCCTGCTGAAGCTTTTCCTTGCAGAAATAAAACAGGAGAGGATGGAAGAACTTGACCTCTAGCCACAGACTTCTTTAAAACAGCTTTGAGAGTTATGTTTGACATTAGGACGAAGGGGGCAGTGACTAGCAGACATCAAGATTTTAAGGCACCTCTTCATTCTAATTTTTGTTTACACCTTCTGTTTCAAAACTTTAATTCCCTGTTCTGTGTAGCAGTTAATTCTGTTAGAAGTGGCAGATACCTGCTGGATGAAAGCAGAAAACAATGTGAACTGCGTCATTCACTGACCCTTACTCCACTACAAAAGGAACCTGTTAAGAGCACAGTACAAGTAGGAATTTAACTTTTTTTCCCCCCTAAACAGGGGCATATAGATATAAAAGGGATTAGAAGACAGTTAATAAGTAAATGCCTTCATAAACTTTGGACTACTAATTCAGTTGTTCACTGGCTGAGTCTGAGTTTGAATACAAATGGTAAGTTTCTTTATTTTTCAAAGATCACAGAACCATCGAATGGTTTGGGTTGGAAGGGACCTCAAAGATCACCTAGTTCCAACCCACTTGACAGGGGAAGGGACACTTACCACTACATCAGGCTGCTCAGAGCCCCTTCCAGCCTGGTACTGAACACTTCCAAGGATGGAGCATTCACAGCTATTCCGTTCAGTGCCTCATCACCCTCAAACTCAAGAGTTTCTTTACATCCTACTTTGATGTAAATCTTTGGCAGACTCAGAGCCTGATAACCAGCACCATCAGGTGCCTTCCAGAAACTGTATTGCAATAATCACGGAAGTCTTAGTTTCTTCTGTGATGATACCAGTGTTTCTTCACTAACCTCCCATAGGCTGGCAGCTGTGCTGCATCACACTGTTTTAAACTTTGCTGGCCATGAAAGGCAGTTAATTTCAGACTAAAAATTCAAAAGTTGCAAACTGAGTTATGTTTTAAGAAGGAACTTCTTTTTTTAAAACTGTCAATAAAATGCATTAAGAAAGCATGTCTAATTACACACTTCTACCATGTCAGTTGCTAGTTTTTCAGCTGTTTATGTAAGAGCTTTAATGAAATGGGCATATAATCTAGAAATAATGATTCCTGTATGTTTCATCATAGTATTTTTCTGTGTGTTTGCTATAGTTTCAAAGGAATCAAGGCCTCTGTGATTATGCTGTGGGGATGCATGTGTCTTCTAAGAAGTCTGAAGTCTTTATCTACCTGACCAAAGACAGAAGCTTATTAAAAGTTTACTGAATGTCAACTACCAAGCAGAGGGGAAACTGAGGGGAAAACCACACCACAAAAGCAATTTCTATTACATACAAAATCCTCACAGAAGAGGATTAATTACTTTTAATAACATTAATGCTGGAGACTTACAAAGAAAAAAATCTAATAAGAAAACTTAAACCCAAAGCAAAGTAGACTTTACTGGTTTCATGCTCCTGCAATTATTTGTTAATGTGGAAGCTGAGTAAGTTCCTTACTTTGCTTCTCTGGGCATCAGTATCAGTAGTATAAAGGACAGAATAGCGACTGCTACTGACTAAAAAGGTATTTAATATTAAACAACTTGTGAGATAACAAACAAGACTAAACTAGAAGCTATAGTGACCATATATATTCTATACCAAGAATTATTTTATCTTTTTCTTTCAGGATGCACCATATTCCGTCATGCATTTAATTTTTTACTGAAAACACAACGGACATTAACATGGTCTAGTTATAGATTTTAATGTGGGAATTAGTCTAAGCAAATATACTAAGTTCTAAAAATAATGAATGTACTGCATGCAAAAATCCAATGTGAACTGTTGTGGAGTAGTACTTCAGGATTTGCTCTTCTCAAAGTGGATCGAACAATTCATAGCAATCAGCCCATAAATCCATGGCCATAGGAATGTTTTCTTCTATGAACTGAACCAGTCTCAGTTCAAAAATCAGATTATCTTCCTGAGGTCTCTAACTAAGAATCTTCCTACCTTGAAGTAATCTCAAGTCCAAAATGTGCCGGTTTATTTACAAATCATTCTAGAGCTTTCTTTTCCTCTCTAAAAACATCATGGGAATGTAAGTATGACAAGTCAAACCCCTAGGATGCTGCCTGCATGTAATTAATCAGTGTGACTTAGACTGGGTCAGCATCTGCCTGTTTTTAATTTAAAATGCTTTATGGGAGACAAAGGAATTAAAAGATAATTTCTTCATGTCAGATTTGCAAGCCTGCAACTAACCAGCACACCTACACAAATCTTCCTGTTTCCTGTCCTGTTCATTACTGATCGTGAGCAAAAGTGGTAAGCATTTTATGATTCTAAAATTTCTTACTAGAAATGCATGGTTTGTCAAAAAAGCATTTTTATTAACTGAAATTAGTTGTTTTTAATGAAATCCCAGTGAAACCCTGCAGAGATAACAAAGGAAAATAGCTTCCAAATTGACCTCCAAGTCAAAGGACATCTAGCTTTCCCAGATTCACAGCTCCTAAGCCACCCTTCCACAAAACAACATGGATGCAAAACACCTGCTTGGAAATTTTGCTTTTTTGGCTTGTCCCAGATTTCTCTTCTACAGGAAATTTCAAAATTTCTACTTTTCGTTCTGGAATGGAATTTAGAAGCTTAGAGGATTCGGTGCAATAGAAAAGCTGTGCCAACCCACTATACTTTTGCTATTTTCAAGGTCAAGCACTCAATATTTTGTTTACTTCAGACTCTACAGATCTGATGAATGCTCATCTTCTGTTAATACTTCTGAAGATTTTCCTCTCTCTTGATGGCAACCTGCTGTTTGCAAAGGAAGAGAGGTCAACAACAGAAGCATCCTCTCCAACACAATACAGTAAATGGAGTCAGGAGGGTCGCCCCTCACTCCATCTGATGACACAGCAGAGAGTCACTTGGCAGCAGGAATACTGCCAGCACAGAGGCTGAATGTCCACCCAAAGGCAGGTCCATATGTGCTCAATCTGCTTCAATTGCCAGTTCAACTCAAACAGTCATAAATGCTCCTCTGATCTGACTAAAGCTTGAAAATAATCCCAAAGACCACAACTTTCCCTCATGCTTTTCTTTCCTCTATAAGCAGCATATTTTTTTGACTCTGGGCCTTGACTCCCTCCTGTCTTCCTTCTCAGCAGTTTTGCATTGGGCAGAGAAGTACTTCACTTAGATCCCTCCATAATCTCATTATGGACTGGCAACACCATCAGTAACTGGCTTGGGCCTGTATTCCCTGGCCACATCTGTTTAAAATTTAAAGGTAGGTAGTACAATCAGTGTGACTTCACAGAAGGAAGATAGATTTACTCCTGCAAGAAAGTGACCTTCAAATCAATTGCAAAACAACCCTAATTTGGCTTATATCAAGCAACCAAGAACCAAGAATCTGTTTACAGAAAGGGAGAAATTAATTGGAGGTTAAATAATGTAAATACATTGCATACTTCAGACTTAGAAGTCTTGCCATGTATTCCTAATGGCACACACCTCAATAACATAGCTAACAGATGAACAGAAGAGTTTTGAAAGAAAATAGGTTCATTTTTACTTACCCTGATTTATGACTAAATTCTCTGCCACTGTTGAGAACTGTTTCCTCCTTCATTTCTTGTTCTGTTGCTACATTATTCCCAAGCTTCTGTTGAGAATTTGCTTCCCACTTACTATCACCACCAACTACCTGCAACTTTAATGTTCCTGCAATGTCCGAGCTCGCATTCTCAGCTGTCAGGCCATCTGAAGGAGAAGAGCCTTCATGTTCAAAAGATTTCTGAAGGGGAGTTTCTACCTGAAATTCTGTCCAAGTGTCAAGAATCAACTCCTGTGCTACAACAGATGCCAGTTCTTCACCAGGATGTCCGGACCCTGATTTGGGCATCTCTGTCTTGGCAGAAATTTCTTCAGGTGATATATCACTTACTTCATTTTGGCCCAATATAATCCAACCCTCATCTTGCCCACAGCTTTCCTGTGGTATCCTTTCACTTTCCAGCTTTTGAGGCACGGCAGAAGAATTATTCTCTTCTAAGTGAACAGCGTCCCACCCAGTCCCACAAACAAGGTGATCTTTGCTTTCATTTGAAATGGAGATTGGCTGAAAGGTATCCAAGGAGCCTGGTGAAAAGCCTTCATGGGATTCTTGAAATGCAAAATTAATTTTGCTTCTTTCAAGGGTGTTATTTGTTGCAGGTATATTTTCTTCCTCAGTAACAAGGATGTAATCCATCTCCAGTGAAGGTGGGAGCACCTGCATCCTCACATCTTCCTTACTCTCTGTACTTTCCAGTTCAGGGCTCATAGGAGAATTTGTAGGCTTTTCCTCCCTACAAAGTAGGGAGTCAGTGCCAGCTTCTAAAAGAACAGACAAATAGAAACTATTTTTAATTTTTGAATTAATGGTTTAGTCACCACAATATCCTTTAATCAGTACTGTGACATAAAGTTCGTTTCAGTTTGCTCTGTTAATGTGTACTTGAATTTTATAACATCATCACCATCATCATTATTGCTAAAGGTTATACATTAACATGGCGATCATCCCCAAGGCACAAACAATTCAGTGTCCCATAGGCTAGGCCCTGTCCAAACAACAGAAATTATATTCCTACCTAACTGTTTAAAAGCTTTAGATCTGTCTGAAGAGACTGACACTAGACCTCTTTCCACAATACATGTTCTGTACATGAGGGAGACACACGAACTCCACACTTCACTCAAAGCCTCCTCCTCATAAAGCAGAAATACTCCAGATGCTTCCTCCTTACTCTGTCCTATATATTTGCCCTGGAAAGCAGATTTTCTTACCATCACATGATCTTCTATCTCCACCTGGTGGTGAGTCGGGATCAGTTGTTTCTGCTTCAGATTTTCCTATCAAAAAATCATCAGGATCTGGTGGAGCTACTTCAGACACGGAGAGTGATGGTACTGAGGTGAGATTTTCCTGAAGGCACTCTGTGGATATTTCAGACATCTTATCTTCAGTCATTAGGATGCCTTCTGCACCTTCTGGGGGAGCTGGCAGTGGCAATCGTTTTTCCAAAGAAATGCTGTCATAAAATGGCTGCTGTAACAAGACCTCACCGTTTGCATACTCTCTGCTGCCAGAGAGTCCAGCATCAAAAGATGCAGAGGATGGTGGAGTACACACTGCTGATGACTGGTCATTGAGTATTTCCTTAAACGCAGGAACACCACTTTCAATTACAGCTTCGTATTCTTCTGTTGTGTCATCAAACAGTTGATTATTTGAATCAGATTCATCACCTTCACTACCACCAGGCAGAAAGGATTTAGGAAGGAGTTCATCCTTTGATTTCCTTTCTGCTGCCTCACTGCCTTGCAGTGCCAGTATGTTCATTCCATCACACGTGCCTGCCAGGACATTAGTCACTGATGTGTTCCTGATACTGTGTTCTACCACTGTGTCAGATTCATCTGCACATTCTTCTGACCTCTCTAGCTCATCACCAGTTATTGCTGCATGGTCAGTATCAGAATATTTTACAACTTCACCCAAGGCACTCATTTCTTTTAAGCTTTGTTCTGCACTATCAGGTTGACTGAAGTCCAAGGGAAGCAAATGCATTTGAGAGGTCACTATTTGAGCTGTATCAGTTGGTGCTCCTTGATGAGTGCAACTTTCATGGAATGTGTCTTTCAGATCTAAGGATGTCACTTTTATAACCTCACTGGCAAATTCAGTTGACTCAACAGGGTCAAAAACTAGCTTATTTTCTACACTGTATTCTTCTGGAATTGCAAATTCAGGAGGTTCCTGGGGATTAGAAGAGAGAAGCTCATAGAGTTCACTGGTCTTTACTGCTTCATAGTCCTGGGGGCTACCATTTTCAGAGTGTGTCTCCACCTTCTGCATTACTAACTGATGCTTTGAATCAAAATCTGCCTCTTCACTCATATTTGATCTTGTGTGAACTGGCTGACTGTCTTCAGGCTCCACTGCAATCTGAGAAGATGGGACAGAGGTATGCTTAGCTCCATATTCCTGGCACACGTCAGGACTGCTTGATGACTCTGAACCATTGTCTTGGTCACAGTGACTTAAAATATCAGGATTTTCACCATCTGATTTCAAAGTGACAATCTGCTCAGCATTAGTCCACAGGTCAGGTTCCACTGAAAATTGCTGATCACTTCCTTGTGTGTTCTCCTGTAAAATATCTGGGATAAGTGCAGTTTGGGTACCTAATATATTCCGCTCTGGACTTGACTTTTCAAAAGGTAAGTCTTCTACAGTGAAAGGACCTGGCATGGAGTTGTGCACTTCTGCTTTTTCACAGCTGCCCTTCCGTTGTCCTTGAGGAATGAAACTTGCATTTCCCTCATTGTCTTTTGGTGGATCCAGTACACTGATTGCTTCAACAGATGTATTTGGTATAGCTTGTTCCTCATCTGAAAAAGAGTTCTGTGGAGTCAGTTGATTTTCCTCATCTGAAGAAAACAACTGCTCTATCAATTTCCTTTCTTCTTTATCCAGTATGAAAGAATCAGATTGTTTGAACTGTAAAGTGTCTTCATTTATCTGACCATCAGGACTATTGATAGAATGTACTAGTCTTTCATTTTCTTTTTCATCAGAGTACAGAGGGGCAGGCTGATTTTCATCATTACCTATATCAGAGACATGTGCTTTTGTTAGTTTTTCATCCTGTGAAGGAGAATCACAGGAGACCTCTTTACTATTTCCTAATTGATTTGTTACAGAGTGACTTGAAACAGAACACTGATCTTCCAATTGCTTTTCTTCACAAGGTGAACTCCACCATTCTGAACTGTTATCTAGAAAATCAGATGTTCCTACTGTGGATTTTGGGCTAGTTCTTGAATCAGCTTCCAGTGACGTACTCCACTTATCTACAGCTTTTGAAGAATGCTCTTCGTTATCACTAGCAGCAGAAGTCAATGTAGGATTCTCATTCATTTGATACAAGCATGAATCTTCCCTGTTATCTGTTTTTTCATTGAAAATACTGACCTGAGTTCTTTCCTCAAGTGTTTTACAGTGGCCTGTAGCAGATTGAGTAGTCTTATTACGGTCAATAAAGTCAATAGTCACATCCTCCTGCAATTCCTTCCCGGCCTCAACTGTTTCAGAATTTTCATTGAAGATGCTTACCGGGACCTTCTTCCCTGCCTTAGTTTTTGCACCTAAATTGTCTTCATTAGCTTCAGGACTTGTTGCATTGGACAGAACATAATCCTCTCCATTTTCAGATCCTTTGTGCTGTTTGTTTTCATACACTGAATCTTCCTGAATCAGTTCTGGACATGCCTCTGAATTCTCTGAATCCTCATTTATGTCAGGACTTGATAAAGAAGATACAGTGTCATCATCTACATGGGCATTCCAAAAATCTAAGCTCTTAGGAACTTTGTTCTCTTCACCACTTGTTTCAAATCCTTCTTCATGTTCATTCCCAAATTCCTGCTTTTTAAAAGAATCTTCAAGATTTTTATTATTTTTAATCTCCCATATATCCCTGCTTCTTTCGTGATGACTAGCAACTGGAAGGTCTCCCCATACATTCACAGATGCATCACTTAACTCAGGACTAGTTGCACTTGAGTGTGTATAATCATTTATTGAATTACTCCACACATTATCTTCTTCCAAATAGCTTTTGATCTGTATGTCTTTTGAAAGGCTGCTTGTGGTATTTGCTATTTCAAGGACTTCACTTGCCTCAGGACTTGTTCTAGGAGACTGCAAATCTTCACATGGCTGTGAATCCCAAGCAGTTTGGGGAAAACTGTCATTAAGCACTGCAAATGGCTCTCCACAAAGGTTATAAGCAGGTTCTAAATTTTCAGAGTTTTCATTTCTCCCAGAACCTATTTCAAGTGAAAATGCATTTTCCACAGACAGATGTGTAATATCAGGAACACTAACAAATCCAGAAGGACTATTCTTAAACTCATCTGTGAAAGAATCTTCATTGGTCCTCATCAGTTCTGAGCTATTTTTAAAAGATACTAACTCAGAATTAAGAATGTCTGGATGGTCAGGAGTCACTTCATGTAAGCATTCTTGCCCTTCTCCTAGAGGTTCTTGTAGCTTATCCATCAAAGGAATTGATGTGGCTTGGCCACAACCATTCTTTCCAGAGTCATTCCACACACCTGAGCTTCCAGGCATTTTAGAATAGTTATTTTCAGGATTATCACTACCCTTATCAGAATCTTCAGAAATACTTTCCATCCTGGGACTTGTTGCATCTTCTGTCACTGTAGCCTCTTTTTCAGCTCCCTCAGAAAGCAGCTGTGACATTTCACTATGATTGTAATTTTGTGGCAAGGGGTCATAAAAAAATTCGTAATTTCTGCCTCCTTCAGAAATACTTGAAAGTTCTAAACTATTCTGCAACATGTCCTTTCTTTCTTCCTGACTAATTGGATTGCTTTGATTGGAAAATAACTCGTTCTCTGTGATTAATTCTTCCAAACTAACACAATTTATAATTTTCTCTGGGGAGGTGGCAACTCCAGTTGTTGACTCATTTTCTTCAAAATCTGTTTCACATGAAGATTCATTGACCTCTTGCACTGGTTTATTACAAATGTCATTAATTATCTCCTGTCCACTTGTCACGTGTGTTCTCTTACATTCTTTTCCTTCCTCAGAGATGACAATGGCATTATCCCAGCCTTCCTCAAGACCCTGCTCACTCTGTAAACCCCCTGAGTTCAGCTGGTGCCCTGAATCCTGACGATCCATCTCTTCATCAATACCGTCAGTGTTTTGTGCTGCATTCTTACTAAGTATCTCACTCCCTAAGTCACATATTTTCAGATCCAAACCATTCTCAGTTTCTGAAGTTGGCGTAGAGGTGTTCATGTCTTCTACAGGAACACTGCCCACAGTTTCTGCATTGTCAGCTGCTCTCTGTCTAGTATTTAATTCATTCTGTGATGATGATAAGTCATTCACTGTTTGATTATATGCCAGTATTACTCTTCTGTTTTCAGATACACTGGAACATGTTTCAGGTGAAAAACATAGATCAGCTGTTTGTTCTGAATTAAGAAAGGGTTTAGCAGAGGCAGAAAGAACTGGAATTTCAGAATTTCTTTCTTGTAACTGGGTGATGTTATTTAGGGGAGTGTTCCAGATATCTTTATTTCTAATATTTGAAAAAGGCACATTGTTGGGAGATAATGGTTCCCTACTTGATTTCTCAAGTACTCTTGACTCAGCCAAATTTGTGTTAATGAATTTACCAGTAACTGTTTCTTTATCAAAATCCTTGTCCTCATTTTCTCTTTCATCTTCCACATATGTGGGTGATATATATGAATCAGATGTTGAATAATTGGTGTCTGGTGGAGAAACAACTAAATCTTCTGCTATATTTGAAGAACTAAGATCCGAGTTTTTGTATAAGAAGGTATCCTCCCATGGCACCACTACTCCTGTTAAATCTTTTCTGATGTTTTTATCATACATATTCCAGGTATCTATATTTTCAAATTGTTTTGGTCTGTGTTTAGGATCACCAAACACAGTTTTTTCCCCCGCATTCAGCTTGGAATTATTTGGCATATTGTTGAAAACAAAATTTGTATTTTCAGATTTCCCATGGTCTTCTATTGAGTAATATCTTCCTTTATCCCACACTTCTGGATTTTCAGTCTCATTGTCCACTGTGATTTCTGAAGAATCTGATAAACCATTTTTTGATATGGCCCATTCCTCAGGAATTTTCACTGATTTTAATTCTCTATCTAGTTTGGGCATGTTCCATACATTTTCTGAGGATCTACCAGCATTTTCTTCATCAAACTTGGTCCAGATTTTGTATGAGTCTCCAGCTAGCTGACTACCTTTTCCTTCACTACCACACCATGCATCTGACATCATAGGTGTTGGCTGGCTGACCTTCCACAGGTCTGTAAAGCTCTCCACTTCTTGCTCTGTCTCATCTAAAGAAGCAGTTTGCAAACATGAATGTTCACTGTTTTTCTCTTGATTCTCACGGTTCCAGTTATCTTGTTTAAACTGATTATCCCACAGCCCTGCTTTCATATATTCCATTTGTTTTGGCTGTTTTTGGAGGAACACAGAATCTGAGGCTCTCCTATCAGTATGTTCTCGTAGGAAGGGACTTTCTTTAGAATCTTTCCATAAGACAGGACTCTGAAATACAGATTCTTGCTCACTTGAACTCCATGCATCAGCATTTCTGGAATCTAGGTCAAAGCCATCCCACCAGCTCCCGTATCTAACACGAGACTGAGAGGAATTTGTGCCATCTATTTCATTAATTTTTTTTATCACATCTTGTGAGAAAATTAAAGGCTGTCCATTGTCTAATGGTGAAGTATCTACAAGACTATTCATAGGAGTTGGTGGAATTCTTGAATCAGCAGATTTCAACATTTCTGGTGAAGAATCACCTTCAACTAAATCAATCAAACCTGAAGTTTTCTCACACATTTCTCCTGGATTCTGAACAAATTCAGCCAGATTGTCTTCCTCAATTTTTGCCGTAAGTAAGTCAGTTGAATACTTTACTGTATCATTTTCTAAGAGGTTTGCCTCATCAAGTTCTTTCTTCAGAGTGAGTTGATGCCCTTCTGATGAATCACTATTGATAAAATAGTCATCTGCTGGGGAACAATCAACAGAACGAGATGATGACTCAGATGGAGCTGTAACCATGGGTGCCAGATCAAAATTGAAAAGATCGAAGTTATCGCTATTGTTTCCTGACTGAGACTTTTGTTCTTCAGCTATTGCTCCTTCAGGAATAGGGCTATAGGAATCAAAGCCAGGCAGAAGACTGTGATGTGAAGCAGCACCTTCTGCAACAGGGCTGTCATCACTAAGAAAAACAGAACTCTCCTTGGAAGACCGGCTGCTTCTAATGGTAGCCAAACCACTGTCTGGACTCACAAGGTCTACGTTAACATCAATGTGGGCTTGCACAGACCCATTTGGATCTTGAGGGTTTTCTATAAAATTGGCAGAACTGGGCTGTGGTTCCACATCAGAACCGTATAACTCCATAATACCAGAAGATCCTTGTGAAAGTGGAGCACTTCCAGCGACAGCTTCAGTAGAAGAAGTTCTACTGTTTGATACCATTTCTGGTTGCCTTCTATTTATAACTTCCTTAATTAGAAGAAAAATTTGATCACAGGTCACTGAGGAATTTTCTTGATTATAAATGAGAATTTGGTCACATTCACATTCTAGAGGATCCAGCTCCAAACAAGGATTCTGACATTCTTCTAATTCACAGCAGATCTGTTGAAAAATGGGATATTTCAGAAGTCACTGCAGTCATGGACATAAGGCACATATTGACTGCTTTATCGTGTAATACAACCATACCTATGTCTTCCTATCAACCTATTGCTTGGCCATTTCACTGTAGCATCCTTATTATGATCCCCAAACAGCTAATGTATTACATTACGTGTAATGTACTACACACAACAGAAGATCGAGACAAAATATTTGTTATATGATTGGTCTGAAATTATACCATTTGACTTGACAGTTCACTTCTTGTTAGTAATAGAAAAATCCAAATAGATATTTCCCATAAGAAATCTGAGCAAAATTTATGTAATAGTGCTTTAGGAATGTATTTCTAGAATGGGACAATTATATTAATAAAATAAACGCATTTATATTGACCTTGAAAACAATGGAGTCACATAGCCACCTGTCCCTAAAATCGGAAGTTTTAAACACTGAGAAAAAGGTTCAAAAAGTTGCCACTGAGATAGTCTCTTCCATCTGGGGATAAACGTAGTTTAAAAAAATGGAAAGCACCTAGCTCTGGACAAATGTACACAAGAGCAATAAATTTGTTTTGATTTCAGAGCTTGAATTCTTTAGTAATAACATATATATGAGTTCTGGTCATTACCATTTACAAGGTCTTTGCTTATCACTCATTGCCAAAGATGAATTTGTGTAAATCACAATGCAAATCCAAGTCAAAACTAGTGGGGAAAAAAATGCCCAAAAAACCACTTTAACTGAATTGAAAAATCTTGCCTCTTTCAATACTTCTCATAACCTTTTTCTATTAGCTTGGTCTGAAGTAATAATAAATATCATAATCTTTCATTCTCTTATCATATAAATAATGCAGCCATTTCAAATAGCTGCTCAGTTGCTGGTCAACTTTTGCTATATTTTGACCTCAATCAATCAACATCTTGATATAGACTACTTTAAAAAAAAACAACATTTTTTTCCAGGAAGAACAACTGATTCTTTTTCCAGGTACTTACTTGATTGCCTAGCTCTACATTTTCCGAGTATACTGCTATTTGTTGTTTTGTTTGCTTCTCATCTGACAAGCAGTTGGCCAAAATGACAAGTACATCAAACCCATATTTATCTATGAATGCCTTCAGATCACCAATGAGACTCCTGTGTAATATGCAGTCCTGAAAAACATTAAGAAATTAAAAGAAATGTCAGTAACTTTTCTGATTCTTTACATCCAAATATGTTGTAAAAATAGCTGTAAATGTTAAAAAGCATCCGCAGCTCTAACAAGCAAGAGAATTCCATTTCACTTTTCAAAACAACTACATGCCTAATAAAAATCAAGAACCACTCCCATAGCACAGTAATGGGAGAACATTAAAATACTAAATGCAAGTTTTGCCTTCTTGAATCTGCTGGTGAAACGTAGTTCTTACTTGTTCCTGCCACTTGCTTTTGCAATATTGCTTAAAAGCACTCAAGCTCTGGGCCAGTGTATCCCTATGATAAAGAAACTGGGCAAAGTGGGTAGGAGACTTGCATGGATGAACATGGAACTAGTAAAACTCAAACTCAAGAAAGAAATATATGCAATATGGAAGAAGGGACAGGCCACATATACAATGAGGAAGGCCAAGGCCCACTTGCAACTGAGCCTGGCAAGAGAAATCGAGAACAACAAGAAAGGCTCCTACAATTTTATTAGCAGCAAAAGAAAGATTTGGGAAAATGCAATGCCACTACTGAATCAGATGGGTGTTCTGGTGATAGAAGACAGACAGAAGGCAAAATTACTGAATGCCTTCTTTGCTTGTCTTTACTGCTGAGACCGGCCTTCATGAGTCCCAGATCTCAGAGGTAAGAGAGGAATGCTGGAGAAAATAAAGACACCCCTTGGCTGTCGAGGGGTGGGTTAGAGATCAGCTAGGCAGAGTAACACCGTAAATCCATGGGATCTGATGGGTGCTGAGAGAGCTGGCAAATGTTGCTCTTCTGCTCTCCATTATCTTTGAAAAAGCATGGAAAATGGGAGAAGTGCCTCATGATTCAACGAAGGCCAGTGTCACTCCTGTCTTCAAAACCAGCTGGGAAACTGCCAGCCAGCCAGCCTCACGTCAGTTCCTGGAAAGGTAATGGAACAGATTATTCTGGATATCATCAAAAACCATACAGGAAGACAAGAAGGTCATCAGGAATACAGGAGTAGTCAGGATGGATTCACCAAAGCCAAATCAGGCTGGACCAATCTGATAGACTTCTGTGATGGCATGGCAGGATGAGTTGACAAGGGAAGAGCAGTGGATGTTGTCCACCTCAGTTTCAGCAAGGGTTTTGACACTGTCTCCCATAGCATCCTCATAGGTAAGCTCAGGAAATGTGGGTTAGAGGAATGGACAGTGAGATGGATCAAGAACTGGCTGAAGGCAGAGCTCAGAGGGTCATCATCAGTGGAGCAGAGNGCTTCTCTCTTATGTGGACAGACTGCAGGAGCTGGGTCTCTTTAGTCTGGAGGAGAGAAGACTGAGAGAGGATCTCATCAATCTATAGAAATATCTTAAGGCTGGGTATCAGGGGGATGGTACCAGATACCTTTCAGTGGTGCCCAGAAACAAGACGAGGAGCAATAGCCATAAACTGAAACACAAGAACTTTCACCTCAACAGGAGGAAGAATTTCTTTACACTGAGGGTGGCAGAGCACTGGAACAGCTGCCTGGGGAGGTTGGGGAGTCTCCCTCTCTGGAGAGATTCAAAATCCACCTGGACACATTCCTGTGCCACCTGTTCTCGGTGACCCTGCCTTGCCTGAATCTCCAGAGGTCCTTTCCAACCCTAAGAATTCTGTAATTCTGTGATTGTGGTCTACTGCTATTTCTTGAATAAAGCACATTTTTTTGTTAGAAAAAGGAAAATACTTTAGGAAATTTGTCATGCCAATATTTCATCTAAAAAATAGATGTTAAAACAATAGTATTGACATGCAAAATTCAGCACTCAAAAGGAAATCCATAAGTTAACTTAATTTTGCAGCCCTTTATATGTGTCCGTGATGATGTTACCCTATTGTAATGCACAATTACCACAGATTGTTCCTATAGATTCCTTTGTTCCTACTCTTTGAATTGTGGAAATCTTCAAAAATACACACACACACACACACACACACACACACACACACACAAACAAAAGTAAGGACTGAGGCCAAGTATTTTTACACTCCTTGTATCAAAAAAAAATGCCTGCTTTCCCATACACCCCACACCAAATACACAGGAGGCAAACTTGTATGTTTCCTATTCTCATTAATGCTTGGACTGGCCCAGTTATGTAGAACTTGAAACAAAAACCATGCATCCACCTTTCTCAACTGAGAACATAATGCACCAAGCATAAATGTCTTTTTTCAGCCCTCACTTCTGATAACTACTGGTGAAAAAAGACTTAGAGATTTTATTTTCTCTTTTATCTTTCTGCTGTTTGTATTAAAATAATTTTTTGTCATCTTCTAGCCAAGAGTTCTTTTGATGCTGCCAAGCTACACTGGCCTTGAATAAACAACAGTTCATCATGAACACAGCACAACTGTATGTGCAGATTGGCATGTTATTCCCCTGCATCTGTCTCCTACCTAATAAATTACTGTTTTGGTTACAAATATATAAATACTATTTATTAATCTACTCAAATGTGTCCACAAAATGCATCTCCCTCCCTGTAAGTTAAACTTAAAACAAAAAAATCTGCTTGTCAAATGCTTTGGTAGTGGATTCCTTTCTGCAGCTAGAGTTGAAGTTCCCCTTTGATGTTTGCATAGCACCTAAAAATGAGGTTTATGTGAAATTCACACAGATTAATGCACAAACAGTCAGCTGTCAGTTTATTGGTGGTCACTCAGATGTGAAATCTGAATAGGGAATTATGGTGAGGAGTGATTCTGAATAAGCTTTGAATGTCCAAAACAATAAAATCTTCTGAAGACACAACTGTAAGTTAGAAACAGTACAAAAATGTCCTTGAGCATGAAAAAGTCACTTCAGTTATCCCATTCCTAACTGCAGCTGGAAAAATTAAAATCTATTCAAATAAAAAATTTGAACTATAGTAGATTCAAAACCATCTGAAAAGCCCTGATAACTCCCCTAAATATCCTTAAAGTTTATTCTTTTAAACCAGTACCAGCAGCAAAATTCAGATACTCCCTTCACAAGCATTCAAACATTCAAGTAAATAATGATAGTTGCAAACAAGTCTTAAAAATTACCAAAGACTATATATTGAAACATATGGTAGATATATGGACTCTCCCACAAATTTGCTAACCAAAATGAACAAACAGAATGTTGCACATATTATAAATGCCTACAGAAAATTAAAAATTTTCTTCAGAAATGAAAATTGGAAATATTTTCAACAGTTAAGCTGGTACAGCCGAAATTAATTATAAGCATTTAAAGTATGCTGTTGATGAATTAGTATGGCAGGAAATATACTGACATAGCTAAATGATGATAAAGGTCAGTTAACTGGTCATTTTTATACACTCCTTGTCTTTTACTAGCATGTGCTGCCTTAAGTATTAACTAATATTTCCATAGTATACAGCAGGTAAACAGCATATGTAAACATTATTAGTTGTTATAATACCCTCTAAGTAACTTATAAATCAAAAAATTGATTGTTAGCATACTTGAAAGGTATGTACTTGAAATAAATAGAATCTACTAGTACATATATTTTGCATAGTTAACAGCAGTATTACTACCAGAGTAATTTAGTGTCATAACATGTAATAAAATTGTGCTTTTGTCTAATGCATATAAATAGCTTCTGCTGTAACATAACAATATGATGCACATTCTGAAATTTATAAATATTTTTCATATCAGTTAGGTAAGCAGAATGAGAAAGTGAAAGAAATCCAAAGACTTTTGAAGGATTTTTGAACATGATCTGTTTAGTTATTATGTATTTCTGTTGAGAAATACCATTTTATGTAAGTCATATATTGCCATGAAATTTCTTTCTGTGAAACTCTATCTTCTTTCTTGATTCTCAAAAACCTCTTTTTAAGTTAATTGATAATGTAACTATAAACATGTATGATCATTTAAAAGAGGCACAATACCTAAGAAATATCTGAAGAGAATTTGTAACTTCTCTGGCTCTTGCAACACTGATTCATGAAATCAACAGCCAATTACCCAAGTGATCACTGCAAGTGTACATTACACACACTTCTGACTCTTCTAAGCTAACTGTGTCAATATTAACCTGACCAAATTAAGAACAAACTGTCTCTTTTGTTCTTCACACTTCTCACATGGGGAGCACAATATGGCTTTTGTCAGAGGTGCTCCATCATTTTGGCTCAAGGAAACTGTCAGTACAGTTTGGGATTCGTTATTCATGGGCAGATACCCTGATGGGTCTAATGAAGCCTTTCTGCTGACAACTCATTTGCTAAAAATACCCAACCGTCACAAAATATAAATGAGGAATATCGTATCCCATTACAATTTTCACAACTGATGCAATTATCACAATACAGAAGTCATGCATACTGCTACATACTGCATTCTCTTAATATTTCATGGTTGGTACTTCTGCATTCCAGTTTATTTCTATGTGATCACTGATAAAACTTTATGACATACTTAAATTGCAATATAATAGGGTAAACACCAATGATATAGCACACATGCAGAGCTAACAGTCTGTGTGCCATTTGTTGTAAATGCAGCTAATTACTAGAAGCCCCCTCCTTTATTAAAAAAAAAAATTAAAAAGCAAGACAAAAGAGTGCAGAAAAATACTCCATTTTTTATAAAAAGTTTTCAGGTAAAGGTCACTAAAAATTGAAAGAATAGTATAAACAGTATGATTTTTATAAGACTCCAGAAACAGGAACAAGTGTATTTGTTGTTTAATCTCTTTTTTTTCTATCAACACCACTGGTGAAAATGCTCTGTTAAAAATCACTGTCTTTTCTGTAAGGAAAGACTGCATTTTTCTATTGTGCATTTCGATGTACCTAACAGCAGCTCTTCTGCACTGGTATTTATCAGTCTTCTGGAAAGAACAGAAATAGCAGCAAATTCTGCTTTCTTTATGCCGACAGTTTCCAAAGAGAAAAAGGTATTAGGTCCTAAACTAAAGAGCAGGAGAACAGGCATCTTTGAGCTTTGTTACCTTGCTCCATGACAACCCCAGTCACACATTTAACTTTAGGCATTCCAAACTTAAGTTGGAAAGAATTTGAACTGGAAATACTATAGCATTGTGGAATGCTCATGTAGAATAATGCAATGAGTGCCTGTTTTGCACTCACACCCCTTAGTACTGATGGATGGCTGTGTTTTTACAGTCTATTATTCTCATTAAATGCAGAGTAACTAAAAAAAATTTAAAAGCCAAAAAAAGAGAAGGATTCCTCTTGAACAACAAAAAAAACATGCTTTGTTCAATGAACACATTTAGACAGGTTCATAATGGAAAGAGCGCCTTTTCTACAGAATTGGTGCATTTTATCATAGTGTCCAAACAATGATCCATTCTTTATGAATTCAGATTGCAGCTAAACAATCTGAATGCAGATATTACTTGCATTTGATACAGGTACAAATTCTGTATATTCAAATTCAGGCTTATCCCTTTTAGCCTGTGTTTAAGTAAAACTTTTAAAGATTTACATGTTTTGTGTGTATTTAGCAAAGCACATGATTTCTGGGCAAGACTGTAAGGTCTCAATTCACTCATAAAACTTGAGGTGGAAAAATTTTGCCTAGGTATACTGCCAAACTGCAGTTTCAGTATTCCCCATTTATAGAAGTAGCTGAGACAGCTCTGAATTTAGCAGCTGGGGAATAGCATCTTCATGTATCCTAAAAGACATTATGATATTCATATAACATAAGGATATCATCATGGCCCATTTGGCTTACAGCATTCTTTCTAGAGTTGGAATACCTGCCTTCAGTGTCACTCATCTAAGGAACATAAATTCTTATCCACAAGCAAGGCAGCCCTCCATGAGTGCTGAGGTGTACAACTAACTCTCTGAAATACAACAGTCAGAAATGCCCCTTAGTGTCGGTGGAGTTTGTGCACAGGTACTCAAAGAATGTAGTAGACCAGATGGGCTGGAGATGAAGCCCTGTTAAGGCACAGCCACTACTGCACAACATAAACATCAAAGAACATCAAAGTACATCATGTAGCCTGATATAGAGGTGAAAGTACTCATTTATTTCCATCTCTAAGGGAAGAAATTAAAAGTGCTTGTAATTTGTCTCATTCTTAGTGCATGTTTTCTGTAATAGGAAAACCATGACTGACAAAGATAATGCTGCCAATGTTGAGCATTTCTGGTAGTTTAAGGATAAGTAGTTTAGAGTTGCTAAAAATGCAAAATACATTGAAATTTATAGATGTAATTTTCAAGTTTAAAAGCTTAAATGACACTCATTTTTCAAATGTGTCTTTAAAACTCTGCATCTGTAAAATAATTAAAGGGACCAACTAGAAAATTTGCAATCATAGCAATATGACTTTTGCTCCAAGTAGAGAAGTACAGCGAAATGTAGTATGCTGAAATGTACTCCCTCCAGATAATTTTAAAGGTTGAAGTAAATATGAACATATTTTTTTGGACAAAAGTAGATGGAGAGGAAAGTCTCTTATTTTGAAACCACAGGTATACAAAGCCTGAAAGTAAAGGCAACTGCTTATGCACCATATTTATAAGCAAATATCCCTCACAGAAAATATGCACTAAATATGTACAAAATTAGAAGAAATATCTCCATATTAAAGAACAGCATAGTTTATAAAATCTAATAATTATTTACTTCAAAAATTTATAGGAGAAAAAGAAGCACTATTTTTTATGAATCAACAGGCCATACGAACATAGCCTACAATGCACTTTTTTATTCTCCTTTATATTATTCTATTTTCTGATTCTAGTTTAAGAACTTCCATCTGATTTTTCCATAGCTTGCAAATCAATTAAAAAATACTGAAAAAGACACAACCTATCACTTCAGTTACAAGGTTCATTTAGTCACATACAATATTTGATTTCACTGTTGACTGATTAGCAAGTGGTAACAAGCAAAAAGGTGAATTGACAGAGTGATGAATTAAAACATAAGAAATATCACAACCATACATATACTGACCAGGAGCTGTCTCTTTTAGCCAGCTAAGTCTCAGGTGTAAGGTTATACGTAATAATTCATACCTTACAAAATAATCCCCATGCAAACATGATAATGCAAAAACACATTTCTGGCTGTCAAGAAAATTTCTGGCAAAATTAATCAACCATTCATCCATTTAGGCTCTTTGCATATCCTTTTGTCAAAGAGGGAATACTAAGAGATTTCTTTCCTCTTCCACGCGTTCATTGCAATGGTTTGTAAAATCCATCAAGCCTGAGTTGATTTATTGAACTGTCTCTTAGCTCAGCAGTGTAACTATAGCAAATGAACTGGTAACTTCTTAAAAAACAGCAGTGATTCAACAATATCTGGTTTATTTGATTCCTTCTAACTTCAGATTAGCAATTTCTTAAAGGCACTGACTTGCGTTATTTAGTAGTTCTAGCTCCAATATTATGCCAGCATGTTTTGTTTTTACTGCCCCACATTTTTTAATATTATGTTTTGACATTTGACAAAGGCAGTTTTGATTTATAATCATGTTAGACTCTACCTAAATCGTCACATCTTTACACTAGCTAGCATGTTTTTATTGCTACTCAATAGAGCTTTCAAATTTAAATACAATACTGCTATGTACTATTATGTGAGTCATCTCACTCATTATGCTATGAATACTGAAAACTAAGTGCCCCCACCTATTTCTTTAATTACACAGACAACTTTGCATGCATATTCAACTGTTTTTGTATTTATCCATTCCCATCACTAGTAATGAGAATTGTTATAAAAAGTAGTTAAGGCACAAAAGACAGAGATATGCCAAGCCATTTGAAGCACTGTTTAAACATGGATTTTATTGCTAAGCATCGTCCATTGAACCCCACAAAGCACATTCATCACTCACCAGCTTTGCATTTTTCTTCATAAAGATATATGACCTTTGCCTATTAGATTTCATTAGCAGGGCACCATACAAGGCTCGTCTGCAGATGACAGGATAGAAAGCTAAACAACCTCGCCTGAAGGATTTGTGAGAACAAGCCCATCTTCAATCTTTGTCCCTGGGAGGCACTTCTAACACCTGCCAACCACAGCACTATCATCAGAAAAACATTTAGAGATTTATCTTCAGGCTGGTGATTATAAGAGATAATTTGTTTGGAGTATGGATAAAGTTGGTCTAGCATAAACAAACTACAAGCTCAAATTATACGACGAACCTCATTAACTATTGATTTAACCACTACAAATCCATGAACAAATGTTGTATCAAAATGTTAATTCTTCATGGAAATATAATCAAAGAAAAAAAATAAAATGCCAAGGCAGGATGGCAGGCTATTCTTACTGCACTTTTAATGTTTGCAGTTTAAATTGGAAATGGAAACTTGCTTTGTCATAACATTGACATTATACTATTGCCATTTTCCCTTACCATGAAGTTTTGTCTGGCAAGAGGTGCTAGGTCTTTCCAGTTGCTGCCACTATAAAGGCATGAAACAGTGTTTTCTCTCCTACTTTCAGGAACACCTCTTTTGTCTGGAGAGAGCAAGATTAGATGTACCATTAAAAACACTTTAAATAGCGAGAAGCTAGAAGTATTATAATAAATGGATGCCATCACAGGCAGATGGTCTGAAATATTCTATATTCATTGATACCTTCTGTATTACAGATATCACACTAATCCTATGTTCCATAACAGGAAATAACTTTTTTGTAATCTTTGAAAATTATTTTCACTCAAGCTAATAATAAACCCTCAGTCTTCACCCAACAGTATATTTAGACATAATACTGCTGCCTTAGTCCTGAGGTCTGTTTTTGAGGGGGAAAGGTTGGGGTTTTTTTCTTCTTTTCTAATACAATGGAATTCAGGCCTGTCCCCTCTTTGGTAAAAGAGAGGAAAAATGCTGCCACACTTCCTGTAGCAGCCCGAAGAGAAGAGCCAGAAAATGCTTCCACCTGATGTTGGTGGAATATGGCATATGAGAGTTCCATTGCACCACTGTCTCTGACAGCAACCTAATTCCTTAATACCCCTATGCTAAGAGCTCATTTGTGTATAGGAGGTAGAAGGAAACCTGCAGTACCTCCTCCACTCTGGCATTCTAAACAAATCATTCAGTGTGACTTGCACTTAATAACAAAACATCAACACTTTTAACACTACTATTACTGTAGAAACAGCAAAAATCTTTTGGAATTAACTCAAAAACTTTCAGGTAAAACATTCTATGGGAGAATAAATTGTGAAAATATTTTTGTGGGATTACATTATCTCATTACTAATTGCTTCTGGATGGGAATGGTACTTATTGTGAAATTATTAGTTCATCAATAAAAAACCAAAGGCAAAATGACAAAATCTGCTGGGGAATACAGTCTGACAACCTGAGTGATCCTCACTTAGCAACATAGCCATTTAAAGTTAAATGGCAATTTTAGTTTTTTTCTTTTACTTTTTACCTCTTTTCCTCCTGTCAGATTTACTTTGCTAATTTATGTATGCAAATCACAATGTTACTTCAGGAATAAACCACAGTTACTTAATTATGAAAGCCATTTCACTCCATATATATAGACAAGAAAATTATGTTGCAAGCTAATTGGTAGAAAATTAAAAATAATCAGCTGATAATAACTCAAAACAGCCATTTGTGCAGGATTCGGTTCTATCGCTTCTAATATATTCTAAGTTGTTAATATGGCAATTTTGGATTGTTTCATCAAATTTTAGTAATTGGTGAAGCTTTCTGTTTCATCCAGCTACATCTTTGGCCTTTCTAAAGTAGCTGTTTGATTCCTCACAGTCTTTCGACTGCAAACATTTTTCTCAAAAAATTTACTTCTTCCATTCATGCTCTTGACTCCAAAATACTATTTTCTTCTACCAGTTTTCTTTCTCCAGTCCTGAAAATTCTTGACTTACCTCATTTTTTAGTTTTGCTATTACTTGTCATGAAGACCCTTGTTCCCAGTTTCAACTTCTCATTCTCCTCCCTATTACCCCAAATCTCTCTAATTGCAAAACACAATTTCACATTGAGGCATAATGCTCTCTAATTGCACTTTAGTTGTTCTTATACTTTCATCCTTTGGTTCACAACAAATGTTCCCTTTCAGCACCACAGATCCACGTTTTGGAAAAACCCTACTCTAAACAGGTTCTCATCATATGGGAAAATACAAACAGTAATTATTACCTTTAGATGTTCAATTTGCAAGCCAGAACAAATAGGGCAATTCAGAATTCCACAAACTAGAAGTTAATGGAAATCCTCTCACTGACTTCACTGACACATGAATTGTCACATTGGCTTCATGATTTGGCACATGCCACTAGTCTACACATAAATATTCTCCCAGTCAGTTACAATACATAGATAATATTAACGATATTCCTTAGGCACTCAAGTTTAGCAAAAGGTCCTTCCAGGAAGTAAAAGTTCCCTGCTAAGTATGTTAGTATTTTAGAAACACATTTTCAATTATTTTTATTAAATCACTTTTGCACTGTATGCTAAATCACTGGCACTTTGCTTGACCACGCATAGTGCCTTGTCAATATGGAGCAACTGTCATCTGGAATACAACTGAAGACAAAAGAGAATTAAATTTCCATTCAGTTTATCTCTCTGATGTGGGAAGCCGAACATCTTCCTCCAAAACACACGAACAAACAAGGATCAATGTATTACCAATGCAACTGACTTCAGTCTCATTTGCAGTGAGATTGAACTAGGAACTAGGTATTGGACAGGGATGGTCAAATGCTGTACGCTGAACTTCACCACCAAAAAAAAAATCCCAGACAAGTAAGAATAGCAGTTCAGTTTCTTGTAATTCATTTAAGTTTCCTATGGATTCCTCTAATAAGCACTTACAGTTATGCAAACAAAATGCCTTCAGCAACTCGTTTGTTAAACAGTCAGCTCCTTCAGAAGAGAGAACAGGAGTCATTACCAACACAAGCAAAAACAGGATAAAACAAAGTTCTTTGTAGATGCCTGCCAGGGACTCACACTTGGTTACACCAGGCTGAAGTTAGCTGTGGCACCCTTGTCTCTGTTTTACAGTAACTAAAAGAGCAGCTTCTACCACTGAGATGGTTCTATTTCCTGAGAACCAAATACAAGCTTTCTGTAAGGCTGCTTTTGGCCCTACAGGACCAAGTTCTCCAGCACACATGCTTTCTTCAGGTTGTATCCTTCAGAAAGTTGCCCTTTGCTCTCTCACAAGACATAAAAGCAAAAAATGAGATGCAAAACAAAACAGTACCGCAAAATCAATCTGAAGTTAACCGCTCTGAGACACAGAACTCCTTTGGTGATACTGGCATGCAAATCTAGTTTTACTTGATACTTATATGAAATATTCAATGTTTAAAAGAAATTATGACTAGGAGTATGTCAAAAAGGAAAATGTTATTTTTGCTAAAGAAAACTAACACAGGGATTTTGTTGGAGTCAGTAAAGAAAAATGTGCTTTAAGATTTAACATTTCTGGCATGCGAAATTATTTTTTTCCAATACATTCAGCAGCCAGGTCAATTAGTTTCCATAATCTTCAGCTATATCAGTACAGCCCCTGGAGCATAATACAAGTCTAAAATGGACTTTACCAACTTACTGGCAATTCTACCATGTGCACTAGCGACTCCAGCTAGCACAGCTGGCTCTGGTCACATCATTACTGCTTTCTTCCATGAACTTAAATCTTGATCCAGGCCTAAGCATTCGCTTACTCTCTGCTTCATGATTGCAGTCATGCATTGTGATTGAAGCACCTTTCTAACATACTAGGAAACAAGTACTTCTTAGCAACTTCAAAGCAAAATTTCAGCCAACTAAGCAAGCAGCCTATTTACTAGATTTTGTACTGCTTCCCATTGACTTCATTGGTGCCTTTTGCTAATTTGAGGCTTTGAAATTAAGGTTTTGAATGAAATTTTTTATCATGTTGCATTTGTATTGTCGGGACATTGAAGGAATTGAAGTAAAAATAGGGTGGTCAAATTGGTGATATACTTTAGGTAAAATGTGCTTAAAATGTATTCCGATCTCACTGAACACATGGAACTGAAGTAATCCATGGAAGTAGAACACAAACCTTATTAATTAGGCTGTATCTAAGGCTTTCTATTCTGCTGGCTCATTTTTAGAATTCTCTCAATTTAACCTCTGTGAAATTGATGTCTTTTAATTCAGGGCCTCATTTATTTTCTGAAAATATTGTTAAAAACATTTAACATGTAAATGAGAAAGCCAGGCTCCAAGTGGCAAGTCTTCTTTCAAAACACTTAAAAAATCTGTATGGAATGACACAAGGGCTTTACCTCTGCTACACTGCGCTTTGAAAGACCATCTATTGCTGAGTGCTAGAGAGAGGCATATAGTGGAATGCATAATATATTATCACAACCACGTAGTAGATGCTAGTAAAGTAAAGGCTCTCTTAACAACTTGCATATTAAATAGCACCTCTACATTCATCTAGTTTTAGTGCCTTGCAACTGTGTTAAGAATGAACAGCAGTAACACAGACCTACTTCTCCTTTAGTGAATATACTTGTATCATAGTCTTTAACAAAGACATAACTTTAAACATTCAAACTGCAAGAGATAATGAGAAAACAGTCCACAGCTAAAAGAACATAAAAGGCACTGACTTACCTCTCTTTACAGTGAACCACAAACCCTGCTATTCCTCCCTGATACAAAAGGAACTGACCATAGTTCTGCTGTACTCTTCAGCAGAACAACATTCTTACATTTGATGTGTGGTTTACCTTCACCACTGCACCAGGAAGAAGAGGGTGAGTGATGAGAAGAAACAGTGCAAGACACAGAATTCTTTGCCAGACCTTTTAGCAAACAGCTGCTTACAGGTATCAGGGAAGACAGAGAGGATATGGCAAAGAAACTGAGAACAGATATAATAAGAGGGACGAAAAGAGGGTACCCGTAAGTTGGGCACATGAGTTTGTAACAGAAAATACTTATAGAGAATTCTCTGTTATGTAGAGTTCATCGAGTAGAACATTGAAAAATATAAAACAGAGGAAGAAATAGGAAAGTAAATATGTACAATAACAAGTATTACAACATCAGAGTATGAGCATTTCCAACAAAGGGAACAGGCAAGACGTCTTGACTAAAAGACGTTCAAATCTGTTTTAATCTTTATTTTTCACCCACCAGATGGTGCCCTTGCAGCATCCATGAACAAGCTAAGCACATCTCTGCCTCTGTCTACAGACACAGGTCATTCCATGTTCTCATACCTGGTTCTGAAGAGACAGTTTAGCTGTATCACTGACACTTGAACTGTTCTTTAAAGAGGAGAGTTTTCAGATAGTCCTTGGCATATAGATTTTTCAAAATCTCATTAGAAGTCTGACTAATTTTAGTAGCAGCATGATCTACAGGCCATACCTACCCCTATGGCAGCTGGTATCCGCTGCGGTATATGGATCTGTGAGCAGAAGAATGACAGTTTGGCATCAATTAGGAGTGCACACAAACTCTTAGAAAACACTGGAGATTTATTTTGTTGCCTGAAACATGGTTTCTAACCTCAAAATACTTCATCTCTGCAGAGCTGTGTATTTCTCCCACAGTGATGGAGAAAGCTTCGCAGCTGTTCAGATTAATGTGCTCCTGTTTCTCTGCTGACATTTAAACTCAAGGATACACAGCATTCTTCAAAGCTTGATTGGCACATGGAAGTAAAATGTGTATTCATTGTTAATCTCCTAGTCTATTACTACTGTCTTTCATAATCTACATATATTTTACAAAATTCTTTAGTAAGAAAGGCTGTCAGAGCAAATGATGCATCAAATTCAAACAGGCCATCAAGATTGCTAATGGATTTTAATAGCAGCTATTACAGCATAATGGTATTTTCCCAACAGCTGTTTGTTTATAAAATTTTCAGTTTACAAGACCTTTATGTCCAATCCCAGGAGACATCCATCAATTCATTTATAATCATTTGGTTCAACCTACATATAAATGCTGTCTTATTTGCACTGGGTGTGATTGTGTATGTGTAGAACACATGAGCAACTACCACAGCAATGAAAATGCTGGGGAACTTTACACACTAAAATAATTAGTGTGTATCGTTTGACTTTCGCAGCAAATTAAGTGTTTTATGTGTTTCTTCCCACTCTGGAACAGCTCATTGCAACTAAGGAAGAGCTGCCCGGATTACAGCCTATTTTATGGCCCAAACTGACATATATGATTGATTATTTGTTTAGTTCCATGTAGCTACAGCTGTTTAAGATTTCAAAACATAGCACATAACTGGACATAACTGGAGCAACTGGCCAGCAGACAATGGCTCAATGTGGCCTGCCTAAGTGGTGGAGAAGCATTAGACGAAAAACATCTTGACAGGCTTACAAAGTTTGATTTGGTTGGGAAAACCTACCAGACACAAAACCCAAAAAAGCATGACTAAGATTTTTTCCCAAGTTTGTGATGGTTTGGTTTGGTTTGGTTTGGTTGGTTGGTTGGGGGCATTTTTTGGTTGATTGATTTAGTACATAAGCAATTTTTTATATCTATTAGACATGAAAAAGGGAAGAAATAGGAAACTAGGACCCTGGCATGCTTTTCCATTGAGTCATGTTCAGAGCTGAACTGTTTGAAATGAGTGGGATTTTTAAAAATTATTCAGAAGATAACTAGTAATGGGAGCTAACTATGAACTGAGGAGAGAAAGAGAAATTGATAAATTTATTGAAGGAGAGTTTTAGATGTTGCACACTTGGAGATGGCTGTTTGTCCAGCTCTTTCCTTGATTCTCAAGCTGCCTATGTAATATAAATTTCTGAGTAACAGTTAACGCTGAAGTCTGGATAAATGCGTTTTAGTGTATGTACTAATGGGTAAGGTTTTTTTAGAAATATCTAGACCTAAATAATTTTGCTTCCATGTTGTTAGCAAATACCCTATTAACAACAAACAACGGAGAATTTTTGAGGATACAGGACAAGACAGAAAAACCACACACTTCACCTTAAACAATGCTCTCTTTAGACAGCAGATGGCTCCAATTTTCCACAAAAGAAGGTTATGACTAAAATTTTCAGCCAAGACTCTCATTTCCATCATACAGGAATAGGGGAGTCGTGCAGTGAGGAGGATATGGATAAACAAGCTGTTAAGTGGATGCTGTTTGTGAGCAGTGTTAGGCAGCCACCTTACAAACTGGCAGTCCTCATCCAAACAACAAGTACTCTCCTGTGTAATTAGCTTATAGCAAATGTCAATTACAGCAGGCTCGGTAGATTCAGCTTCTACCTCTGTGCTTGCTAATCTCTGTAGTCTGATATGCACTTAAACATCTCAAGCAATCAGGAAAATTACTAACATTGTTGGAAAATTACTAAGATTATAACTAATCTTTTTATTTTTTTTTTTTTGGAATGCCTTGACATTTAAGGTGCTTTACATGGAGACGCACCACCTTTTCCTCCGAGTCATTTCAATACTATACCATGACTTACCATTACTATTTGGTTTACTCTGATTTTTCACATCCATTCTGCACAGCAGAGTTATTAGCAGTAATTTTCATGCCAGAAGAAGTATTAAAAAGTTAACAAAAATTTTTTTTTTCTCCCAAGACACATGATCTAAGGTCTCCCCCTCATGTCTGCCAAAAGAGTTATGGTCAGATCTATGGACATGCAGCTGATATGAGGAAAGTAATTAGAAAACACAATCTAAATATGATCAACTGAAAAATAAGTACTTTCTATCTCTAAATAAATACTACAGAAGAGAAGGGCTTAACAGAAAACCACCAATGAGATTAGACTACAAAACCCACAAATGATATTTATAAACCAGCTGGCGAGAACTGTGGGGGACAATTGAAGTTTTTTCTCAAATATGGCAACAGGTAATGTAAAATAACATTGTCCCATTACAGGATGAGGATGGTTATCTCACAAACAGGGACACAGACAAGGCAGAGATGTTTAATGCATTCTTTGACTCTGTCTTCACGACAGACGAGTGACCAAGGGAGTCTCAGTGCCCTGAGCTGGAGGATCATGACTGCAAGAACAATCAACTCCCAATGGATCCTGAAAGTGTGAGGGACCTGTTGCTCCAGCTGGACCCCTACAAATCTATGTGTCCTAATGGGATTCATCCAATACTTCTCAAAGAGCTGCTGCCATTGTAAAGCCTCTCTCAATGATTTTTGATCAATGAGTTTTGGGAACCCATACAGGTCCCAGCTGACTGTAAGCTGATTGGTCAAGAAGACCAAGGAGGACCCTGGAAAATACAGGCCTGTCAGTCTCACTTCAATGACAGGTAAAGTTATGGAGAAGATTACTCTGGGGGTATTTAAAAACACCTGAAGTACAACACAATCTTTGGTCCAAGCTGGCATGGCTTAATGAGAGAAGCTGCTTTATCAAACCTGATTTCCTTTTATAACAAGGTAACACACCCAGTTGCTCAAGGGAAGCCAGCTGATGTGATCTATTTGGATTTCAGTAAATCTTCCAATACTGTCTCTCACAGGATCCTTCTGGACAAAATGTCCAGCTGGATAAACACATCATGGGATGGGTGAGCTCACAGGTCAATCATAAAGGGTTACAGTGAATGGGGTGACATCAGACNCACCTACAGCTTCCTCATGAAGAGAAGAGGAGGGGCAGGCAGTGGTCTCTTGTCTGTGGTGACAGTGACAGCACCCAAGGGGATGGCCTGGAGTTGTCACTTGGAAAGTTTACACTCGATATTAGGAAAAGGTTCTTCACCCAGAGGGTGTTTGGGCACAGCTATTCTCTGGAACAGTTCCCAGGGAAGTGGTCACAGCACCAGCCTGACAGAGTTCAAGAAGTGTTTGGACAATGCTCTCAGGCACACGATGTGACTCTTGGGGATGGTGCTGTGCAGGGCCAGGAGTTGGACCCAGTGATCCTTGTGGGTTCCTTCCAACTCAACATATTCTGTGATTCTATGATAAAAAACAGACACATCACCTAAAGCCTGACTCTGATTACTCGTAACTCACTAGCACCATACCAGAAAGAGACTTTTTTTTATGGGAGAGTTACTTGTTGAGAACAAGCAGCGATACTTTGGAGAGGTCTATTTAGAAAAATGTAAGGAAAAAATACTGATTCAAAATGGTATTTTTGCTGTTTGTATGTGGACTCTCCTACATCACATGATGACCACATGTCTGTGAATATGACACTGAATATCTTTGATTGGTTTTCACTGATACATGGAAGAAATATTGCTTATCTGCCAGTTCTGGAACACTGAGAAACTACTTCAATTTGAGCTTCAAGAACTTACCCTATGTCACAGCATTATTTAATTTTTCTGGATTCCATAAAAATGAATGTTGTCTTAACTGGTCTGAAAAGTGCACAGTGTCTGTGCAGGTACCTTCATCTTAGTATGCCATAAGCTTCCCAATGTCTTATTTCTTCTTTGTTGCATCTATGATTTTTCCAGAAGGTTTGTTCAAGTACTTTGCAATAAATGTGACATATTCTGAGATATCATCACAAGTGGTCTCTGTATTAGCAAGATAGCAAAGATTATAGACCCTTCCAGCCCACTTGTCTTGGGTTGTCATGACACCACAGTGACTGGTGAATTTTCCACCTTTAGTCAAAAGGAAATGTCAAGTGCTGCTAAAAATATGACAAAGAAAGCTTAAGAAATCTAAACCAAGGGTGTGACGGGAGATGAAAGACCACCCCTCTCCATGAAGCTTTCTTTCAAAATTCTAATAGCTTTTCAAAGTGAGAAACTGAAAGCACAGTAATTAAAGAAAACACCTAAAAGTTAGTAAAGGCAACATTCAGACTTGAGGTCTATAATAAATTTGTTTACTGATGGAGCTGCTTGTGGAAATAAATCTAACGTATATGTATTTTTTACTATATATGCACTGAAGATTTTATATATACTGTATATAACCTGCATATATACTGAATAGTTCATATTTCCAAAGTGTCCATATGCACATATGTATTTTTCAAAATATTATATTTGTACATAAATACAGACACACACTACTGCTTAGGCATTTCAATTCAAGTTGATCCACTACTGCCAGTAAGTAAGTATTCAAGAAATTAAGACTTGACAAACACTTATTTATTCACTAATAATTGTAATAATTCACTGATAAACACTTTTTTATTCATATAATAAACTGTGGATCAGGAAGTCGATTTAGATTAGAGATGTTATAAAAGAGATGGAGATGATATATAAACAGTGAAATATTCTAAAAGTAAAGATAAGCAACAGAACACTAACTCATTTGTGGCGATTTTTAATTTTAGAAGTCTGGGTAAAGGAAAACCTGTAATATATTCTAGAGTTCATTGCCTCAAACTTACCTAACTGATATCACTGTTATGGAAAAGCACAGCAGTAGCCACACAAGTAAGTGTTATGTAAACAGACAAATTCAAAGCTAGGTAATTAGATATAAATACACCTTGCAGTAATACTTTCTTCATAGTGTTTTCCTCACGAATTTTAATAGATTAGTAGCTACACTCTCAGTTCTGGTAGAGCTGTGCTAAACACAGTATATGCATTTGTCTTTGTAACAAGTATTCTGGTTGATGTGCTTCACCAAATGTTATGTTCACACAATTTTGGTTTTAAGGTGCAGCCATGCTCAGACACAACCACAGCAGAAACCAAGCTGTGCCGGCAACAAAAACTGTTTTGCAACCTATTTTGAATGATATAATACTCATCCATCTTAATTATTCCAAGAAGTTAAAAGATTTTTTCTTTTTTAGTTTAAATTGTAATTTTGAAGAAATCCGAGTACTTAATTCTTGCCACTGTTACATGCTTTCTATATGATCTCAAACATATCCTGCATTTTCCAACTCATGTACTATGCTGACCTAAGGAAAAGTCAGTTGAATCATAAAACTAAGAGATTCTAAAGAGAAACTGAAGATATAAAGTATATGACTACTCAAAAGCAATTTTCAGCTCTTCAATATGTCTAACATATCAGCTTACTCTCTGAATAATTTTCTGTACAATAAATGAAGGGAAGGGAGGGGGAGCCAATGTTCTTTTGGGTTTTCTTTGTATGTTCCTTGTACTTTCACTATTGTACAGAATAATATCCAAATACATCATACTATATACCCATAGGAATGCTATCTCTTCTGTATAGAACACATAACATTAACTTATTCTGTACAGTGCATTATATTTCCTTGTACTACTGAACAGATACTGCATTTCTTGCTGACACTGATGGGTGAAATAAGAATTATGTGGATCAGATACTCATAGACAAGAAGATTAAGAGGATACTGATTTTTTGGGGGGCTCAATTCATAAATCATTATGTGATCTGTCAAGATTCATAATGATCCATAAGAACAACCTTTCAAAGAACTAGCATGAAAATTGAATATTACATGATATTCCCCCAGAGTTTATATGTCATTCATGAGCATATATATCTACTCCAAATGTTTTGCCTCAATAGTAGAGAATTCGTCTATTCCACAGTGGGAAATATATGTAAAATAAAACGTAACTCAAAATTTCTAACAATGCCAAACAGATGCAAAGTGGGAGGAGAAAAACATTAATGCATTACTTGCTATGGCCATAATAAACTGGTAGCCTTTAAAAGGACCAAACAGCTTCAACATTTTTTAACACAAACCAAATATATATCCTGTTTCTACTGACAAGTAAGCTAGCACATATTTCTGTGTCCTGGATTTCTGATAAATCCTCCTCAGTTACTGATCAAAATATGCAGTATTTTTTAATTATTAGAAACTACTCCTAAGCTGTTCACAGAACTGTCTAATGAATGGGAGGTAATCTACCTCTGCTTTCATCAAGTGAAAAAATTTAAGTATTTAATTTTTTTGGTACCAAGCATTACTTTAAGTGGGACACAGGGACAGGTAACTAATAATCTTCGTAACACTCAATCCTTATCTTCATGGAACTTACAAATACTGGGTAAACATTTTTACATTTATCTCTCAAACAAGTCTTTATCCTGTGTTCTCACCAAAAAAATGCCCCCTGTTATGTATCAACGGAATTTACAACATCGAATAACTGGCTGTCTGTTTCCTAGGTCAGATTCTGATTTCAACTGTATCTCAGAAGATGAGAAAAAATGGCTTCAAATGAGTTAATGTAAGTCACTGGAGACAATTTACATTGGAGAAATACCAATACCAATGCACTGAAGAGATATCAATCTATCTAACCAAACATCTTTTCAGATAGAGTAAGTTTCCATGTCTCTTTCATGCTCTTATGTTTTTTATTCGATATTATTTGGAGAACTGTTAGTATTGATTTACTTTACATACATTAATGGAGAAAATGTTTCTAGAGTAAGATATTTCACCAGAGAATGCAAAACAATGTCTAGAATCCTAATAAATACTGCTATGTCTGAAATGAGTTATCTCAGTAGTGACTTGGGCTCAGATTTATTGTACAGTTCATCAACTTCTCAGCATGCTGGATAATGAATGTTTCATTTACATTGCTAATTGCCAAGCCATGGTTCCTTCAACCTTTAACCCTTACGCTTTATCACATTATCACCATATGTCAATATAATTGCATTCAACATTCCAAACAACTAACTTTTTCATGAGGTCAAGAGATTCTCTTTTTTAAAGCTTTACCAGTGGGATATCTTTAAAACTACAAAGAAAATCAGTAGTCTATAGACAGTGGGAAGCTAAGGCAGTTATTTTCTTCAGGAAAACAGCTTCTATCTTTTGACTCAAAATAAGTTATTTTCTGTTAAAATCATCATTTGCCTACTGTAACTAAATCCTTTACAGTTCTGTGAGGAGCTGCACCTTTACTGTGTGTAATTACAAAACACTATTAACTAAGTTCTAAGATGAAATATCTTCTGTATCTGCTTGTGCTTTTTAATCTGTGGAATTATGGAGTTATTTCCATATCTTGACCTTCATTCTGCTTTGCCCCAAAAATTAAAGTTTACTGTTGGTACTGTCCAACATGCTGTCTTAGGCTATGTCTCTATTATAAAGCATTATCACTCATTGCTTACATTTATACTTTTCCTCAAAGGAAACTGGGTTCTATCTCATCTCTAGAATATGCTAACTCACATTGCACCTGAAAATTCCTTTCTTTCTGTTGACTTTCACCACGAACACTTCTTTCATCCCTGAAACCTGCATTGTCAATTGCAAAGTTTAAACCAAATCATACACCAAATAAGCTGTTCTGGAAAAAGATTTTATTATTGAGTGTAACTGAATCAGTTTTATGGCTTGTATATGGTCAAACTCAAGAGAGAAATGTGCTCCTGGTTGGTACCAGTTACATCAGCAGAGACTCTGGCCTTTCTCCATTTCTTTGGAACAAGAAAGTTTGGTAAGGTACCTTCTTAGAACAATACAGAGAGTTAGAGATTTATTTCTCAGTATTTGAGTCAGGAATCTAGATGCACTCTCACAAACAGAATTAAGTAAACGGCACTAGAATAAAGAAAATGGGTAATGAAGATAAAAGAGAGTGAGCCAAATTAATCTTCCATATAGCAAAACTTTTACCTTACATGGCAGGTAGACAGCTCATGTCTCACACATATCCACTGTCTATGTACATATATCCACACAGACATAAATGGATGGCACACTTCTATATGGCATGCAGTGCCAGTAATCAGCAGCCCCATCTCTAAGAAAAATACTATGGCCTAATCTTGAAGCCTACAAGCTGGTGGAAGCTTCAAGCTGGTTTATATCACACTTACTCTGTTTTATGCCTTTATGTACTGTACCATAGCAGCTCTCTCCCCTCTTCTGCCATAATTTAATCTCTTTTTTGACTCTTGGAATGTCCTTTATGACCAAACACCAAATCCCGGGAGGCTCCTATCCATCAGTTACTTTTACTGCCAACTTCTACTGCAGGAACCTAGCTTGACTTTGTGCAAAGAGCACTACAAAATAATAACTGCACTTGAAAATTTTAAAGTGTAACAGAGTTGCAGGCATGAGCACTCAGTATATCTTGAAGTTCATATACCACTCCTTTGCAACTTGCAACTATAAGAAAAAAAGTTTTAGCACATACTCTTGTTAGCATGACCTACTTCCCAAACTGTAGATAATCCCTTTTCAAATTATCTGCAGTATTCACCCAGTAAACATCCATTTATTAGTGTTCAACTGATCATCTTCCTGGATGTCACAGAAAAGGACTGTTTCTGCTCCCTGCTAGCTTGGACAAGACATAACCTTCTGATTCACCTATACATAAAACATGAGAAAAGTCTGGAATCAGAACCATAAACCTCCTTTGAATTAGATTAACACTAGAAATGTATGTTTTTTTCAAAGTGTTTCAATCCATTAAATATATATAAAAACATTTTATAAAATCAAATTCCATGTTACCACTGAGAAATGAATATTCCTCATGCACACCAGCTGAGACACAACATAAGTATTTCACTCCTAAATATGAGGAACTTTTAGCAGTATATGCCAAACAGTGTGTTCCTAGGAGATTTAAGCATGTGGTTATTCATTTCCAGCTGCTTCCGCGGAGTCAAACTTTGTTTTTATGTTAACAGGTAACATTATTATCACATTTTGTGAAGGACAGTGACACGAAGCACAGGTACATCACTGACGGTACAGAGGGCCATTTGAAAGTATGCTTGTTTTCTTATGTTTTAATGTGGATTAAAAAAAATGTAGCCAAATTCTATGTAACTTTGAACGTGTTCAGAGTGTAATGCCTAAGTGTGCAGTACATGAAGGATCACTCATCATTGATTTAACATTCCAACTACTTCCAGTTGATACCAGAAACTGTAAATTAACATTTTTCTAAAATGGTTTAAGGCATAAAATCCAGAGTCCTAAATAGTTACAAATGGCCTGACTTCAGCTAACTGCTACTTGTAGACATTTAAATGCATAAGCAGTAAAATTACTACTTTCAGGGCTCTGTTCACCTGGGCATCTTGAAAATGTTCCTTTGAGTTTTACAGTTACACTGCTAGTACCCAAAGTCCACAGTAAGAGAGGCTGAGGCTTGGCTTCTGAGTAAATATTGTTTGTACTACAAAACAAAATTCCATTACCTCAGAGGATCTGTGTAAATGTAGCTGACTGAAACACTGTAAACAATTAAGCTAATTATATACATTATATACACGCAGGAAGAATTCATAGTAGATGATAAAACAGCCAATACTTTCTATTTATTCAGCTCTAAGTATTTACAGATTAGTTTGTGCAGAAGACCAACAAGACTCAGCACACTAGAGTCCAAAACGAACAGAAAAACAAAACCAGTAATTCCAATTAACCCCTATCCATAAGACTGAACAAGGGGAAATCAAACATAACTGCACATACTAATATACAAGCCAAATATGCAACCTGGATCACACTGGCAACCTGTGGTGACCATGCTAAGACAAACATTTAGCAGGACCAATGAAAGAATTTTGCATTTATTTGAACAAAACACCTTCAGATATTGTAAACTGAGTATTTTCTCTTGAAGACATGGAAAAACTGTTGTCTAAAGGAAATTCTATCATTACTGTTCAATGTAGGACTAATGCACTTTCTTCTAAATCAGAATCATGAACAGTTCTGAATTATCACAGAATCAAGAATGGCCTGGGTTGGAAAGGACCTTAAAGATCACCTCCTTCCAACCCACCTGCCATGGGCACGAACACATTTCACTAGATCAGGCTGCTCAGAGCCCCATCCAAAATGGCCTTGAACATTTCCAGAGATGGGACATACATGACTTCCCTGGAACGCCTGTTCCAGTGCCTCATCACCTTCACAAGAAAGGATTTCTTTGTAGTATTTAACCTAAATCTACTCTCCTATGGCTTGAAGCCATTTCCCCTTGTCCTATCACCACATGCTCTTGTAAATAGTCTCTCCACCGTGATGTTGAAGTATTGAGTTACTGCAATTTTAGGCAGATTGATAAAAAACATGTCCTCAGAACACATACTAAAGTCTAGACTTGCCCAACTAAATTCTTCATCCTGAGTTTCCCAGCAGAGAAAGATGAAAATGAAGTAGAAGGCAAAATTTCAGTGGCCTGGAGCCAACCCCTCGAACTTGCATTTGTGTGTGAAGTCTGGTTCCTGACTTGATAGACCTGATACTTAACAGCCTCAGGAATCATGCAGAGCTGCTCATTCTTCAGGAAGCAAATGGGATTAGGGAAGGATCAGTCGTCCTGACAATTGGAACAGGGTTTTTTTCAGGTGCCTCAAAGCACAATGCTGTGTGAAGCAGGATTATGGAATNGTCCAGCTTCTCCTCCACCACCACCCCCAAGGCCTTCTCAGCTGAATCCATATCTGGAATGGGAATGTGCAGGTTTCTTGCTGGAACAGAGAGCATCCAGGCAGAAAGGGAAGTACATGCATTACCAAGGTCTAATGTACACCCATAAGACACAGGGCAGGATGCAAACCACTGCTTTTTAAAGGCATTTCCTTTTGTAGCTATTTCATGTTTGCAATTACAATATGAAGTGTATAATGGCAGGCATTTCTATTATTCAGAAAAAATGCATCCATTTATAGTTTGGAGTTTCTTTTGCTCAGATACGCCTGCTCCTAAATGTAAACCAGATATTTCTGGGTTATCTTTTAATATAGCCATGCAGACCCACCTGTGGAAAAAACCTCTCTCTTTGGTCTGGAAGCACTGATTAAAAAGTGGTCCCTGGAGTTGCTGATACATACAAGGACTAGGGCTGATAAAGCTCTAAAGAGTCTTTGAAGGACAGTAATGGCAGTGAAGTCCCTAGAGAAGAAGACAGCCCACAGAGAGAAAGAAAGCATATACACAATACTAAGAGAAAGCCCCAGGAGCTCCCATTGGAGATGGGAGGTTCTCAAAATATTGATGCTATGGATTTCCATGGCTGTGGTTGAGAAAAATCCGTACCATTATTTATTTTTTATTTATTTTATACCTCCTTCTGTGCATGATATAAATCCTAGGAGTAGCCCAGAAGATGAACACATTAATTTAGTTGGTGATCCTCTTGCAGAGGCCCAGGGAAAAGCTAAAACACCCCATACCACAGCAAGAAAAGTTTTGTTTTCCACCAACTGCCCTTCATGGAGAAAGCACATCCCTGCAGCAGCTGGCAGCATGCCAGACCAGAGCGAGGAAGGTATAATTTACACACTGCCATGCAAGCTCCAGCAAATCAGTCTCATGGCAAGAAAAGTGCAGGAGTTCAGTCTTCACAAACTCCCACACACATACTCAACTAAGTGCCACAACTATATGGGCCGAACCTGAACAAGTTAAATTCAGTTTTTAATAAAATGGAATGAAAGGAGAATATGAATATTATCATTGCTTTTTTTTCTGTTCACTCACTGTGTGTTTATCATAAATTAGACCTGCTGAGAGTGTAATGCTGAGCAACCCATATGGCAAATACTCAACTGAGAGATGTGAAAGGAAAATCACTTTTTTATTTCTGAATTGTATCTAGCCCCTTTATTTAGAAAGTCCTCTTTAACAGCAAATGCTGGGAAGCAACCCAGATAACACTGTTTATATTAGAAAAGATAAGGTGACAAACCTTTTAGACCAAAACAACATCTTTTCAGATGAATATGATTTAATAAGTGATGAAGTAGGACAAAAAAATTACACTTTAATCTGTGTTCAGTCAAGATTTTTGGTTCCAAAATACAGTTACAGACATTCTGAGTTCTAAAGTTGCCATTTATTCAAACTCATCCTCAAATTCTTCTTCCAATGAAACAATCTACTACTAGTCTAAGTCCATGGTATTCTACCAACTGTAGACCTGACCTAACAGTTCCCATTTGAGATACAAAATTAATGTATTCCAACTTTTTTCCTTACTAGACTGTGACAAACACCGACAATGAAAAAGGCATACACAGAGGTCTTACATCCATGAAATATAAAAAACAATCAAATTCTGCATGTGGAATCCAGGCATAGATTGCTCTGGCAATCTCTCTGGCAACCTTGCAATGGGGAAAATAAAGACTGAAGATGATTCCTTGTGGACCTTGTTTACTCTTACCTTTCTTTTTCTGTAAGTCTAGGTCTTCCCTCTCCCATTTGTAAAGGATGGAGAGAGAATCAAGTTTTATAAAATTTCTCTGCAAATGTTATTAAGACAACAACAGTAGCAAGATGGGAAGGATAAAATGCAGCCAAATTACAATACATCCAGCAGTGACATTTGTCCTCCTGTAGAAAGTACCAGAACCGGTAATAGATAACAACTGATCCATTTTGTTCATAAAGATAGCATCCAGGGAAGGAGAGATTTTTTCCAAGGGCTTTAGTTGTTCATGCAAAGGAGGAAGAAAAATCATTTGGCAATGAAGATAGATAATTTTTCAGGTTCTCTGTTTCATTTTGCTACCAACTGTATAACCCCGTTTGACCTGAGCCACGGAACCAAGCAGTTGATATTCAGACATATTAATTCTTTCTCACAGAACTGAGAGACATCCTCCCAAAGTGTGAAAGGGTTGTATACATGCCGCAATTCCCCACAGCTGTAATGCAAAACCTGTAATTGTTCATATATGGAGAAGATAAAATAAACACCTGCTACTGTTTTGCTCTGGCAAAAACTTTGTGGCTTCAATAGGCTTTTCATCACAGACGAAGTATTGTGTTTATATTCTGTTTAGAAGTAAGAATTCTGAAAGGCAGACACGCAACAGGCATAAGAAATTGTGACACATTGAGAGCTAGACAATCACAGCTGAAGAAAGTACCCTTGCCTTTTTTTTTTTTTTTTAGTCTAAACAGTAAAAACTCTCTGACTATGTACAAAATCCAAAAAATTATGCTACCATGACAAATTAAAATCTCTCCATACCTGAGTTTTCAGTCAAAGGATGATTTTTTCAGTAACCAAAAATCACAAGTAAGTAGAAAGTTATGAAACTCAAAATACCAAGATTTATTTTTCTAACAAAGTAATTTAAAAAAGAAAAAGCAGTCAGGAAAACAACTCCTACTCTTTTTTTTCTTTTTGTAATTAATAAATTCAATCTGTATTTGGCAACTTTGGTTAAAGATATCGTTTCATTTCAGAAACGCAGCAATTTCCAGACTAAAAATTATATATTCACACACAGAATTTCTTATGGAGAAAATTATAAAGATCTTTATCATGGAAGCAAAGCAAGATTACCCTGAAGGAATTTTCATTTTACACTTTATCAAGTCTATACAGAAAAAGAAAAATGGTAGAAAAGCAAGATGTTGCAGTATTCCCAATATACACAGGAGTTCTGAATGTTGCTTTTTTCTGAGAAAATGCTATCTGTCTCCTAGAAAGACAGAAAGGAAAATTGCGGTCTTTGGTAGAATTAGTATTCTTAGAGAATCTGAATTTGAAAACTCAAATAAAGGGCTGAAGGCTTTCAACTTGAATTATTTTGTAATCCCTGTATCATAAATAAAGTATTTTTAAATGTATATAAAATAAAATAAACCCTGAAGCTTCCAGTTAGACAAAACACTTGACTTAAAGTCCTGAGAGTGTACCCAGTTATGCAAAATCAAAAAAAGGATCTTTCCCATCATCATCTAAACAGAGAACATACATGCATCATAAAAATCTTTCAGAGCACTTGATCTGCCTAATTTAAAATTCAAAAATGTTCCTACATCTTAAAATATCCAATGGTTTCAGGACTGGGCTTCTGATATGTAGTAGAAGGTTTAAAATTCAGCGGTGCATGATAAAAACATAGTCTATTGTAATGTTTACAATTCTTAAGAATTCATTTACATTAGAGTTCAGAAGATGTTTTAGGACATACTTTGCCAAATGGAACAAAAGTAATATTTCAAGACATATCAGACATGCTTAATAGGTTTTCTGCATCAAAATATCACTATTCTAAATAAATATTACATGATTTTAACAGTAGAGGGGTTTTTAAATTTTTAAATTAAAAGCACAAAAGCAGTCACCAAGAAGAATATTTGTTTAGAAATATACTGTATCTCTCTTCATGTCCTGTCAACAGAAATGCTGGCTTCTGTAGTACTGTAACAGGAACACTAGCAAACTCAAAATGTCTTTTTATTTATAGCTAGAATTATACTGTAATGTTGGATCAACAGTTCAACATTCTATTTAATTTGTTTCCCAAACAATAGCAAAGAAAAAACAAAAACTAAATAGCAGACAATATAATTTCTGTAATATTCCTATTGTCATCCCTACCTATTATCAGTTCTTATATTCTTATGCATTACGGTCAGATCTTAAAATGTTAAATGTTCATGCTAGGTTTTACACTGAATTTTTTTTAAAAGTGCATTAAATTTCATAGAAACAACTCTTTATGCTGAACGTTTCTCAAAACAGCACCTCCCGCTGTCAATGTCTATGCCCCATAAGCAGCTAAGCTGAGTGCTACTGACAAGAACTGGAAGAGTATACAAATGATAAATTAGTCAGCTTTGTAGAAGTCAGAAATACAGGCCAATAATGATATGGTAGATTATAGCATTTTACTTAGCTGAAAGATAGTGCATATTTTACAGCTGTATTTCATGAAGAAACTGTCTTAATTTATTTAAACACCTCATAAATTATACAAAAGAAAACAGTTTATCTTTTTGAACAATGTACTTGTAAGCACAAGTACATTTTTACTCTAACGTTAGCAGATTGTTTATGCTCATTCCTTTGAAAATTTTCATAGTTATTTTACATTGTTTATTAACTTTTGAACCAAGACTGAACTAAACCATTAAAGGCAAAATTGTAAATGATAGCTTGGACCAAATTAGACCAGATGTCACACTAATTATAACCAATGACATCTATCCAATTTACTCAGATACCGAAATAAAAATGAAATCCTAAAAACGTACCACTGTGCAACTGATACCACTGTTTACCTTGCATGTTTTTTGAGCGATACAAAAAATTCTGATGCTTCTAGCTTACTATCTGTTGTGACAGTACTATAGAATAAAATAATCAAATACACCTTACAAAATGAATAAATCAGTAAATGCTGAGTTGGGAAGATTTGTAAATATAGTGGCCTTAGCCAGTTTTACATTTTTCTCAAATCTCAAGAAACCATAATAACATCTTGCCCAGCATCCCACATGACTTCATACAGAAGCTTCTCACTGAGTGGGGAAAGTTTAGCTCATCTCATGCCTACATCATCTTATGAAAGGCATCTGATATGACAACTATAAGCAATCCTGCTAATCACTGTAATAAATGTCATTTTTGCTGCCATTTGATTTCACACACTTAATTAGGAAGCACTTTTTTGAGTCATAAAATAACAGGTTAGAAGAGATTGCAAGAATGATCTAGTCCAAACTTTTTCTGACAAAAGCACTTTTGACAAGGTGGTCCTGCACCCTGCCCAGATGAACCTTAAAGTGCCTAATGTTGAGGAATACACCACTTCTCCAGGGAGATTATTCCAATGGCTGATTGTTATCATTGTGAAAAATCTTCCTCTTGTGTCTAATCAGAATCTCCCCAGGAGTAACTTCTATGCATCATCCTTAACTTTTTCTATGTGACTCCTTGTAAAAACAGTCTCAGTCTTTTTTGTAGCCACCCTTTAAACACTAGAACCTGGTGTTAAGGTCTCACCGAAGCCTTCTTTTCTAACATGTTAGGCTTCCTAGCCCTTTGATCATCTCTGTGGCCCTTCTCTCCACCCTCTCCATATCTTTTTCGTATAGTGGGGACCAAAGCTGGAAACAGTATTCCAGGTGTGGCCTGACAAATGCTGACAAGAACAGGATAATCTCTGCTGTTGATGAAGCCCAAGATCTCATAGGGCTCCTTGGCTGCAGCATCATCACGCCCACTCAAACAGNATCATACTGCCCACTCATACTGAGCTTGTCACTCACTGGGGCTCCCAGGTTCCTTTCCACAGCTGCTCGCAAACCTTGTGCTCCCAGCCTGTGCTGCACTCCTGGATCTGTTTTCCCAGGTGTAAGACTTTACACTTGTCCTGGCTGAACTTCATAAGGCTCTTCTTTGCCCACTCTTCCAGCCTACATAGGTTTTCCTGCAGGGTGGCTCTCCCTTCCAAAGTGTTCACCTGATCCTTGAGTGAGTGTAAGTGCTCTGGATGACTCCTTATGAAGACATAAAACAGCGCTGGGGCCAACACCAATCCCTGGGGGACCTCAATTGTGCCAGGTTGCCAGTTGGAAAAAGAGCCATTTACCCCCGGCCCGGATGCTGCCTGTGGGTCACTTCCCACCCACTGCACAGGCACCTTGTCCAGACTGTTATGCAGCAGCTTCCCCAGGAGGATGTGGGAGACCACAGAGAAAGCCTTGGAGAAACACCGGCAGACAAAGTCCGTGGCTTGCCCCACATCAAACAAGCAGGTTACATTGTAGAAGACAATCTGGTTTGTCAAACAAAATTTTGCCTCGGTGAACCTGTGCGGGGATTTCCCAACCACCTGATTCATCTGACTTAGAATGAATCCTCCCAGGAGGACTTGTTTCATAACTTTTCCAGGGCCCATAATTTCCTGGATCCTCTTTTAAGCCCTTCTAGTAGTTGAGAGTGATATTAGCCTTCTTCCAGTCTTCTGGGATGTCTCCTGATCCCCACAACTTCTCAAAGATTATGGAGAACAGCCTCACAATGACCCTCACCAGCTCTCCAATGCTCTTGAGTGAGCATTGTCAGGTCCTGTTGATTTACAGAGGTCAAGGTCCTGTAATAGCCCACATAGCAATTTTTCCTTCACTGACAGTGGGGCTGTGTTTTTATCAACACAGACTTTTGTTTCCGAGGTTTAGGGCCCAACTGTGCTGGTGATAACAGGGGTGAAGGTAGTGTTGAGAGAACTTCCGCCTTTTCAGTGTTTTTGGTCACAAATTCACCTCTCTCATTTAACACTGGGCCAGTAGTTTCCTCCTGTTTCTGCTTGTTTATAAACTCAAAGGCCCCTGTCTTGTAGTTTTTGATATCTCTTGCTGATTTCAATTCAAGCTAAGTCTTTGCTTTTCCAAAGGCATCTCATGCCCTGGCAATGTTCTTGTGGTCCTCAACAGATTTTTAGTTTCTTTTGCATCTCTGGTGTGCTTCTCTTTTGGTCTTGAACAGACCCAGAAGCTCCCAATTAAACCCAGTGGGTCTCTTGTTCCACCTACTTTCCTCCCCTTTGAAGAGGATGAACTGGTTTTGTGCTTTCATGAGAGCAATCTTGAAAAACTCCCAGCACTTACTAGCCCCTTTATTCCCTGTGGAAGCTTCCCTTTCAATTGAGCTCTGTGCAAACTGAAGCTTGCTCTTCTAAAATCTAAAACTTCTGCCTTAGTACAAACCTTCAGAGTGCACAGCCAAACCCCAAACTCCACAATATTGCAATCACTGCCGCCAAGCCATCATTAAGTGAGATATAACAAAACTGGTTTCCTTGGCCAGTGAGCAGCAGGTCCAGCTGTGCCTCATTCCTGGTTGGCACATCTAACATTTATATGAGGACACAGTTCTGTGTGCATTCCAGGAACTTGAGGGATGTTGTGACCTGCTGTGTTGCTCTACCAAGAACGTCTGGATAGTTGAAGTCACTGAAAAGACCCAAGATCTGTTATCTAGAACTTGCTTAAGTGACCCAAATATTGCCTCTTTGCCCTTACTGTCTTGGTTTGGAGGTCGGTACCAGATGCCTACTTTAAGATTCCCCTTGGAGATGACCCCTTTAACCTTGACCCAGAGGCACTTAAAAGGATTTCTACAGTCACTGTAGTTGACTTCTATACATTTGAGATTCTCCTTAACTTAAAAGTGCAACTCCCCCTCCTCTTCTTCCCTGAGTCTCTTTGCAAAACAGCCTATAGCCATCCACCATATTCCTCCAGCCACGGGAGTTGTCCTATCATGTTTCAGTTACTCCTATGATACCCTAACTTTCTGATTGGGTGTTGAGCTCCTAGCGTTTGTTCTCCAGGCTCTTTACATTGGTATAAAAACACTTGAGGTGGCTGGTCTTCTTGTTATTACCTTGGGAGGCAGCTAAGGAACAGCTGTCACTGCTCTGGTTGGCCTGGCTCATTTCCCAGTGGGCTGCAAGGGCAACCACTTAAAACTATCACTTAAACGCTTCTCCCCACCAGATTCCTTTCGTATCTTCAGCGAAAAGTCACTACAGAGAATTCAGCTTGCCTGCCTAATTTCTCCACACCTTGGATTGTACTCATTACAACTGGGGTACTCTGGCTGACCAGAGGCATCAACTGAACAGCTATTGTCCTCCAAAAGATGGAAATCTGATGTTTAAGCATGAGTATGGTATTTACATTAATGCATTACTCAGTCATATAAGGTTATGACTTTACCCTCTTAATACTTCTGAAAAACGATGTGGAAGTATGTTTAAGTTTTATGTACTCTATATGTTATAAATTTTCCTAAGGCAGATATCACACTCTGACATTTTAAGACCTTAATTAAGGTTGATTTATTTACAAATGGTATGTTTTCAACTCTCAGAAATGATGTATTTAATGTTTTATTTTTAAACACAATTAAAAAATAATATATAAATATATACATACTGCAAATGTAATACAGATAACAAATTCATTTAAGCCCATTTATGCACATTAGTGACACACCATGTGGCAGAAAGACTAGGACTACAAGAAGACCCCGTGGCGATTTATTTTATATTAAATCCCTAATGGCCTCTTCTCATCTTTGCAAAAATATGCACAGAAGTCCAGACTATGCAGCCATTGAAATGAATGGTTATTTATTTGCTAAACGAGAACCCTATGTTTAATGTTCCTTAGACATAAGGTAGTCTGCAAAAGTCGCATTCCTACAGCTCCATACATCATTTATTTTACATACCCTAACTTCTCACAACAGGCATCAGAAAAATACTTTTGAACCGCATTGCTATTGTAAGTTGCTGAGAATTTTGTTTCCAATTCCATTACTGGAAGATTAAATGTTAACATGTTTACTTGGGGTTTGCTTCTTGTTTTGTTTTTTGCATTAAAAACAAATTCATGGACCAATCTGCCATTTAAAATACATTTATATTTATACTGAGACAAAAAAAAGTTCCCAAGAACACAATAGATACACACTGTATTCTTTACATTACATATGATTATATATATAATCATTACAGACAAACAACAGAAGTTCAAATCTTCAAAGAAACACGTTGTAATCTCACTTATTTGGGTGTAATGGTTTACCTAGCACTTGTTTGACATGCTTCAGCTAAGACAGAGATTCTTGATTTGCTCTACAGAAGTATTAAAAACATCACTTTTTAAAATGCAGAAATAAAATTGCCCAAATTACTAAAACAGTGGTATTTCTTACTAATACTACAAAATAGCTTTATAATTAAACTGCATCTCCAAGATACAACTATTTTTTCATAGGAAGATGATAAAACTGTGCACTCAAACATTTCTGTATTTCTTTAGTTACTGTTAGCTGGAACAGCCACCTTAAGTTCATCTGAGGCATAAAGCCACAAAGGGGGAAGCTGTTACAGGAGACAGAACTTCCTACTGGTAGCATCTCCAACTCATTTGGACTGTGGAGGCCACCTAAGGACAGTCAAGCTTCCCATGGCAGCATAAACTTGCAGGTCACTTTCTTGAGGGAACAACACTGGTGACAGTAGTCTCCATGGAGGCTCTGATATGTTCTCTAAGCCTTTAAAAGTGGCATACAACCAACCTCTACAACCTGGAAACTGTCTTTATGAAGATATAAAGACGTATCTTAAAAACTAAAGTGATTATGTATGTGAAATCCAAGGAGCATAGACTCTGACAGCCAGTCACTGATGACACAGGTCTGATTTCAACTTACAGCTTTAATGCCACCTAACTCCACGAAGGTCAGATCCAAAGGTTTGGAAATGCAAAGCTGCATACAGACTCTTAGAGAAACCTAAACACATCCACACAAAATGACTGCCCTTTAGGAAGCACTTTAATGCATATTTGTTGATTAATAAGAAAAAATAGTGACCTTATGATACTTCTGAAGAAGCGAAAACACAAACACACTAGAGATTCAACACCTGTTGCCAAGCCTGTTCTTCTTGTTTCCTTAATATTTACTATTCCTTAATATTTAATATTTAATCAGATAACATCTGTGGAGCACTTCGAGGATGAATAATGAATTACTATTATTATTGCTGAGAAAATCATGAATTCATTAAAGTTTGTGTATTCTGAGTCCATAACGGAATTTTAAACCGAACAGACAGTTTTGGACAGTTTTATCATTAATTTCCTTATATATATTGTGCTTCTGACACTGGGTGAAGTAATTACATGTCATCCCTACTGCTAATAACACTGAGTAAAAAAAGATCTTTTGCTGGCCAAGCACCAAAAATTAGGACATTCAGGAAAAATTTGAACAAAGAGCAAAAATGCACTAAATGCAAAACTCATCTCCATCCCAATAACTTTGCAAACATTATACCTAGGGAAAAAAAGCAGTTACACCCCTGAAAAGTTAGCCCTTTCTGGCACAAACCATTCACAGCGGAACAACAAGCAGTAAAAAGTAGAGGAAGGTACCTGTGATTTCCAGAAAGAAAGACCATCAAAAATACTAGTAATAAAATTACTTAACAGAGTGGGACTAAAATTCGTCTAACATCAGTAAAATCTGTTCCGTTTGTTCTGACAGGCAAACAAATGTCCTCTGACCTCCACAATGGCCACTGCTATGTAAGAAAAACAATTATGAAACATTTACTGCTTGACCACCAGACCTTAACATCTCTTGGCCAAGGATGGCCAAGCATCATGTGTTACACTGGCCCTGAAAAAAGGTTGAAAATTTGCCCAATTTGAGGACTAGGAGCACCTACTGTTGACAAAAGTCAAATGGTGAGATCCAGCCAAAACGAAGACAGGTTCTGACTTACAATTAATTTGAGCATATAGAGTAGCAAAGATGAGGTCAGACAGAGTTACCTGGAGCTTAGACCTGTGGAGTGCAAGGTCTGTCTTCTACACAGTTATTAAGCATGATTTAACACAAAATAAACAAAAAGAAAATGTAATGCTAAAGCTATCTCCTAATTAGCTTCTAGCTCTGTCCACCATTAACTGAAACTGACAGAGTAAAAGAGAAAGATTTAAAACAAAACAAGACAGAGATTTTATTAAGAACTTTACAAAATCCTTTTTTCTCTTCTGGGGATTTATCTTACAATACTCCTTCCCCATCCCCTTTCCACCCAGCCTCAGCATGATTTTCAGGATCAAATTACGGTTCATAAAGCCGTGATGTTTTGCAGGTAAAGATTGCTTAATATTGAAATAACTAACTGAAAACTAATAGATCCACCTTCATTTCTTGAAGTTTTGCTACCCAATTTGCTTTGCATACTTTAATATGAAAGCAGAAATCTATGCATAATTATTAGCTGGATTGTAAAAAAAACTTCTTCAACCACGGAAGTATCTTATTTTTAGTGAAATGCATCACAAGACACATATTGTAAGAAATCTCTTAGGACATATAAGGTAAGAACTATTCAAGAGATTTGGTTTTTTTAGTAGCATTTGATGTAAAAAAAATCCCAAACTTTTGATTTAGTGCAAAAGTAGATGACAATTTTTTTCTACATTTCCAATTCTTTTGTATAGGTGACTTTCAAGCAAATGAAGAGAACAGAAATTACAAATATATACTATATAAAGAAGTTTTAGTTATTGAGATTTTCTACAGATCACTTAGCTTTTATTATTAATCAATATGCCAGTAGGCAAACTTCAATCAGAAATTATAATGCCATGTCATACTTGTTCAGTGATCTAAGAATTCATATTTTTAAAATAGTATTTTTACGTAATATCCAGCAATATGTATCTCTCTCTCTCTCTTTAAGATCAAGGTAGATAGCTACTGACATCTGTAACACAAATTGTCTTGAGATAATGCTTCAAAACACACTACACAAGAGTTTTCCCTAAGCATTTACAAAATGTTTGGGACTGTTCAAGAATCAAAATCCAAGCAGTAACTTTCAGGCTGTCTCAGGGATACTCATGAAGACAAATCTACAGTTTTGATTCAAAAGATCAAAATTTTATTAACTTCTGCCCCATTGAGGTACTTCTGTTTCTACCAACAGGCGTTTAATTTAGGCAATGTGGCAATGGACTAACTTCATTACACAGTTTCACAACAGATTTCAGAAGGCATGAAAGAATCTCCCCTGCCATCAAAAAGCTGAGAGCTGGCTTTATAAAACTTTATGCCATACTGTAAGTGAAAGACAGGACATAGTCCTCGTTAGTAACTACCTACTGAAATATAACATAAAGCTCACACCTTCAATTCACCCAAAGGTTCCAATTTGTTTACGCTATTGTTTTAAACACACCATAGTACAATCTAAAGGGAGGGAATAATCATAATATCATAACGTATATGTAAGGCAGGTAACAAATAGCTACTGCTTTCTCAAAGTTAATTAAAACACTGAAAATTCTGCTCATACTGAAAAAAATACTGAGAAAATATTGAAACTTGTTCACAATGCATTTTAAAGAATCATCTTCATATGCAATAAGGCTGTTTAACACGTTTTAAGTTCCCTCTTACCTCCAGTGTCATGTACACAGTGCTAATTGCCACTTTGATTTCTCCATCTGAAATCTCCTTGAGATCCTTGAGCATAACCTCCTCAATACTCATACCTGTTTAAGAAAAGAAACAAATTTCCATGTATACAAATATCTATAGCTGACAGATTCATCAGCATAAATTAAAAACACAGCTTAGACTTTAATGCTGAACCTTCAGTATTTCAGAACATCATATGAGAAAATTAAAACCAACATTAGTATTTCAATGCTTAATGTTTTTGAGGGGATTTTTTTAAGAAAGGAAGAGATTTAAGGGAGGATACACACTAACAACAAGTAGGAAGAACTAAGTGTCCTGCAACACCTCTGTTCTGTGTGAACACTGAATTTTTTAAGTGAATGTAAATCTGGCTGATGATAAATGTATAAATAGACCATTTCTGTGGTCTAATATGAAATCACAAATATAAAACTACTCCTGAAATAAGTAATACATTGAAAAGCACCTGTTGGCTACTATGGTGTTAATGAAATATTCAAAAGCAAGGCACTTAAGATACTCTGTAAACACATTCATTTAACCTTTCTGACCTTCTTCACAAATTGGTAACACCAATGGGTTTTTCTTATGTACATCAAATCATTCATGACCTAAGTATATGTTTATGTACCATAGAAACATAATCATAAGAAACAATGGCACAGAACAGGAATTTCAACCAGACATATTGGTATGTTTAAGCACAATGTATTGAAAATCCAGGTGACTTAAGTTTTCTTCATTGAAGATGTTTATCTAAAATGCTGCAAAGATTCTCAAAACAAATACATATTATGTAGAGGAACACAGTTACATCACATGATTGCAATGTAGACATGATAGCCAAATGTCTAAATAAAAATGCTGCAATCCACCTATCTCAGAGCAGGGCAACAACTAAAATGTCCACCAACCTTTGAGGCTTAGCAGTTTAGCATCCACCATGTGTTTGTATAAATGATTTTCAGGAAGGAAACAAATACCAGCTTGAGTCAAAGAAATTAATCCTTTCATTACTGTTCCTGTACAGAGTCCAGCTACTGCAGTCAATCTAATGACAAGACGAACATTTACACATCTGTCACTTAATAAATTTTGTATATAACCTGTAGACTTTCTGGGGGATTGCAACCAATTGTGCCTCAAATAACAAATGACTTCAGGCCAATAAATCATTATTTCTGCAAGAAACTGAGATTTTTTTTTTTTGCTGAATTGTCCTAATATTGCCTCAAATAACAGGTAAATTAGGTTATTAAATACTCGGCTGAGGTTGCATCCTTCAAGGGGTTCCTGAAACTCAGCAGCATCCTACTAACAGAAATGTCACATGCAATATATGTATATGTCATATGAATATACTCTAAATATGTACCTTGTAATACACAGAAAACAGGAGCTATAAGCAAAAAAAAAAACCACCCAAAAAAGAGTGCATGACAGTGCCCTCCCCATGTCTCATGTGACATATATAAATTACTGGCAACCAGTACCAAGCAGACTAAACTCACTACACATACTTGTCCAAGTTTTGCATTTGATATTACAGAAAACCTCATGACAAACAGTACTAAACCATTTTCTCTGGCAGCTGGCAGAACTAAGAACTGACTTCCATAAAAGTGACTTTCACTGTCACTTTCCAATCTAGACTGCATACAGTTCACTCCTGAACTATGATTACTTGAGTGGAAGAATTTAGGAGAATTCGAGTGAATGTTTATAGATCTGAACTAAATTAGCTTGTAATCTCATTGAAAGAAAGGGTAAAGGAAGTAGCACCTCAAATTCTGTCATTATCTATCAGATAGTGCAATTGTCTCAGGCTGATGGTCTGAATTTTGATGACTACTTTCTGCATGTGGCCAGACAGAGAATAAAAAAACACTCTGAGTCTGCACAGACCCTGTGCTTACCAGATATATCTAACAGAGAAACATCCCTAGGAATTTAATACTCACTCTTTGGTAAGAACTTGGTAACAAATGCCAGTAAAAAAATGTAAGAGTAATTGCAACCATTTCCTTCAGGCTTTCACAGCATTCCTTCAAAAGCCTGCTATTAAATTTTCAGTTCAAACATTGCCCCTTTAGATCACTGAGTATTTCTATGTGGTATTTCTATGAGAAGAAAGGAAAAGAATTGCAACTTTCCCACTGCTTCCTTAATCTGAGTCTGATGTCAAATTCACTTCACCTGTACACAGCCCTTAGTAAATATGGGAAGGGTCATAAAACAAAATCTACTTCCACACCACATAGGCAATTGCAATACAATTTCTGCACACAGGCTGACACATTTATTATGTCCATGTGAATCAACATAAATTCTTGATGAGCATACACTTGTAAAAGCAATATAAGAAATAAATTAACGCTAACTTTATCTGTAAAAATACAAGATTGTTTATGAGCTTAGTAGTTCCTCAAAGGAAATCATAATTCTGTGATTTAGAATGTAAACTACTTCATTTAAAATTGATATACTACGTTTAACTGTCACGGAAGAGAGCATGCTGGACTTATTTCCCCACGCACAATAAAACAATATTCTTTTACAATTATAAAAAATAAATTTTTAACAGGTCTGAAAAATGGAGGAAGTTGGACTACCTTGGGCATTAAACTGAGTCTCCTGGAGAACAGAGATAATTTCCTCTCGTGGGGGGAGATCTGGGAACTTTTCCTCCAAGATTGACAGTACTTTCTCCTGCTGCTCTGTCATTCCATCAGCTTCCAAAGACTTGAAGAGAATGCTTCCTGAAACATTGAAAGACAAAAAAATCAGTGTCTCCTGTAAACATCAAAGAGATACTACAGAAACAAGAAGTTTTATTATATTGCTTCCCCAGCCCTTTCCTTGTTGGACATTGTTTCCACTGAGAGTTCACTGAATTCACACAGAAACATCCTCCTAAGATGAAGCTCCTAAATCTGAGCTGGGTGCCTTTTTGGTGCCTCTGCTACAGCTACATGGCTGGTCCCAATGCTGCCATGGTGTGCACCATGCTTCTGCAGACTAACTGCTGTGCAGCACAGCCAGCAGCAGCCAATGGCACAACAGCCTGTATTCCTCTACACATTCCTCTCTCCAGCCATCTGACCAAGCGCTGGTGTACTTTGAAACATAAATCCACATTGTCAACCATTCTTCTACAGACGTGACAGTGAACTCCTACAGTGGACACAAGGAAGAAATACTTTACAGTGAGGATGGTGAGCCACCAGAACAGGCTGCCCAGAGAAGATGGGGATGTCCCAGGAAGTGTTCAAGGCAGGTTGGACCAGGGTCTGAGCCTGGACTAGTGAAAGGTAACCTTGTCCTTGGCAGTGGTGTTTGAACTAAATTATCTTAAAGTCATTGGTCACTGTGGTGTAACTGACTGTGGCTAATTCTTGTCAATGGACGCACCAAAAAACCACCAATTCAGACAATCAAAGTTTTAAAATTTAAGAGAAATATAACCCAATAAATAACTTCATAGTGATTGGAATTGTCTTACAATACAGAAGTGAGAGTGATGTCTTTTCAGGCAACTATGTGCTGCACATAAAGTCACCTTTTAACTCCCTGGAGACCAGGATCTGATTTATCAATATATCCAAAGATAATGTTTGCTTCCAATCACTCACAGTAAATTCAGGATAATAAAGTCTTATACTTCGGCCTTGAAATTATTTATTACTCTACAGTGCACAAGAATTTCAAACAAGTGTATGATTTCATTGCATCATGCTGGATCAATGGGCAACTGAGCACAATAAGTACAATAAATGAGCAAGACAGTTACTGCAAAACAAAGTGTTTAGGCTTTAGCACAGAGCAAAAAGGAATACACTGCCACCCTCAATCTCACCAGATAAGCTAGGATCCAAACATGTACTATATATTAATTTTTCTTTCCTCCTACAATGTCATCACATGAAATAACAAATAGCATTTCTTCAAAATTCACAAACCACTTGCAACACAAAATAATTGTGCCATGCTAAGTAAACACACCCTTATTAAACAAATCCTGTGTGGATTAAATAATAAATAATGCTTAACAAGCCAAAAGCTGTTCTCCATCAGATACTAATGTCTGGAATTAAATACAAATACATGAAGTTCCATTCTGTGTTTCTATTACAGATATTGTAACTGCCAATATTTTTTTATTTGCAGCAGCTCTCTTTCAAACACTTGAAGACAATCCTCCTGCTGTATTTTATAGTATTAAAAATACTCAATAAATACAGAACGCATGAAAATCATGTATACTGATCCAGACTCACACTTCTAAATTTAGATACACAAACCTGGCTCCATAACAAGCAGATTTCAGATTTCTATGGGTAAATAACTGATATATAAAGTACCCAGGATATCTATACCCATTGTCAAGGCCTGGTTTTCAGTTCCTCTAACAGGAAGAAAGTTTCTCAATCAGCAGCCTCCACAATAATTCATCCAAAAATATCCCTCTGTTGTTCAACTCCATGGCAGATAACAGGGCTTGTGCTACATATATACACTTGAGATATATTCTATGGCTTGGAAACAGTGGTGACCAGAATGAGTGAGACACCCCACAACACGCTTTCAGTCAGCACAGAGTTGCATCTGGAGAAATAGCAGCTCAGGGACCACGCTGCATGAAGTATTTTAGTAACAGCAATTTTCTGCTTTTCTTCTTCCTCCGGAAACAGAAAGGGAAATTGCTTATGCACACAGAGGAAATGGACACTCCAGCAGAAAGTGCTGGATCTACAATGTGTGCTCAAATTCATCATACCTACTGGAGGGAGGCTGCAGCACATCCCAAAAAGCCCTCCAGCAGCATTAGGATGATTAGGCAGTCTGTCCATCTGCACAGAACCTCAGATACACCATATATGAAACTTTTACCATAGCCGTGTATGCTTCAGGGAATATTTGGGGTAAGACCAAGAAGAGAAAATCCTAATACAATCATACAGGAAAATGCAGAAAAATAAGAGGTGTGAGCTGTATATCCACCCAAGCTCACCAGTTTGGAAGTCAACATGATATTAAGTTTCACTCACAACAGGCAGACACCTTAGAAAGGTTTTTAAAAGGCTGGTTTTGTCACTAGTCACACCAATACTGTACTGCTTGCAATTGATAACTTTTCTACTAGGATAAAAGCCAGAAAAGGATCATTCTCAAATTACTAGGGTGTCAGCAAGCCCTAAGATCAACATTTACTTGTCCTTCAATACTATGATCATTCTTCAATACTGTCCTCACCACAAGGAAAGAAAGGCACACGTCTCCCAGGCATCCTCACAGGCATTCCTGTGAGGGTTAAGATTACAGGTAGATTAGGAGAAGAGTTCACTTAAGGTACTCCTGCTTGACCAAAGATCAGTAGTCCATTTAGTCATGTGCTGTCTTATAAATACCTGCAGTAAAAGCAGTACAAAATCTCAGAAATCTCCTGCAGATTTTTACTGAGTGTTGGTGCAACTCCCCCAGGGTTTCTGAAAGCATAATGGTGGCTGCTGTCTGCTTACAAGCAGAGAAAAAAATATATAATAGGCAGTACAAGATTCAATATTATTTCTTGCATACATCACACTTTACTACGTTTTTTTTCTGAAGAGGTCACTAGAAAATAGGCTAAGGCTCTTAAAAATGTGCATTTTATTCTTTTTTTGCAAAGCAGTTTGGAAGCAAAGCATTAGTTTTGCCAAAAGCAATTGCTGTGCATTAATATTAAACATGATCTAATGAAGGCAGAAGTCGTTTTGGGAAAACATTAAGAACAGCACAAGCATCTCCTGAATTATAAGTTTATGGCTGAGAGAAACAGTAAATGAAAATATAGGCATTTCTCCTGTCAAGGTTTTGTTCCATAACCTGTAAAAATGAAGGACAAGGAATAG
>VZTZ01030610.1:132275-149259 GCA_013400955.1 Drymodes brunneopygia
GGGGAAAACCAACAGTCCCTCATGGAAAGTATACTTCAACACTCCTCACACACACCCCCCCCAAAAAACTGCAAACCAATATTGTAAACATCTCCAAGTAAGCAATCTTTACTGTAATTAACAGGAAATGTAATGAAGCTGGAATAAAATGTAATTGGGGGAAAAGAGAGGAGGAGCACTGCCTCAAAAAAACCTGCTTCCATATATTAAAAAGAAGTGTCAGTCCAAGTAAGTGCAGTGTTTGGTGCAGGTCAGAATGATCCTTTCTTCAAGGCATATATATTAACGATGCATCAATGCAGGAACATATGAATCATCTGATCAACGTACAAGACAGAACAAAAAAAAAAAAAAAACTGGCATAATTCCCAAAGTCCTTAAAAGGGCATTTCTTAACATTTGTCTGGGTGGCCAGAATAACAAACTAATCTTCTCTACTCAAAGTCAGACTGCCCCAACAGGGCATGAAAAGACTTCAACTATGCAGCTCATCACTAGCAAAAGCAGATTCACATTAAAAAAACTGCTGACACTCTTGCTGGAAATCTGTCTATATTTACATGTTGTGGTTTGCACCTTGTGACATCCTTCAAGGCCTTATACAAATAAACATAAGGAGGCTTTTTTGAGAGTGCATTGACCCAAGATACCTGACAGTGAGTGCTTGGAATAACATCCTTGCCAGCTGGCTGCAACAGAGAATGTAATGATTCAGCAGTTTAATGGATCTTGAGTTTGGCAACAGTACCCTTATAAACATCTCTTGGGAAATAAAATAATACAGACCCAGGACTCTGGCAAGTTCTATAATTGTTTGCTTCTGGCACAAATCCAGGGATAGCACAAGCTCTAACTTAAGGCAAATATGGCTGTACAACACTGACTCTCCATGCTGGCTCTACTCAAAAGCCCAAGGGTTGAATTAGCTTATATAATGTCTGGTAAGGAGACAAAGATACCAGAAAAGCATTCACCTCTAAAAGCAATAAATCTTTAAACATAAAAATGCCTAAATCAATAATGTTCAGTTTCACAGGAAATGTCTTTTCTCTTGATTTTTTTAAAACATAGACAATCAAGTGAAGCTTGCTCCAAGACGAAATTTATATACATAAACATCTGTCCTTTAATTAAAATTTTAAAATTGCTAACAGACTTTAAGAAAAAAGAAGTTCTAGAAACAGGCAACAAATGAAGCTGTCTTGGTCACTAAATGATAATTATTAAAACATGACATTTTCTATTATCTTAAAAATCTCCTAGCAAAATATTCGCTGGGAAGTCAGAAAATGAAAGAGGGCCTTCCCAGCTCAGAGACTCAGATAACAGCTTCTGTTCTGAACTTCATCTGAAATTTAGACATCCTAACCATATACAGATTTACATTTCAAGTAAAATAACAAAATGTGAAAAGCACAGTAGAACCTTTTTACAGCCTCTGTGCCTGTGAAGTGTCCCCAGAGAGAGGTGACAACCTGCAAGCCTCTACATACTCATTTGTAAGTTGTGAGAATGAAACAGCCACCCCCCTTCCATGATACGTGGTCCCTTTGTTCCCTATCCTGTGGTAAGATGAATTTAAGAAGCTATACCTCATGATAAAAGACCATAATATATACAACAGGGAAACATAAAACATAGACCTGGCAGGCTGTATTTAATCTTTTCTTTTCAGACTGTTGTAGTTTGATCTGCAATTTACATACATTAATATCTATGACTTTTTATATTTTTTTAATCAATCTCATCAAAACTGGTGATGGGTTCACTGACTTTTCTAAATTTGTAATGGAAGATTCTTAAGTACCAAAACCTTTTTGTGTTTTAAGAGACCAAGAGGACTCGCTGTATTGCTTCACCTTTTATTCATACAAGCTGCATTGCTGGGAGAAGTAGAAAAGCATCAAGTCTCAAGTGCAGCTGTGTTTTGTTCCCTAGGCTTTGCCAGTCGCTTCTCATACCAGGCAAAAGAAGTTAATGCAGGGATTTTTCACCCAGTAATTTCTTCAGACATGCTCTACCAAACGTAACAATCAAAATGTAATTACTCATTGATAAAAAAAAATTAGCTACCATATTCCCCGAAACTGGATGTGCTATCTCTAAAGCAAACACTAATAAAAGCACTTTATTTTAGTTTGGATACAGATTAGAGGCACAAAACACGCTGACACATCCACATACAGTACTTGAACACATTGTTGAAGACTATTCAGACCTCTCCCTCGTGACTCTCCACCAACAAACAAGTATCCTGATATTCCAAAAACCATTTTTTTTTGTTCTGCCTCCAAAACTAATTATTATGTTTGGTCATTTGCTTAGATTACTGGAGAGCTGCTCAACAGAAATTTGGAGCTTACAAAAACGTTTCATGGAGGGTTAAGTAAAGCTTGTAGGCCTGGAAAGACACTGTAAGAGCAGGCTGTGTTACTGTTAATGCTTGCTCTATGGAATATTAAAAAAAATTAACTTTTGTGATTTCTTATAATGTTTATTAGTTATCATAGTGATGAGTACAATGATAAGCCAAGATTCTAGCTGTTTCTGAAGTCTAAATGTAGACAAATTTTCATAATCCTCATTAAACATTAATTTCTTAAAAGGACATTTTGCAGTTTCACATAATTAAAACTTGAAACCTATACAATTCATTGAACATTATTAAGACTCAGTAGGTAACTTAAAAGCAGTGATGGTTCTTTTCAACACCAGTTTTATTTCCAACTGGAAAGTTCTGCTGCAGCAAATAAACCAAGAAAATGAATACAAATTATGAACTTCCAAGACAGAGAAGAAAATACTTCTGATTGTTGAAGCCTGCCCTCTCTTTGTACTCCACTGGGCATACAGTACAAGAGGAATGGAGAGTACAATGAAGATTTGGTAACACTGTTCTTAAACAGCAAAAGTTTTGCATCATGCCATTAAAACATCATTCTATAAAAAAGTACAACCATTGGGAGGGAGAAGCTTTAACTTGTAAATATTAGATTCCAATCCATATTGTTGTCCACAATGCCCCTGGAATCAACGAACTGCACAGCTTTTCCAGCTACCCAGCTGGTATGTCGACAGCTTCATTTAATATTCTTGTCTAGTGATACAGCAAAGACCTCTCATGCCTATTTTTAAATGCACATTTTTAATATTCAATATAATGTTACTCTTTAACAAACTCTTTACTCCCTGCTTCTTTTATGAAGCTTCCTGTGGTCTTTAAAGGGATTGTTAACCAAAGAATGGATCACACTCTTTCTGCATGAGCAAATTCAGAAACACTCCATTAAACCTTTCAGTATTTAATATGAAGAGTAATCTCTCACCTCTGAGGAGATAAGCCAGTTGCTGAGTGATTAACTCTGGTGCCTTTTGAAGAATCTCTTTTACGACTAAAGAGGAAGAACACGCTTGTAACTCCAGGCTCCTGTCACATTGCTCATCTGGATTGATGACTTTGACGACAGCTGATTCCAAACTTTTATCCTCACTATCAAGCAAATTTAAAAGTTATACACATATTTATCTTCCTAGCTGCTTAGACAACCCAGTAAAAAAGTGCAACATATTTTTTTAAATTCTGGACTACAACAGCATTGTTATATCTACCTGAAGTCTGCTAGAAAGCCAAAGGATCCCACAGAGGTCCTAAAACAATGATTTTTAAATTAAGTGTTCAGAGTTCTTTTACTGCTTGATACATCACTAAGTACATAATTTCCCCCATCAAAATCTACAAAAAACTATTGAAAAAAGGTATTTCTTCATGTGCTGAAAACAGTCTTCTTTACATAGAGATTTAGGATTTTCCCAACTGAATATTCTGAAAACTTCCCAAATAAATTTTTTTGTGTTTAGATACTTTATGTTTCTGTTTACAATAGCAATAACAACGCCTAACTAATTTTAATAACAAAACACTAATTGTAAATCTTAAGAAGGAAGAAACACAGGAAGTGACAGTAATAAAGAAAAAGCAGATCCTACAGATAATTTTTACTCTGAGGAGTGAACGATGCACTGTGCTGATGGCACTTAACACATCAACATGAGATTCACTTGCATTTCTCTCTTCAGATTTTCCCTACTTTTAGTCTGATCTATAAACTTCTCGGAGTACAATGGGGTCATAGGATGTTATTTGTCTTAAAGGAAGTTCTAAGGACAGACGGAAGTAAACAGCATCCTTCACTCCGGGCAAGACAGGCAGCCCATTATAAAGAGTCTCCTCATAAAAGATTCACAATGGCCTTGTAAATAGTCCCTCTTAGGGATGGGTATAGGGACTGTGGTCTTCCAGAGAGCAACTCTGAGCCTTTTGAAAGGCTGTAGTTGGTAAGGACCACAACAATCAATCAGCCATCTTAAGACCATATATGCAAGCGTCTGGGCACCTGCAAATCAATATAAGATTCTTAAAAGAAAGCTAACTAAGAAGCAGGAAAAAACTCAGATGTCTTATCTGCTGGCCACAGGAACCCTTCTACAACGTGTGAAAACACAAGGCTCTTAAAAGTGGAAGTTCTTAAAAGTGATGGAAATACGACTGTTCACCTTGTTACATTTATTAAGCACAATGGGTGACAAAATACATCTTAGCTTCCTTTTTTTAGGTCTGTGTTAACATAGCAGTATCAATACAGAAAAAATGTAGTTTTTGAAACAGCTCAAACTCATGTAAGCCACCTTACTGTACATAAAACGCAATACCTTATCAGTATGTTGCTGTTTAAAAGTGTTAAAGACAATTTCCCTTCAGCATTCAGCTGATGCAAATTGATTTCATCTCGGAAGATATGGAATGACTCTGGGATATTCAGCTCTTCCAAAATAAATCTTGTCTCAGTGAAGTAGCTGAAGTCTCTTCTTGGTATGTTCAACACAGGTAAGCAAAGAACATCAGGAGGACTGACCTGTAACACAGGTGTGCATTTGTCAGAATTGCATAAAAATGGTCCTGTTTTTCATCAGGATTTAAACAGAGAGAGAAATCAGAAACAGCCTGGATTTTCTGTTTGGGGTTTTCTCCCCTTTACTAAATTAAAAGGGAAAAAAAAGTATTTCATGCTTTTTTTGTTCATCTATCTCTGTTTGCCTCCTACAGAGTACCTGAGAAACTGGAAGAGGAAAAGGATAAGGAATGAAATACAGGACTGATTTTTTCCTACTATTCAGTAAGCCATCTAATAACAACTCATTCATTTTCATATGGAAAGAAATGTTGATTATTTATCTTTTAAAAACTCATCTCTGAACATAACAAAATCATTGTCCAGAAAAAATGTTTTTAGAGTAATTGACTTAACAAAAAGATGTCTGTTACGACCTGGAACAAGTCAATTAAGACCACTCAGTCCAAGTTTTCCATTACCTTGTCTAGAAAGTAGGCATAGGCCAGAGTAGAAATAAGTGAATCCAAATCGCAGGGTTTATTCCCAAGTACAACATGGACTTTTTCCAGGCGCTTGCTCCTGTTCTGTAACACATTAGAAGACAACTGCCATCAGCAGAAATGATGAGAAAAATTCAAATCAACACATCATTTCAAAGTACAAGTTAAATATCAGGCTTTCTTCTCAGCTGTAGCATTTTTCTGGCTGAAAGAAAGGACTTCCTGGGTGATACAACAATCCTTGGCTTCAGAGCTCCCAAGAAAGCCAAAAACTAAATTTCACAAGATACAGTAGTTTAGAACCCAGTGAGGTCTGAACGTGACAGAAGTCCCTTCACAGCAAAATAACAGATAAGCAATAGTTTCATGGACAGGTAGAAAAAGCTTTTCAAAACGCCTCACAAATACATTTAGAAAAACAGTCCAAAAGAGTGTAGAAGTATACAAAACAAAATACATAGCAAATAATATGTAGCACGTTGTAATTTTAATTTCCCCTTTTTTCTTTACTCAGCTGAAATCAGTAAATAGACAAAGTAACAGCCTTTCACCCTGAATCTTCAGAAGCTGATCACATCTGAAGGACTATGAGTTTTGAATTGTTCTTACTTAATAAAATGAGTCTTCCAAACAAGAGGAAAAGAAAAGACAAACCTACTGTGTGAAACAAAGTATTGAAGGGGAGGATCCACCTTCTTCATAATTGCACACACAAAACGTAAGATGAAGTTTTTCTCTTGTGCACATCATTACTGTCAAGCTATCTGCATGGAAACATTACAGTTTATTTTCTTTCAATGTTTCTTAGTTGGTGAAATACACATGACTGATGCTAAGAGATGTTTCAGAAACAAATACATGCAAGTAAACATTTCTGTTGTTAGCACATACAGGCTAATGCACTTTCTGCTAATTTTAATTTTGGAATTCTGGACATCAAAATTTTATTCTTTCAACAGAAGCATATAATTATTACATTACCCTTAATAATAATAAATTGCTATTTTTCATAAGCTAATCTTTTTCCTCTATGTCTAGTCTTAGTTCTACCTGGATATAAGAAATAAACTTAGGTTCTCTTTCCCTTAATGAAACACAGCCATCAAAACATGCCTGGGTAATAAATCAAGGACACATTCTCCATCCCCTATGTATCAGGAAAGACAGACAGCTTTCTGAAGAATACAATGCTTTAAGTCTTCACTAGCAACAAATGGTCTCCATGTGCTCTTCAATACCATTTTTGTAATGTGTTCTTCTGCAGCACGTATTTCTGATTGATTCGCCACAATTAAGACTGAAAAAAAGGCTCATGAGCTCATCCTTTTTTCCGTACCCTCTCAGTAAGGAATTTCTTCATAATACATAATCTAAACGTGCCCTTTTCCAGTTTAAGGCCATTTGTCCTTGTGCTATCACTACACATCCCTGTCAAAAGTCCCTTTCCAGCTTTTTTGTAGGGCCCCTTTAGGTAGTGGAAGGCTGCTCAAAGGTCTTCCTGCAGCCTTCTCCAGGATGAACATTCCCCGCTCTAGAGCCTGTCTTCACAGCAGAGGTGCTCCAGCCCTGTGATCAACTTAAGAAATCTCCTGAGGACTCCAACAGATCCATGCCCTTATTTTGGGGCCCCCAGAGCTGAGGCAGCACTGCAGGTGGGGTCTCAGCAGAGCAGAGCAGAGGGGCAGAATCCACTCCCTGGCCCTGCTGCCCACACTGCTTTGGATGCAGCCCAGGACACGTTTGGCTTTTTGGGATGTGGGCACACTTTGCCAGGTTATACTGAGTTTTTTGCCCACAAACACCCACAAGCCTTTTTCTTAGGGCTGCTCACAGTCCCTCCCCACCCAGCCTGTGTTTGTGCTCTACAGTGCCCTGGCCCAGGTGCAGCACCTTGCACTTGGCCTTGTGGCTCATGAGGTTCACCCAGGCCCATCTCTCAAGCCTGTCAAGGTTGCTCTGTGGTAGTGACAGTGATCAGCAATACCTTTTTCCTCACCTTTCCTGCTTTTCACTGAGCAGAATTTTTTTCTCTTCCCCTTCCCCTCTTGCAGATCCAAGATACATGATTTCACCAATATTTCATTTCCCCATGTGTAGCTGAATGAATGGTTTTTAGCATCTTACTGTTACTTAGTAATAACCCTCCAAACACTCGCCATATCTACTGGCCATAAATGCAACCCTGAAGCATGCCATCCATGCATACTGTTTATCTTACAGGTCTGAGACTGCTTCCTCTTTCACCATCTCAGATACAACTAGTTTGCTTAGCCTACTGCATGCGAATCAGCCATCTTCAGGAAAAGCAGGCACATGGAGGTAAGGCTTCCTCTCTCAGGTCTTTCCAAGGAAAAACACAGGCAGAAAAGCCCACAGTCCAGACGACAAAGATCCATAAGCCCAGTAAGGCTTAGCTACAATAGCACCAAAATGTGACTACCTCTTGCAGTTATCACAGCTAAACCTGAGAGGAAACATGAACTGTCAATATCTCTAAGAACTAAAAAATTTAGGAGGTTAATTGATGAAGCTAGAACTCTTAAATTAAACTACACAGGAGATCAGTGATTTCTCTTCATGCTGATGAGTTTTTGTTTAGCTAGATTAAAGCTAAATTGTAAAATGCACAAACGCTGGATTACTGGGATAAAATGAATTAATGAAATTATATGTCATTTTCAGATGGCATCAGTCAGGATAACTCAATTTAGAGCAGACCTGCATAGATTAACATTCACTTACTGTGCTCAGGAAAGAGATTTATAAACATTAGGCTACTTCTGTAAGAGATCTGATTCTCACATATTTACTATGAAGAAACTCTCATATCTGTTCGGGTTTTTTGTCTATTAATACATTTAGTGTGACAACTGCATCTTTATGCAACTGCACTAAAAATACCATTTACAGGTTCCCACCTGTATCAAACAGCTGATATATCCAAACGTATTGCAATACTGGCAATCAAGTGTGTAAAAACTTTGACCAGGATATGTTAACTACAGTGTTAGTAATTAACTAACTACTTGATTGATCAAACTACAATATTCCAGTCAAAAATTACATTGTCTCTTTTTTTTTCCTCTGTTCATGGAGAAACTGAAGCAATCTACTCATCCTAGTATAAACAGGAATGCCTCCAGGCAAAAGAAACTTTCCCTTTCCTTCATACACATTCACCCTGAACACATACACTGCACAAATGCACATCCACCAACCACACACAGCCTTGCTTTCTGAGTCACTGCTTGCTTTCTGCCTCAAATTTCACTAGTTCAGTCCTTAAACAGTAATGAAATCACTGCATTTTACTGCATGGAATGGGACAGCACTCATCAAGCACAGCAATTCTTTGAAGAAGAAACAATACGGCTTAACAGAAGCTGCAGAACCACACAGCAATATAAAGTGTCAGATACAACACTGAAACAGTTTCCAGCCTTTTGGCTGAAGCACCAACCAGAGGGTACAAGCTTCATAGACATAGCTTTCCTGGAGGTACACAGGGGGAAATCTGAACTATTCGGACATAGGCCAAGATAGTAAAAAATCCATCTTCCAATACTTAAAGTTATCAAATCACATGAGAGAGAATTTCTGTATCTGGAATTCTACCTCCAAACCAGAGGTACAATTTATTGAGTAGTCATTTTGGACTGCAACTTGCATTTGCCTTGTAGAATCAGGCAGTATTACGCTTCCAGCAGCCTGAGAGCTTTTAACATGATTAAAGATGTCAAAGAAACGGCTTTAAGCCAAAGCAAAGTTAATTTAATATTTCATGCAAAGTTCAAGTTAGTTAAATACTTTGTAAGTCTTTTCACAAGAAAGCTTTATACTGGCCCGGAAAAAATAGATGGTCTCTTATTCCAAAAAGAGATATAAGATAAATCCTTGTTTTCTCTCATTTTTAAGGACAGCCAAAAAATTATTGCATTTCTCTGCCCCTGTAATGTCCCATTTATAATGTACAGTATATGACGCATAGTAATGTAAAGTACTAGCTGTCAAATACCTAGTTACATAAGGATTCTTCCCTAAGGAACAAAAGTGTAGTAGCAAAAATTTCAAGTGTGACATATTTTAATCATTATCTATTTAATATCCATTGTACAGTCTTGCTTTGCTTACAAACCTGAAAGAAAACCTTTTACATCAAACATCAATACCACTAACAGAACAAAATTTAAAACAAAAGAGGGATTTTCTAATTCCACACCATCTGCTTGTGTGTGGGAGACACAGCCTTACAAGTAAGATCAACCGAAGTAGACGGATCAAAAACCTAACACTGTGCTCAGAAATGGCTGGATAGGCATAAAACATTAGCTGATACTTTGCTTTGAATGGGACATGATAAGGAAAGACTATGACTAGGGTATAACAAAGACTAGGAGAGGGTCCTCCCACCTTAGCTATCGTACATATAGAACTTGTACACGTAATTTATCCAATCGTACTTGCATTCTGATGATGAGTGCACTTCCCACAGCAGGTTGAACTCAGCCTTATGATTATGACTGCTCTTCTGAGATTAGTATTTTAAAAGCTATATTTAAGAGTCAACATCTTGATAAGAGAACTTTTATTTTAAAATGTTGGTTCCCAAATTCAGAATACTCCACAGAATTACGATGGGTCCTTCAAAATTAATAATGGAAATGAAGCAGGGTAACTTTCTGACATGCCAGGCAGGCTAGAAAGTCTTATCTTTAGATTGTTCTTGGAATTTCCACAGGACAGGAACTCTCTTTTCCAGTCATTTCTAATCAAGACCTGGCACGGTCAACTATTGCTGATGAGAATGCAGTTCAACATTTCTGCATTATCAACAGACTCTGACTTGGAATTCTGCAGGCAGATAAACATTATTCAAGAAAGAACATTTATTCCTTTTTCACTTCTAGATAATTTTACAGCCAGCGACTGTAGACAAGTTTGCCCTGCTTGTTTTTGAAACACCTTCTGTCTAGCTTATTACATACGTTTATTTACATTGCAAAAATCCAGAAATGAACAATGATTTTTACATCAAATTTTCACTTGAAAAAGAATAGCTAGAGTAATCAAATAATGCATGAATTCCATTTAAATATAAAAAAGAAGCACTACAGAACTCAGAACATCAATCAAAATCTTGTTGGCTCCTTTTAAAATTAGATTTATTCCATGAATTGGTTTGGCATTGATTTTTCACCGTGTTTTACAAGCCTTACATGTTCACACCCTCCTGCTTCTTCAAATTTTTGCCTTTAGGATCAACATTTGAGACACCCCTTATACTAGACCATGGAGTGTATGTATTCAGAATACCCAATAGTATGTGGTTTTCAAACTGAATCATACATGGGGTACATATATATGCCCACACGTTTCAGAAGTGTGACTTTGGCACCATATGTTTTGATCCCATCTTTGCTGCTATATCAAGGTAAGAAATGCATTAAGTCAGACAAACATTAAATACGCTTTGTCTTAGAGAATTAAAGAAATCTAAGTTTTTATGAGGTAAGATAAACAAATGATAAAGCAAATTCTTATTTTAATGGCCTTGGGCTCAGTAACAATATCACATTACTCTTCCTGCAAAGACAGAACAGGATATGGTCTCATCTGGCTGAAAAAGTTAAATGTTCCCAGCACAATGATTACTTAAGCTTGACTCAGCAGTACTTCAACAGTCTGTCAATAGGATTCTTTATGGTAGAAGTTACTAAAATAAAAATCAAAGTCTCCCTCTTTTGTTTACACTGCATTAACTCTTTGTTGCTCATATTAACCCGTCTTACACAGGATTAGTGCCCTCACCTAATAACTGAGTATACAGCATACAGAAATTCAGCTTTGCAAAAGAACAAGTTATATTTCTATTCCAGGTCTAAACCGTCTAAGTATCTTTAGTGTCTTAAGTCAGTCACAGCAAATCTTTGAATTTCCACCTCAAGCTATGTAACTCCTCTTCCCTCTTCCTCCCCACTTGGCACTTAACATGCAGAAGTGAGACTGGGATGCCTATCTAGTTTACCGGACTTGATTGCATCCATCTCCCTTAGGCATTGTTTGGCTTACTACAGGACTAAACTGTTCTTTTAGATATTAGACACAAATGACTTAAAGTAAGGAGCACATTTACCCAAGGAGCAGAGTGCCCCCGTCATATATCAGCTCTGTGGAGCATCAGGAGGTGGCTGGTAGCAATAAACCCTGACGTCATGCACTGCAGAGGCTGAATAAATTACACAGAGCAAAGAGAGAGTGTACTGGAGAAAAACAGGTGGGTTTGTTTTGGTGAAGGCAAGGGAATGCAACCCAAACAACGCAGTTAATTTACCTGCATCTCACATCTGACCTTGGAGTGTTTAAGTTTAGCTGCTTCTTTAAAATGAAGGAAGTAATTTTGCAACTGAGAATAAATTTACCAAGTCAGGCAGCACTTGAACACTGAATTTTATAGAAGCCTTTGGAGTTAAGCTTCATATTTCTTAAGTCAGTGGAATCCTTAGGTGATGGGCAGCAAGCTTCATATGAAACCATAGTCTGAAGTAAGCCAACAGCCACATAGAAGTATCATTAGTGAGCAAGAAAATCATAGCTGGAAGAGATGATCAGGCCAAAGTCACTTCCACTTTTGCCCTTCTTGTTTCAACAGGTTTTCATCATACTATAATTCTAAAATGCCTTTGGTTTTTTACCCATTCTCTGGTAAGAATGATGCTGAAAAGATGCCAGGTCTTGTTTTGGCTTTTGTTTTTTAAAGTTTTTTAACTTCAGCATTATTTCAGTTGCTCTTTCTTATTTCACACCAAAAATCAGAAACCTACTCCTCTGTAGCAGCCAGTACTGCTCTACTCTGCCTGCTCTATACACCATTCCACAAAAACTCCTTTATTGTCATTGGCAGCTTCTTTTTCCATGAGGAAATTCTATTATTGTAATATGCTTTACTCCTGTTGTCCTTCTGAAAGATAAATATTTGGCTGATTTAATGTAAAAGCTGAGCACAGAGTAAAAATCGTAGTACTGTGCTTGTGAGTAAAATGACTGCACTCAGAATAAAACCTGACTTTAAAATAACAATCAATTTTTTTATTTGTGATGTTATGAGAATAGAAACATATGCATCATTACAAGAATACACTTTTTACTCATACAGTAATTAGGTATGTCTACACTGTTTAGAACTCTGAATTGCCCTCACTATAATACTAATATCAGATCCACAGACATATTGCAAATGAGAAAGAGAAAATGCATAATGACGTTCCTGTATTACTTTCAACACGCATATGATTTCAGTGTAGGGCTAGTCACTAATAATATGTTGCTTTAATGCCTAATACTCCTTTTTACATAGACAGCACTACAGCAATATAAATTTCGAAGTAGTTTATTTAGTAAATTCATCTGGGTTCAGGCTAGGGACAGAGACAATATGTTACCTCTTGAACACATATGCAAAGGATGCAAGACATACATCAGAAATATCCATGCATGGAGTAACCCCCTTTCTCTCGTTATTTGGGCTGTGTTCAGGTATCCAGTCTGCTCATGAAATCCAAAGAGGTCATTAATACAATGACCCACAGAGCACTTCTTGGAGCAGTCTGAAACCATCTTGATCAATTTGCCTTAGCAAAATATTCAATTCAGATGTTCTCCACCATGACACACCTCCCCTCCAGCATAACCAAAGAGGCATAACCTCTGTGAGTACTATTGAACTAAGAACCTCACATGCGCCGAGACAATTGGGGTCTTCTCAGTCACTTATGCTCCCTTTGTTTTGCACTGGCTATCTTTTTCCAGAGCAGATTCGTGCAAAAATGTGCTACTGATGGCTTCCAAGCCAGACATAGGAGATTTAGGAGCTGATCCTCCATTCCATTTCATCAGCTAATACCAGTGCATTTCTTCACAAGTCAATATTTTGCCTCTGCAGCTTCTGGTGATGGCAGGTAGCCACCACAGAGCTTTCAGAATTGCTCTCAGTGACAAAGCATGTTTCAGCATAAACATTACCCAAAACCTTTTCTGAATCAGACTTCCTATCTATCCCTGAAGCATTAAGAAGACATTTAAACATATTTCCTTGATACCATTTGGCTCACTGCAGATTTTTGCTGTGTTTTAAGCACTCTATTGACTGCATTAAATAACCTCATAATCACATTTAAAGGCTTAGTGATCTAGTGCCACCAATATACTAAAATATATGATAACAAATGCAGTCAGCATTTTCCATACCATATGCTTGTAAGTGTTATTCTGCAGGGAACCAATTAAAACTATGGAAAATTTGGAACACAGACATATGGAACAAAACAAAGCAACTTATCTTGTCACCATGGTGCTTGCTCAGTACATCGATTAGGGAATGGTGATATTATAGGACAAACAAATGTCACTTTAATTAAAGTATGCTGAAAGGCAATATACAATAGCAATCTAAAACATTAGTTTTTGCTGTGCTGATGTTAGTTTTCCTTCTAATTAGATAAAACAGGTAAAATACACTCCTGAACAAACAAACAAACAAAATTTCACAAGTATTCCTATTTGAAGTGATGCAACACTAGTCCTAATTTACTGAAAAATTTCCTCTTTTAGCGTCCAATGAGAAAAAGGTAGGAAACTGAAATAGATTATTTGGGTTTCAGGAAAAACACTCCAAATACTGCTGAGGATATAGAATTTTTCAATGAAAAAAATTAGGTTTAAGCGAGGACTCATATGTTTTTCTATGAAAATTTTGTGCAACAGGGAAAACAGTGAATCTGATCCTTGTACTTGTCTAGCACAATTGATAATGTAAAAATAGCAAAAGAACTGGAAGAAATAACTCACTTTAAAGCAAAATGTTATCAGGAGGTAGAAACATGATTACCTCCTCGTAATCATGGCAAGTTGGGAAAGATCTATAGGAGGAAATATGCTCAAACTTGCATTTCCCATTTCTTCTTCAGAGTTCAGCACTGCAGTAGATGAAGTCCTACAGGGCACCACAGTGCTCATTAGAAAGATTATCAAAAAGATTAAGAACCTTGAGGTTAATAGTTGGGGTAAGACTCCTGTCTGATTACTCTTGTATTTTGCCAATGACACCTTAAACTGACACACATATGATGATGCTGCAAACAGTATTTATGATGATGATTATTATTCTCCCTCTGAAACACAGCTCCATTTCACAGTATTTTGTCTTGACATAGAATATGTGCAACTGAGTCATGTTTTTATTTTAATGCACTAGAAAAAGTGGTACAGAGGGGGAAAAAAAGGAATTAAGTTCATTTTGCAGTCATCAAGTAATATTCCAACACAGCCGAGATCTGTCAAGAGCCACAATACAATAAACAGATATGTTGTAGAGAGCTGAACCATAGGATTAGAGGGTATATAGTATTAGAAATTATCTTTATGGTAAGCATATCAACTCCTGATTTAAAAGTATGGAAAATAATAGACAAAATCATTTAAAGTGTATTTAAAAAGTAAACTAAAGCACTGTTTGTATTATAAAGCTATAAGGGTATAATATTATTTCAGTTAATAAAAATCAGTAACCACTAACAGAATAGAAGAGCAACAAACACAATTAGAAGGTTTTTTAAATTTAAGATTTGGCTCAGTTTCATTAATTTTCATTAAGTTTTTGACGATGCATTATTTCAAATTTTATTAAGTAGAAGGAAACAGGAGATAAAAATTGACAAATTCACATATGAAGAGACATTAATGACTGATTAAGACATCCTCCTCAATGATTTTTGCTGAATCCCCTTACTTAACACCAAACTGGGTAATTCATCATCCCTGGCAAATCTGCTGCCCTAGCTAATTCAAAAGACAAGAAATACTTTTTTAAAAAAATATGGTTACAATAAACGAAGTAAATTACATTAATATTTCAACTTTTACCTTTCAATATCTCCTAGTTTTGTATTGAGGACACTATAATGTATTTTTAATCTATGAAAAACACTGATATCTGCTCTCTCCCCCATAGAGAGACTTGCTAGATTTTCTTCAAAGGTCAAGGTCTTGGTTTCTAATCGAAGAGGACACTATTGGAAAAAGAAATCTCCATGGATTTCTATGCCTTCTGTAGCTAAGAACAAATGGTCCAAAGGCTAGGACAGGTATGTAAGCCAGCAAAGAACAATCTTCTTCTTCTCAGGCTTACCTTACTTCCACTAAACCACAGAGCTCAAAACTTGCTTAAACTCTGATTCTGAATATAAAAAAATCCAAGGTACAACATACTTCCTACATCTTAAGTCTCTGGGAGTGGGGGTAAAAAAACCCTCAACCAACTAACAAACAAACAAATAAACAAAAACCCACAACAACCCCCAAACAAACAAACAACAACAAAACCCACAAGGAAACAAACAAAAACAAAACAAAAAACCCCCTATGTCCATAAAAGGGACATATACAAGCCTATGAACACAGCTGCTCACAGCATCCAGGCCCAGACTTTCCTGCTGGTAAACTCTGAGAACCCCGGTAGGGCACCTAGAATTGTAATCCACCCTGACCTCAGTGACTAGCAACACAACTTACTCCAACTCACAGACATGCATTCTGGGCCAATAAGATAATTCCTGTATTTCCAGTTATAAGATTGCTACAATGCATGAACTAAAATTTCTCTGTGTCCCCAAGGTGTTCAAGGTGCTAAAGGGATTCACATGCCTTAGAGATACTGATAAGCATCCAGATAAACACTTGTCAGAACAGGAACAGTGGTAACATTAGAAACTGGTGATGATTCCACGACTTTGCGGTGTAAGGTCACTCTCTGCTCCCAATCTGCTGGTTTTTTATCTTATTATTTCTGCTTAGTAAATTGCACACATCTCGGCAGATCAGAGGACCATTACACAGTATTTTGTGTAATATAAATATTTTTCACTGAAAGAGCAAAGGGAATAACGACATGTAGCTTTCTTTCCCTTATATGGGAAGCATATGCTGGCCTTGTACTGCTGTTGAAACGGTATCTGTTTGGCATTAATGGAATTAGGAAAGTCTGTTAAAAATAAACAAAGCATAATTCTTTCCTTTCTTTTACCAGCTCAGTAGAACAATAATTTTTCTCAGCATTAGCCAAAGAGGACATGGCATAATGGCGACACAATTATGTTCAGTCATATTTGAATATTTAATCCCTAGCTGTAGACAGAGTTCACACATATAAGCACCAAAATATATATACTGCCACTCCTGAATAAAAAAAACATGCCATGTCATAAAAAAATACCAACTTAAAAGAGATTTGAGATATACTCCACTACAAGATTACAAGATATTAGTAAACTGTTTAAACTTAGAGAAACCCACAGAAAGTTTGTGATTCGAGTCATCTATTACACACAGCAATATACGAGAAGCAAATATTGAGAATGAGGTCTGTTTATAAAAATAGACTGCTAGGCCTGTCTGAGGAGATGCACAGTCACTGAAGTCACATTAGGTTTGCTTTCCTTTGATTTAAAGGTTAGCCTTACAATCACATTATAATGATGTTCGTTAATTTGGGGGACCAGGATGTTAACAATTACGGTAGTTAGAATCACAATTAACATC
>VZTZ01030610.1:149274-162911 GCA_013400955.1 Drymodes brunneopygia
AAAATAAAAAGTTTAAAATTTTATTTATTTTTTTCCTTAAAACCTGTATGATATAACAATATCTACATGTATACATGCCTTAATAAAAGCATGACTTAAATTACCTGTTTTGTTATGAAGGGTATACTGTGAAGCATTTGGGCTGTATAATATGTTTAATATAACACTAGCAAGAAAATCTGCAGTTCTTACTCTGCTGACAATTAGTCTGTAAAGTCAATGTGATACAAAATGATAGCACTATTTAACAATAAGATGAAACTCAAAATGCCATCTAAAAATGCACAACACAAGGAAAGTTTGTAACACAGTTAAATGAAATTGACTCCTCATAAGGGAATTCTCTTTTCAGCAAAAAATGCTGGTTTTTAATGCTTCAGCATAAAAACAACATTCAGAGAATGCGGTAGAAAATATTTAAATTACAGGAGTTTTTAATAAATATATAACGCCTCAGAAAAAAACTGATAACAATTTTGGAGACCTTGGAATACTTTGCAAATCGTAGGACACAGAAGACAGATACCACCTCTGTCTAAGAAATTCCTTCATGCATCTTGGCTAACTGATACTACAAGAATGACAGTACCCAAAAATTAAACTAGCAGAGTCTCCATAAAAACATTCTGAAACACAAAAAAGAAAAGGGGAAAAAAGGGGGGAAACGGAAAAGGGAAAAAAAAGGAAAAGGGGGGAAAAAAGGAAAAGGAGGGAAAGTATTAGGTGCTGCATGACAGACCACCCTGTCAAAAATAGAAATAACATTGTGGCTCAGTATGGCCTTCTTCAGAAACAATAGAAAAAACTTTTCTTCCCATGGATCATTCAGCAGGGGAAGCTGTGAGCACCAAGGATGAGAGAGAGGGGGAAACTAATCCCTCTGTGACTGGAAATACCCTATTTTCAACTGACATTTGATTCCCTTGATTTACACTGCTCTCTGGCCTCCCAGTACAACAGTCGAATTTATGCAGGTGTTTGTGTAAGAGCTAACCAGGAAAAAGACCTAGCTACCAAAGCTCAGTGGGTTTGAGCTATTTTAAACTTTATGGATGTTGATTCATATTAATTAGATGCTCTCAGAAACATTTGCAATTATGTAAAGCTGGGACACTCTCTAACAATAGAAACCAAAAATTGCACATCAAGAATGTAAGTGTAGAGAAAATAAGTTTCCAAGTAAACTTTGCAAGTTTATTTAGACTTTTGACAGAATCAGAAACTAAATAGGACACTTCTGAATTCAATAAATATTATCATTCTACTTTCACTTTTGTATTTTTCAGGGTTTTGATTTATTAGTTGCTATGCAGTATCTGCAGCGGGGAAAGGTGTACAGGGATATTTTTGCTGGAGTTTTTTTGTTTTGGTTGGAGGTTTCTTTGGTTAGTTGCTTTTTGGGAAAGGTGGGGATGTTTGTGTGTATGATACTCAGTCCCTGGCCTAGACCCTTGATTGATTACTCAGCAATCATGTCAAATAAAGTTCTATAATTTCCAGTAATCTATTAATAACTTAAATGTGTCACACCATACTCTCACTCAAAATAGTACCCAGTGTTAACAAACAGGGAGAGAACGGGGCTTGCAAGTACCCAAGTACTTCTGGAATGCTGCAGAAAGTGCAAGAAAATTCCCTTTCCCTGTCTGTTATTTATTTCTAGAGTTCTGTTTATTTTTATTACAGAATTGGTTTCTAACTCTCAGTGCAGACAATATGCTCTTCTATCATAGTAAACTAGGTCACACCAAACTATCACCAAAATGAGTTACTTTCAAAACATTCAGCAATGTGTAAAGGAGTCCTCAAAAGAAATGCTGTGGAGCGTTAATCTTGCAAAACAAAGAGAAAAAAGGTATATCTGAACTCAGAAGCATTCCACTTCTGAGTTTCTCTGGACTGTCACAGATGAATAGTCTATCATGAGGGCTAAAACTTTTTAAGGTGAAGATAAATAGTCTTACAGCTATAACTGTCTCAATGACATCGAGTCACCTATTGGAGCAGTGTATTCTGCTGCAGTCTCTGAGGGATGGAGCTTATCCTGTCCTTCATGTCAAAAAATGACAAGCCAGATGATTTAAAGTGTCTTCTCAAGAATCTGTGATGCTCTGAAGCTAGCTGTTACTTACACACTTATTAATATTCAGGCTTGAAAGTACATGCAAGAGTATGTCAAACTATGACCACAAAGAAAACATATCTATTTTAGATTTTGTAGAAAAGCTCGAAAAAAAATTGTTTACCAAACTTCTTTTTGTTTCAACGAAAGAATATTTCACAGAATCATAAAATCCTTTAATATCTCAAGCTGGAAGGTATTCATGGGACCATTGAGTCCAACTCCCTGATTCTTGCAGGACTACCCAACACTAAACCAGATGACTAGAAGCATCACCCAGACTTGTCTTGAGCCTATTCAGTGACTCACTATTCTGTGTTTAAGCAAAGAACCTTTCTAATATCCAGTCTGAATGTCCCCTGGCACAGCTCTATTCCACTTCTGTATGTTCTATCACTGCTCACAAGAAGAGATCAGCAGCTCCCCCACCACTGCCCCATGCCTTGCCTCAGCTTTCTCCTCTCTCAAGCTGAGCAAACCAAGTGACCTCAGATATTCCTTGGAAGTCTTGCCCTCGAGCCCCTCAAATTTTTCCTTCAAATCAAAGTGAAAATAGAGCATTAACAGCACTTTATTTCTTTAACTGTTTGTCAGAAAGGCAAAAGCTATAGCATGCCATATGGGCATAAGGAAAGCCTAGTTTCCTTGCTCTTTAGAGGTGCAAATTTACCAAAGAGGTCAGTGTTTCTAATATCTATGGAAGATTCCAACTCGACCAGTCTTATTCACTAAGTTCTCTGCTCCCATCACATCAGGAATTTTCTCGCCTATCTCAGCAATTTCTAGAAACAGACTCCCTGGTGTTTGTGTTTCTCTCTGTGTGTGCAAGTGACAGAGAATGTGAGTGTACAAGTGACCTACATGGAAGTGGTAATTTAATAGTATGGACTAAGTGAAAACTGGTAAGCTGAGATGCCAGGTTGGACAACTACACTCAGTGTTTGCAGCCTCTTTCCATTCTGCTCAGTCTTACCTTCTTTAGCTGTCATATATAGTCTCTTCCTAAAGAATCTATGTAGTCACTTTGGAAACACTAAAATCTGGCCTTGTGCTTTAAAGCAAGTCCCACATTCTCACAACGCAATAGATCTGTAATGGAGATTTTCATGCATCTGAGAGAGATGCTTACACCTTACAAGGCTTGGTATTCAATCATCCTCTGAGTTTTCAAACTGGACAGAACACATCAGATTACTACTCCAGATGTAGCTTCTGATATTTGACTGTGGCTCAAACAATTATATGAAATATAGATGTATAACCACTTCTGATTTCTGGAGGCAGAGAGTAGATCCTGCTTCTACACACTGCTGTTAATTCAGTATCAGCACTTATTATACGGTTGGAAGAAAAGCAGCTAAATTCTAATCACTACTTAACAGGGCAACTAAGGTTGCTTTTGCCACAAAATCATCAAGTAGCACTGATTTGGGTTCTGAAAATCTGAAATACGCAAACATTTTTTAAAAATCTGCCTAGTTTAAAAGGTAAGCTATTAAGCACTCAGTTAACAATGGAGGGCATATCCAAACAGGCAGAGCTAGAAAGATGTAGAACATCATTTCACATCTTGTTTAGCGTCTCTGCTTATTTTCCAGTGCAGCAAAATGCAGAAGCAGATAGGATGATCCGGCTTTTTAACATGTTGTATGGTAGAACTGAAAGTGGCATTTCAGAAACAATCACATCCCAAAAGGCTAATTTATCCTAAAACATGAGAAGTACAAAATAACAAACCTGTACCTGATTCATTGGCACAGAAGGAAAAGACAAACTACAATATGACCAGCACTGATGAAGAACCACAAAGTACTTACACTGCAGTAGTCTGAAACTGTTGAAATTTACTGAGAGTCTATACTAATTTCACACATCCTGTACACTCCTGTACTCTTAAAAGTCACATGGAAGTATCATAGCCTGTTGAGTATTATACTGGTTGGAAAGGAGAATGAGCAGAGAGAAAAAAATTGGGGAAAGGAAAAATAAAATAAAAATATAAATAGGTATCTCATTACTTCACCATCTTTGGAAACCACAAAGTTGAGGAGAAAAGGACACAAGAGGGTAAGTTCACCTGCTTACTGCTTGTCAGCATTAAAAGAGAGCATTTTTATATTTGGTGTTCCATTTTCGCATATGCTCTTCTGTTTTACCCAGTATAAATGTAAACAAGATCTCAGCATTTTCAGTCAAGAAGAGTTCATAGTCTTCATACTTACCTAAATTTAAATAAAAATATTTCTTTAGATCAGTTCATTTTCTTCATCAACTGTAACTTTTGATTTACTTAGAATATGTAAACAGATTATCTTTTCAGACCATGAGATTTTAACTGGTTCAATTATTACATGGGGCAGTGGGGAAAGTTGATGGCTACTTTGACTGTTTAGATGAAGGCTCAACATCTTGACATACCACAACTATTGCACCAACTTTGCAAAACAGATCAAACAAAATACCTCCAACCCAGCTTCAAAAATGCCTCTTCACTGCACAAAAGGTGACAGTTAAAAACTGTGCAATGATCTTTAATATGTTAACAAATAGCTAACATTAAATTATTTCATTCATTTTCACACATGATTTAAACAGGATAGGAGCCAGTGTCTCTGGAAATCAAAGACTAGAATTCCAGTCTACACCACTCTCTTATCCCTGGAATGATGGCTTTAATGCACAGTTACACCACTTCAAACAATGAAACCTTTTTATTCTTGTCCTAGGACAATCAGTGCTGAAGTTCTAGTGTGCATCAAATTTTCACGGAAGGGAAAGCATCCCTTACAGTAGCATGGAACTGCCTTTATGTAAGTTTATGTAGTATGCCTTTTAGGATATGCAGAAGGCAAAGAACCATACAAAATCATCCAATGCCTCTTCCTTTCATACCCAAAACAGATTTTATATAAAAATGTAGCCAAGTAGCAAATTTTAAAGCCGGTTGCAGCAACTGCGCAGATCATCTATCATCAGCCTCTATAGTACCATCCTGTCACAAAGAGACAAATGCAGAGATTTCCTTTAGGCTGGTAGAGAGAAGTGTATCATCTCTTTACCATGGGCAATGCCCTAGTGATACCATTCAGGCTACAAACCCCTCACAGACTGAATGAGCAATTAATTTTGAATTTTTTTAAAAAAGTCTGTAATTCAGGTAAACTTGAATTACAGTATTTTTATTAGCCAAAAAATTACCACACTTACTATTTCAACTAAATCTAGAGAAAGAACAATCAAGTCCATCTTTGCAAAAAGGGAAAATTTTGTTTGTTTTCTGCACTACAGTTATTTCAATTGAATGGGTAATTGCCATTTTTATGTTAAATTTAGTTACATTTTTTTAAAAATTTTAAAAAATCAAAGAAGCACAGAACCAAATCCAAAACCAGAAAGAGACTGGAATTGAAATGGAGGTTTTAAATTGCATCTGGTCTTTTAACTTTATAAGACTATTCACTTCAAACACATAAAGACATGCAGGAACCCAGCAGACTAAGCTTACCAAGATTTCTTATAGACCTCATACAGACACAATACTCAGGTACATCACAAAAAACCATTTGTTCTTCTAGGTAATGTGACTGGTAAGGATAAAGTCTCAAACAGAGATTTTTCTTTATCTGTAAGAAAACTGAGCAAATTTATATGAAACTTATGTGGACTGCATACAGGCATTGTCAAAAAGTAGTAGCTTAGTTTTCCAGCAGGTTAAAACATCACTGGACTCCATCTGACTCAGCTGTAACGCAGCCAGGCCTGCAAATGACTTTGACTGAATGCTAAAGTTTTTCTAAGTCAAAGAAAGGCTGCTGAATCAGTCAACTGATTATTTGCCAGCTGTCTATACTTAGGGCTGTCCCTGCAAGTGTTCAAAAGTTTACCATTTATCACTGCTTCTGAAAATGTCAAACATATTCCAAGCAGAGGAATTCTGCTTCTCATCAAACAGAAGAATCTCATCTTTCCACCTATCCCACTGACTCCAGAACCAAGTGGAATATGCCTGGCTCTGTAGCACTCCACATATTCTAAGTCTCCACGTATTTCCAGCATTTATAAGAGCATAATAGTATCTGAAAAATCAATTCAGAGTTTTCTTCTTCCCTACCAACTCCTCTTTGATCAGGATTTTGTAATCACTGCTGTACAAGTGCAAGGAAATATTTATTGAGAATGATAATTTTTATGCTGTGTAGCACCATTAGAGAAAAGGTCACTATAGCATGATGGTGTCACACAAGCAAAGGCTGGTTTAGCAGCTAACTTGGTTAGTTAGCATCAGGGACTGCATCGAGCACCACTTCCACACACAAGAGTAAATCAGAAACCAAAACCATGCCAATTACAAACAGATGCGAACGCAATTATTGCTATCAAAATACAGCAAGATCAAAATTTCCTAAGTAGTACAAAACAGATAAATCATTTTAGGTACACTGGAAAATCTCACTGTGCTCTAGACAGAATTTGTTATAAGGAGGCTTAAGATTAATAAATTACAGCCAGAAGGAAATGTACAGAAGCAGGTTATGACTGTGCAAGATGGAACTGGGCCAGTGCATTAGGTCTATTAGGTCTATTATACATTATTCAGTTACTGTCAAATGATTAAGTAAACAAGGAAGAACTCTCTGACGTCCTCCAGACGTCATCAGTTTCTGAAATCTTCCTAATCTTTTCACTGTCCGTGCTCTGTCCTTACTGTGCTGCAATCTATTTGGATCTCGTTAGAACAAGTGATATCATACCTGTTGTTAAGGTCCTGTCTAACTGTTTCTGGGAACAGACTCCCTTCTTTGGAGAAAAAGAATATTAACAGGAATGTTAAGAAGTCATTTAAATCCTAAGCCTGATCTCCCTCAGGACTCCTGGCTGGCAAACAGGACTTCCATGCTGCTCCAGTCCTGCCCTTTCCCAACCAAAATCCCCCAACCATTCCACATCTTCCCAGCATACCCTACTAAATACTCTACTGCACTGCACTGAAATGCCTTTGGAATTTATTTCAGTGTAGAATAAAGTATTCTGCATCCAATGATTCAGCACTCCAAAAGTTAACCAGAATAGAATTTGGCCTAATCATGATGAATATGGTATGCTTCACTTATCACTGCACCAGAGATTGACGAAAAGCAAGGTATGTACGTTATTGTTTAAAAATGCTATTTCTATCATCCCAAACCACGAAAATCCATGGGGCAAAAGCATGTTTAATTCACAGTTTCTGCCACGTTTGTAGGGTGCCTGACTTTAGCAGAACTGTAAAAGGCTATTAAATTACCCAATGTATTTTCCTTACAACTACATGCTGTTTTTTAAAGTAGTTTTACAAATGTTCATCCAATCCTGGTTTTATTTTGGTTTGCTTATATGCAGAGGCTTTCTTCCCCTTCTCTGGGAAACGGTTTTACTTGCTGATAGACCTCATTTTCTGGAAATATTCTCTTTACTAAGCCTCTGCTGATTGTTTTGCAGTTACATATTTATATCTATGTACATGAATGAACAATTCCTTCCTTTGCACTGCTTCCAGCAACTCCATAGATCCAGACTGCTCCTGTGTCTCAGTGCAGCAGTAACTCAATCAAGTTTTATGTTTAGTTCATTTTTTTTCTTGGACATCAATTCTTTAAATAATTTTTTTTATGATTCTCTGAGTTCTTTTCCCAGTTAAGAAATATTTTTGATTATGTGGTACCCATAAAAGAAGGAAGTATTCCACTTGAAACTGCATCATGACAAAAACCAGCCCTTCAATATTACTGTAAATGCTCATAACTATGCTTTGTTTAAAAATTTACCTCAGAATTATGTTGGTGCAATGTTTATACTTTTTTTCCTTATTACTCATAAACACTGACTCTGTAGTTGCTGCTGCATGATTTCTTCTGACAGATTTAAGCAATAAGAGGTTAATCAGCTGCAATATGCTGATTCTGCAACCTTTTTAGGTGTATATACAACTTCTGTATCTGAGTTTTCCAACTAGAGTCAATATCATTACTCATAATCTTTTAATTCTTACATAGTGTAAGTGCCTTGCTAAGTGGAGTCAAGTCCCCTGTGTGCTGCTGGATGAATACAAAGAAGATACATGAGAGGGTAAGACTTGATTCCTTGTCTTAATGCTTGAAAGCTCTTTTACTCCTCAGCTTGGAGAAGTTCAGCAGTTTCTGGGAAAACAACTTCTGCTTCGCTTCTGTAGTGTCTCTCACTTCCCGTAAAGCCAAAACCTTATTCCAGCTAAATCAAATATTATTTTCAAAGTATCCACTGCCTATCATTGATAAAAAAACTCCACACAGGAAAATAAGAGGCAATATGAATAAGCCTGTAAGTGACTCAGCTTGTTTTTAAACTGTGGTCACATAAATCTGCTCAAGTCATGCCATCATCACGAACTGTTCTTTGAACTTCTTTGCCTCAGAAACAAGCACAACATTCGTCTTTCATATCTATCAAATCAGTGCCTTAAAAGCCTTTTTTACTATTCTCAAGGGCATCTCCCTGCTCAAGGATCTGGCCCTCAATTTGGAAAATGTCCAGTCACACAGTCCAATATTTCTTTGGCCCCATCTGTCTGGGGTCGTAATACCTCATTTGTCCAGTGTGTTACCCTGCCAGGTGAAACATTGTTCTAGCATTATGGTCTCTTTTCTTGTATCAGCAAGGGATTAAAAGATCTTCAATTTTTAGAGGGTTTGAGGGGTTTTTTCCAAATACTATTAACTGCTGAAGATGACATAGCATTTAGAAAGATTATTTCCCCAGCTAATTTGCTACTCTCTGCAGGAGTAAGACCATCTTTCAATTACTAGTTTGAAGCACTTTGTTGCAGTATGTGGTTATCTCAGTATCATCAGCACATTAAGCCTTTCTCGGGCTCTTTCTGTTCTCTGACTTCCCTGAAGCCAGTATACAAAGCATTAGGTTCTCCATTAGGCACAGACCTAAAGCCAGGGAAAAAGCATTCTCTGGCAGTCCTTGTCTCAGCACCTCTCAGAGGCAATTCTGTAATTTTTTTTTAAATTCTTACAGCTTCTTTCTTAACAGATTCCCTTGGCTTAGCTTCTCAGAGTCATTCCACTTCACTGTAACAGTCTGAAGCAGAAAAGATTAGTTGAAAAATACCTAACTTAAGTACCTTCTTCAGTACACAGTATTCCACAAGAGAGAATTACTGAAGAGGTACTTCCTGAATGTTTAGTTCTCTAATTGACTTTCACATCTTGATAACCCTCAGGACCCTTAAACTTTTGATTTGTTTTCCTAAATTAATTATACCAAATTATGTGCTAACTGATCAGTCAGTCTTCTCCAACTGGATGGCTTGCCTGTACCTGAAAGAGTCTAATCCCAAGAGTTAATAACATAAAACTACTCGGGAAAAGACAGTGTTTGTGAAGTATGACATTTTTGTACAAACCTGTTTAAAGTTAAGTTCTTGAATAACTCAATACACATGCAGAGAAAGCCAAGCAAGTATTGTATTTGGATCTTAAAATATTACTGAAAAGTTTCCTGTAGGCCAAAAAAGAAAAAAATCACCAAAGAAAAAAGGGGTGTCATCTTTCCATGACATACTACAGAATTATAAGTTAAGGAAAAAAAGGACAGGAACAAATGGTAAGTTTTTCAATGAAGAAAAAATAACCATGAAGGATTCTCCACAAGAATATGTCCTGTGATATGTGCTGTTTCTCGTATCCATAAATAATAAATAATATTACTTCCAGTAGGATAGGCAGGCAAATAATGAGGTGAAAAAAGCTGCAGACAATACCAGATTATTTAGGAGAGCCAAATCTATAACTGGCTACAAGAACTGCAGAGAGGACTCATGACATTGAGGGACTAGGAAATAAAATAGTACATGGAAATGAGGGCCAAGAAGTGCAGACTAGTGAAAATGTGAGAAAACAACCCATCTTCATTTTTAAATGTATTGAGGTGCTGTACACTGTCAGATGAACTTTAAAAAAGGTATTACTAAGCAGCAAAAACATCATGCATTCACCTTTACATGATACTCCAAAAGCATCAGAAAAATGCCTTCTGACAGTAAAACAGAATAAGCAGAATAGCAAGAACCCTTAAGAAAATGGAAAAAAATGAGAAGTCACTGTACTACTGCCAGTCTTTTATGCTGTCATGACTTATACCTGACAGGTGGTACTGTGCTCCACATCTTTCAAAGGGTTAAATAAAATCTTCAGAGAAAGGGCACAAAGATGAGCAGAGTGATAGAATTATGCTCAGGTATGAAGAGGCAGTAGAAAACCTTAGCTTGGAAATGTCTGAAAGAAGACAAGAAGAATATGGTAATACTTAACTGAAGGCCAGGCAGAAAGTGAAGTAAAATTATCCACTCAGGTAGAAGAATCATAGAACACACTTCAAAACTGTCAGGCAATTTAAAGCAAACAAAGAGGGATATTGTCCCCCTCAAACAAAGCACATGATAAAACTGTAAAACTCACTCTCTCAGGGATTTTGTTGAAGCTGAAGAATAAAAAACAAGCACATGACGTAGCCAAATGTATGGAAGATGGTTCTAGCTGTGGCTAACATGTTAGTTCAGCTATACACCTTGATCTAAGCTTTCATCACCTGATCAGCCTGTGTATTCTACTGTTTATAATCCCCCACTTGACAAGACAGAATGTTTTAGAAGGACCTTTGATCTCATCTAGTCTCACCTATTCTCGCATTATTACTAAACATACAAAAAAGGGAGAAAAACCTGCAGAACTGAAGCATAAATGTGAAAAAACACCAGTGTGGCATTTCTTGCATCCTGTCATATACTGCCTTCTAAAATTTTGCCTCCTTGGTTTTACACAATTATACATAACAACTTTAAAGATTGGTACTGAAAATTACTGAGGGTGTTTTACAGTTGACAAGCTACAAAAGCAAAATCCATTGTTCTTTAAGAAAGAATAGGGTAGTTGAGACTTCATTATTAATAGATAATACACAGAGATTTTTTCTCTCCAAAAATCAGTGAAGGTAGACAATACACAGTCTTTGAAAACAAAAAACAAGCATGTCCTTTGTGCAGCATACTCCGAGGCTATAATTTGCTCCGTGCGGATAAACAGCCTTGATTAATGTTGTGGCTGGATCCAGACCCAAATGAATGACAAAGCACTTCCAGTAATAGGTTCCCCTGCATGGTCTGGAGCAATTGTTCCTCTAGAGAAGATTTTCCTTTACTCATGCTGAGTAGCAATCATGTAGTCAGTGCACTGTAATCTGTTTAACCTAACAAGAATATCTGTGGTGAGAAACACCAGCGCTGTGACATTGGCATCACCAGGCCTCTCAGATACAACTGCAGGCCTTTTAGCACCTTCCACAGAAATGGCTGCGGCAGCACAACACACAGCAGCTCCTTCCTCCTTAGTCATTCACCCATTCCCCTGCACAGCTTTACCTTACATCAGTGTCAAAACAAAGACTGTTCATTGTTTGGCCTCAGCACAGCCTATGGCTACTAGATGAGAACGACTCCTCACAAAAGGCCTGACCAAGCTGAAACGAAAACACATCATCAGCCTTTCCTGTGGCAGAATGCAAATCTTGAGTTTCTCTGGGTTACCCTTTTCAGGCCACTCTACTACAGAGTAAACTGGCAAATTTAAGACAACCTACAAGGTCTATGGATCTGTTCTGAACTGAACACACCGGTGCTCAGATGCTTCATCCCCAGCCATGCTCAGCTGACATGCCCATACACGGAAACATCACCCAGAAGGACACTCTTGCCCCACAATACCCACTCCTGCAGAGGAGGCCTCCTCCAAAACGTATGTGTCTTTTCTTCCCATCATTCAGAAGGTACAAAGAGAATTCTGCATTTCTTTTGAAAATCTACATTACAGGAATATAAAGGGCTGTGCTCTTGTGGTGTGTTCAGTTGCTGCGCTCCCCATTTCATCTAAATCAAAGAAGTAACATTATCTGTTCTCCATACTCCATGAGCCTATTCAGATTCTGGTTTTCTGGACCACTCCTTTCTAATCATCAACAGCTATTCAGAAAGATTAGTGCAATATTTGCTTTTAGAGGTAAACAAATTGTTTTTACTGCTTGCCATTTACTAATGAGAAGCATTATCATTGCATAATTAATGTCTATTAAGTTAGTCTACCTATGATGTACTCGAGCAGAAAGTTTGTCAAAACCACCACCATCCCCATCTCAAATTTTGCAATATATGAAATGCTAACATGAAAAATGTATTAAAGATTTGTAATTGCACTGCACAGTACCTTTAAAGAGAGTTACCAAAGTTACAATTGCTTGTATGGAAACATAAGGGAAGCACTTTCAAAACTCCTAAAAATATATTGTAAAACTTAGTTGACATGTGACCAGAATTACACACTTCATGCTTATTTACACTTAATATCTGTCAACACAGCTAAATATAAAAGAGGCCACCAAGGGATTCATTTTCTCATTTCTTTCTCCAGTTCTCTAAAAAATTACTTAATTCTCTGATTTCCAACAATGCATGACAAGAAGGGATAGTACAAGGAATTATCTTTTACAGATCATTTTAGATACCAAACCACGTCTGTCAGAGAAAGAGCATCCTGCATTGATGATTCCTCCCTCTCCAGAGACTCTTAACAGATCTGTGAAACTGGGAAGGCCCTACAACTACCACGTACCCAAAACCACAGGATAAAACGAGCAGCCAGGACTGGATAAACCCAGTCCTACTCCTATTACTGAATGCATTTCTTAGAGCTGGGATAGCTACTGGCCATTCAGGCTACACATGAAAGGTAAGAAGTCAGTAAAACCGAGTTTTGCAGAGAAAATCAAAATGGAAAACTAGCTGGCCTAAGACCATCCCAGTCTTAAAAACATCCTTATTCTGTAGTGCACGTAATGGGGAAAAGAGCGCACACTGTCTGGGGTAGATTAATGGTCGCTGTAAACAAAATAAATACTCTGCAGTTTCAGCACAGCCCTACCGAAAAGCAGTATGAGAACAGAATTTATATACCTCTGTGATTCCTAACACAGTATTAACTACCTATGACAACTGAGACACAATTATGATGCTGAACCTTGATAATCTTTGCATATTGCTCAGTTATTTAATGTCTTGGTTACCTAAACTTATCCACTACTGCTAGTGTCATTTAGACCACAGGAATAATACTTCTTCAGCGACTTCACGTATTACCCCCCTTAACTATGCAACTTGATGCATTCTAAAGTCCCAAGAAATGTGCAAATAATCCGAAAACGGCATGCTGACACCCCTCACAATGCCTGTCAGACAGGGGCTCGTGGGTTGGTAAGGCAGAGCATTATTCAGCAGTAACCAGAGGGCAGCGAGGTGTGAGAAGAAAACGCAGCCCCAGCGGCTGCGAAGGTCACCAGCCCCATCCCGTCCCGCCACCCGCCCGGGCGGAGCACAGCAGTGCCCCGAGAAGTTTGGGAGAGCACCGGCGGGCACCGCGCCCGGGGCTGCGGAGATGAGGCCGGT
>VZTZ01030615.1:0-126871 GCA_013400955.1 Drymodes brunneopygia
CCGCCCCGCGCGGCCCGGCCCGGCCTCCCTCACGAGCGGCAGCGGCGAGCGGCCCGTGGGTCTGCTGTTTGCCGTGTGTTTTACTTTACCTGCCCGCTTTGTTTGTTTTTGTTTTAATATTAAAAAAAATACTCGGAATTTTTAACAGCTCTAAGTTCAGTGTTTACTTGGAAACCAGTGCTGGCACTTGGTCTGTGTCTGTATCCCTCTGAACACCTCGCATAATTAAATGTGCTTTTTCCGGGTACCTCTGTGGCAAAGTAGACCCCGGTCATTTTTTTAGTTTAATTCCAATGACTTTTAAGCTATTCTGTGATTCGAACAGTGAAAGGTAAAAATCACATAGGTCCTCAGCGTGGAGTGGGTTTAAGGCGGAGGGGCAAAGCATTGTGTTACCAGTGTTTCCAGACCTTCAGAAATGTCATTACAGCCCAATAAACCCCATTAATCACGATCACTTGCATGTCTCCTCGCCCTCCTGCCATGAGAGTTTGCCGGTCAAGGGCAGCAGGCTCTGCAGCGGTTTGGGGGTGAAAGCCCCGGGAGCGGAGTGAGGGGCAGTGCTGGTCACCACAGGGTGGTCACAGGACACACGGGGCCACGGCAGCCATGGCCGTGCTGCAGCTGCGTCTTCAGCACAACTGTGGTGATCCCCACTACCTTTCTTTGGGACAAGATACACCTTTAATTACTTTCCTCGGCTGGCTGCAACCCGGTGGTCCAGCTCACACTGCTCCAGTCTGTTCAAACCAGCTGGCTGTGTTTTATGGCTCCTTCAGGGCTTCTTTCCCTCAAGCTTGCCCCCGCTGCCATCCTGCCTTCAGACCTGTTTCACCTCATGGTCCTGCATGCCGTGAGGTTGGATGTGCCACAGGCTCTCTGACTCAGAGAAGCAAGTTTTGGGTTGTAGTTTGAAGAGACAAGGGGAGGCAATGGAGTGGGAAGGACTGTGTTAGCCCTGTTTGACCCAGCACATGTAGGAACTTGTGGAATGGAGGCTGATGCAAGGTTGTGCGTGCTGCTCTTTGGGACAACAGCTGCTTGTACCCTTAGGTGTGCATTTTGAGCTGTTCCTGTGGCAGCTCTCACAGCCTCTTTATAATTCTTATGATTGAGAGAAGCACAAGTGGTTTTCCAGTCAGCTCACCAGCCCCCTTCCTGCCACAGGCTTGGGCAGGCTTGGAATCAGGACTGGGGAAGCAAACACCGAACAAGATTCTTTTTCCTTTCTATTTCAACTACAGGAAGATAATTTTTCTAATCAACTCTGTTGCGTGACTCAGAGACGCATTTAGAAAGAAACATCAAGAAACGTCACCCTCTGTAGCCCTTCAACGAAGTACGTGCCCTTCTTCACTTCCCTGCTTCACGAACTGGAGAGAATGACCTGAAGAATTCACTCAGTGATGATAATCCCGTCAGTCCCACAGCCCCTGGTTTTCGTTAGCTTGGGAAACAGTGAACAACCAAGAGAGAAAGAAGAGCACTCTAGACCATTTTTTTGTTTGTTTGTTTCAGGCAGGCAGGAAGGTGATTTACAGGCTGTAAGAATTCCTTTGTTTCTCGTTTTCTTTCTGAGGATTGTTTGGGCTGAGCAAAGCTTGGCAAGGTTGGTATGTAAATATGAGAGGATACCAGAAGGAAACGAAGTTGGATTGCTGGAGAGCATGTTCATTCCTTTGGCAGCAGGCTGCATGGGAAGCTTGTCACAGCAGGCATCTGAACAGACTGGGGGTGGTCAGACCTGTGGCCTGAAGTCTGGCAGGTCTCAACATTTTCTCTGCTGTCAATCCCTACTCCTTTTTTGTGGCCCAGCAGTTAGCTGAGACCCACAACACTAGCTGGGAAAAACAGACATTTTATATCCCCCAGTTTCTCGTGCAGCTCCTGCTCTGTTCCAAACCTTGGTCATAAAAGGTCTCCTTCATCTCTTTCACGCTGATTGAGCTCCAACTCCTCATATACTAAGCTGCATGTGTCAAGGCTAGAAGCAATTTGAAGCAGAAGAAAGAAGCTGTTGACAATCCTTTACCAAATTCCTTCATTTTACTAACATAAGTATCTCCTAACAATCCACTCTCTTGTAAATTTTCTATTGTAGAAACTATTTAATATAGTGTATCAGTAGAAAAGGTGGCACTAGACTGAACATCAAACTTGTCTCTTCCTGGCATTTCCTTTTAAATGACAAGATCTGTAAGCCTCACATCTCAGTGAATTTTTTTGCTCTGTGGGCTCTCCCTGCAGGGTGCTCTCCCTCTACCCTTCTCAATGTGTGTGCCAGAACCAACCTGTAATACCCTCTCTCTGATACATTCTCATCAAGTATCTATTACTGACCACGGATGAACACAAGGTGCTAGGCTGAGTGTGATGAAAATAGTAGATCTGCTTTCCCTGTGCCTATATCCAAGGGAAATCTGCCTCTTTTCTTTAATAATCCCGGTTACCTGCATTTCCCAGCAGGATCTTTGAACACCTGAGATAAGGAATTTTACACTGTTTTGAATAGGATGGCAGAATTCACTCAATACCTGAAATATACACCTGCTTGGGAAGCCTGTCTCACCGCCAGCATTGGGTGCAGCAGAAGAAAGCAAATGCCACCCTGAATGCATGCTAATATTTCTGGCTAATACAGAATGGAGAGGATCCTAGAAAAGAAGGAATAGCAGCCTCTAGCAGAAGATTTTAGCTGCTCTTCTTTCCTCTGGACTGGTTTTCTTCGGTGAGGCCTTTCAGCTGCAGAGGCAGGATTTGCATTTAGAGCAAAGGACTATCCTTGCAGGCCATCTCCTTGTTTTTTACTGTTCCAGCCCATTGCTGGGCCACAGCCAACGCTTCAAGCTCTCCCTTGCCATTAGATGGCAATGCAGATCCACAGATTCTCTCTCTTCCTTGAGCTTCTGGAAAATGATGGTGCTGCAGCTGGAATGGCTCATACAGCCTCAAATCTTCTATTTCCGCCCATCTCACTTTTGAAGATGGAGGCACCTGAATTTGTTTCGCCTGAAAAAAAAATGGAGCTGGCTGCCTGGGATGGCAGCTCCTCTCGGTCCTCAGCGGCACAAGTATTCACTCTCTCTCCATCCAGGCCCTCCTTTGTGCACAGAGGTTTGGGTTTTTTTGCTCTTCCATCAGTTAAATAATTTGTCTTTTGCTTTGCTGTTTCCACCACCATTTTGTTGTCTTGCTCATTTCTCAGTTTATAGCCAACCCTCTCAGGCAAGTGAGTCATGGGCTGCCTCAGGCCAAACCCCAGGGATACAGACTTCTTCTGAGGGTTGTGAATCTCCCATCTGGGAAGTTATAAAGAATTCCAGTGAGAAATAGCTACCACCACAAAATGCTTTCCTCCATATCAATTTTTCAGCTTTTCCATTGTCTGCACTTGACTGGTTCATTTAACATGTGCATTACCGGGGGTTTTTCCCTTCACATTGCCTTTTCCACCAGAAAATGTCACCAACTCACATCCAACTTTTGCTCAGAAAACTTGCAGGTTCATTTTGTTCCAAAACCAGGCAGGTTTGCTCCTTCAAAACTGAATATAAATACCTTTTTTTTCCCCCCGGAGCCCATTTGAAGTTCAATTCCATGCCAAACAGTCCACCAACTCCCAGTAGTGCAATATTTTTGCTGGGCATCTGGCCAGGGCAGTTGTAGGGCCTTTTGGAATCTGATTTGGATACTTGCAGCAGGATCTGCTTTACTCGGTGACTTCAGCTGTGTTAGCGGCAGAAATCCTCATTTGTAGCAGAAAGAATGACAGTCCCATCTTTTTAAAAAATCTGTTGTACTGGTGGAGCAGATGGAGAGCTCCTGACTGGCTTAGAATAGGGCAGGAAGATGTTGACACTTTCCCCCATGCCAGGCAAGGATGGGAGGTTTGGGCTCCACTTTGCACTCATACCTCCCATATACATTAAAGTAAGCACCTTCCAGCTTTTCTGGATTTAAAATGTCTGAACAAGGAGGATTTTGTCTTAATCCCCAAGAGAAGTGCTCCTATATCACAGAAAGGCTCTTTTTTCCTGATGCACAAGAAGTTAATAGTGTTCCTAAGCCCTCTTGCAGATGTGAGCAGTGTGCTGCAGATAAGTTGTATCAGGAGAAAGCATTATCACTTGGGCTTACATATTTTGTGCTTATCCGTTGGACTCTAAAAAGCTGTTGCATTTAATTACTCATTTCTCAAAGCATTCATTAATCATTTATTAGCTCTTTGTTCATTTGCTGTAGATGTAACTTGACATATAAAGTGAGCCCAGTCATTTCATAGCCAAGCACATCTCAGGAGGTGTAAAGCACTGAGTGATAGGAAAGCCCTTACTCATCTTGGCACGTGGTGGTTCAGCTCTAGTTGGGGCCTCTGGTACTTTGGAAATATAAATACCACTGCCTTAGGCTGCCCCATCACCTGAGATATCTGAAGTACTGATGAATTAGGTGACAGCTGCATACTGGACTGAAGATTCATAACCTTGTTTTATTACTGTTAAACCTGCACAGCCGTTCACTCTATAAATGAACCTTTCCCAGCCTCCTGCTCCCCAGCACCTAGTGTGGGTGTCAAAGTTGAAAATGCTGCAGCCTTCCCTCTGCACCTTTGGTTAATGGAGCAGGAGAACAGTGTTTGGGTTGAGAATGTGCCCACCAGCTGAATTGAGTCTTCAGGGGAGTCCTAAAGCCCCTCCTTAGTACCCAGTGTTGTAGAACTGCGGGCGTAAAGTCTGAGCAACCTGACCAGGATGGTCACCTCTCATGCCTTCTCCCTTGATCTCTCTCTGCTCCCAAATACAAAGTCACCCCAAAGGGACATCAGAGGAAAATCCTTAGTGTTCAGCACTACTGAACACAAGTCCTGGGATCAGAGGGCTTCAGGGAACAGCAAAGGGTCTGCCTTGGCAGAATGACAGCACTGGCTGAGTGGTTTCCTCAAAGACTTACAGGTTCTGCCAGGGGAGTCAGGGTCAGATTTCTCCCAGATGTTTCAGTTTCCCTATGATTGTGACCAGAAAATAAAGAAACCTTTATTGCCTGGTAGCAAGAAACTTTTATTTCCATATTGAAATCTTTATTTTCTTATTGAGCAGCATCCTACTTCTCTGTTACCCTTTTCAAGGAGAGCAGCACAGCAAACAGAAAAACAGCCACTGTCAAACAAATAACCCCACTAAAAACTCACCCGCCTAAGAAATGAATGTCCCTGTTCTGTCATTGTGAGAAGAAGTTATAAGACCCAAGATCATCTCAACCATCTTGAGACATCTTAACAAAGCACCTAATTTTGCTCTGGTCAATGGAGTAAGGAAGCTCTTAAAACAGAAGAGGAGACGTTTTATAAATGCTATTGCTTTATTTCTTCTGTCCGTAAAAAAATCACAGCCCACCTGGGTTTTAAATTGCTTTTCAGGCTTTCCTAATGAATGTCTCTGAATATTTGCATGTCTTTTGTTTGCCCTCAATATGGGGAAAAGCTTAAGTCAACAAGTTTTTATTTGATTTGTAAATAATGCCAGAGTGACACTTTATTATGGATTCCCAGAACTCCATGTCTTATCCTCCAGATATGACATGCCAGAGACATCACCAGAGACAGGCGGCCAGATGCAGGGTAGGGGACAGAAATTAAAATAATTTTGAGGAAAGACCATCTAGAACTTTACCCTGTACCTCTTTAACCCACAAACTGTCAGGAACTGATGAAATAACTGCTTTGGACAGATAATAAAACATCCTCAAGCAAAACTAAGATATTTAATATACTGCTCAACTCAATTTCCCTTATTTCTGCTGTCGTCTTGCTTTTAATAGTGGTTTAATGAAAAATCCAGAATTAATTGGAACTGGCATTAGACATTCACGTGTTCCAGTGAGGATTTCATTGCTTCAATATTTCATAAGCTGACTTCACTGCTATGCTTCTCCTTATCCTGCTTTCATAGGCTAGGATATCATCCCTTTCATAAAATGAAGGGTCCCAATGTGGGCAGATGGGGGTGCATGAGAAAGGTTTGCAACCACATCATAGGCAAAGAAATAAAAATAATAGCTGCTTTCTTCCTGCCACCATCCCCCATTTCTCTATAATGATTTGCATCTGAACCATGATGGGAAAGAGCTCTCCTAAAAATAAACAGGATCTGTCTGGAAGGTGTCTGAGGGAGGTATTTGGCATCTGTCAGGCTGTCACGTATGCTAGAAGGATGGAGCTGATGGACTCACTGACACCAGAAAGGCTCTGCTGAAATGAGAATACCTTATGCTCCCCTTGGCACCCACTGGGCAAATTCTGTTGGCCAGAGCCATCAGACCATGGTGTGTCTGGGGTCTGTTCCAGGTCTGGCTGCCATCAATGAGAGTCTGCCCTTGGATGGCTCTGGGAATTGGATCAGACCCTTGCTTTACCCCTGAGACTCTGGCTTTACACCAGGGATGAAGTTTGGTTCCCTAAGTGAATGTCACCCCAATGGAGAAGGAATCACAAGGCCCTGGGCTTGAGGGTTTCTGCAGGTCTCTGAAAATGAGACCCCTGCTGAGGTATCTAGAGATGGGGATCAGAGCCTGACCTTTTGCCTTTTCTTGGTTATAACAGCTTTATACCTCAGTTTCTCCATCTCTAATAGGGGTGGTGTTGTTCTGTCTTCAAGGTTATTGGCATATTTGTAGATCCAGGCATTCTTAAATGCTCCCAAACCATGACTGTGCTAAAAGCAGTTCCTGTTTCCCACAAGGTGCTAATGAACATGTGTTACACCATACTGCAGTCATGAGGTGAGTAAACAGAAGCACGAAGGCATGACATGACTCATCTCAAGCCTTTGCAGCAACTCGGTGGCAGAGCAAGGATCCAAGAATCCCAGACCCCACCAAAACAATCATACCTTTGGAGTGACCCAAGCTGCAAAGAAAACGTTGCAAGTAGAAGCTTCAGTTCTTCTCAATTGCACGGGGAAATCTCCACTGCCGGTGGTGTAAGTGAAGATATTTGCTGCGTTCTTGGCAGAGACATAATGCACTGGGGAGGGAAAAGGGAGGTGTGGAAGAAAGGCGGAAACCTCCTTGTTCCCCCGTGGGAGAATGGACACTTCTCTTACTCTCAATGGGAGCTGACTGCTGCCATATCTGAAAATCAGACTGTTTTGTTATCTGCTGGGCAAGGGCAGCTCCTGCTTAGTGAAGAGCAGACCCTGAACTCAACTGTCTTGCAGTACTTTAGTCTGAAAATACTGGTCTATGTTGAGAAGAATGGATGAGGGAATTATTGCCTGTAATATGGGCTGCAGAAAAGTTACCTACAAGATAAGAGAGTGACTTGATCTTTTTGAGAAAAATAGAAAAAAAGGCCTCCTTATCTTCATGGTGTTTGCTCTGAAGTATCATCTTGTGACTGTCAGAGTCTGCCTTGCAGGATCAGTCAATTACAGCCTGTGGCTGACAGCAACTCCTTCCTTTCAGAGGTGGCATTGTATTTCCCAAAGTATGGCTGGTTCTGTGCCACCTGTTTGCCTGCTGTGCCTGCAACCCCGTGGTGCTGATCCCACTCACATGTTCAGCAGCATACGATCGGCCCTGCAATTAGACAGCGATCTGAAAGGAAGAGGAAATCAAGATGATGAGCCAGCAAGGAGCATGTGTGAGTCAATATCAGATATCTGAGGATATGATAAGAAGTGAATGAGTCCTACCCCTTCTGGAGGGTCCTAGATTGTTTGTGAACCCTAACTGTGCAGATCTCCTGGGGGAATCAGCACTGCAATGATGAGGGGTGTTCACGCAGCCAGGCTCTATCTCATCAGGGTGCTGTGGCTCTCCTCTGTGAGGAATTTGTCACTATGCGGCTGTGCTTTTCTTCATTAAAGTGGCCGTGTTAAATAGCTGTGAGGTTGCTAAATGCCTACTTTGCTAACTGATCTTCTCCCCAGCTGGCAGCTTTTTAGAGCAGGAGACATGAAGTTGCTAAACCCATTAATTTCTCACATGCACCCACGTTTCTAATGTCTGTGGAGATCTGACTTTAAAAGTCCTCTGTGAGCCATTGGAATGAAGAGCACTTCGTGAAGACATTGTAATTATTATGGGATTTAGGGGTGTGTGGAAATGATTCATGGAGGTGTTTCCCAGCCAGCAGGCTCATGGAGCCAGGTGAGCTCTTCTCTGGAATGTGAAGCATGCAGCGTGGCAACTGGGAGAAACAGGTTTGGCAGGACATTTTAAGCTGTTCGCAGCAGACAGCCTCTTCAGAGCCACATCCCTGCTTTGCTGATCTCCCGGCTGGATGCTCCATTCTGCCACAGCGGCCCTGCTGAGCTGGGGAGGATGGACACGCTGCGCAGGAGCCTTTCTCGGTGGAAGAGGTACCACATTAAGGTGCACCTGGCTGACGAGGACCTGATGATGCCCCTGACAGTCAGGCCCAGGGACACGGTGATGGACCTACGGGCTCTCTTGGTACGGGAGGGTGTCACTTCCTGGAAGAAGACATTTTATTACAACTCCAGGCAGCTCGAGGAGCACGAGACTCTTAAAGAAGCCAATATCCAGAATGGTTCTGTCCTCCTTCTTGTCAGTAATAAAAGGTAGGTAAAGAGCTCGTCTGCCATGGGGGTGGTGCAAAGAAAGGGGAATGCTCAGTGTGTCTCAGCCCTTTGGGACACTTTCTTGTCGGGGTTTGCAGAATGGAGACCAGGAACTCAAATCCTGCCATTTCCAGCAGGATTGAGACTCCAGGCTTTTCATATCCAGACATGCTGTACTGTGAAATAAGCAGTTCAGAGGAGGAAATCTGGTTGCTGCTGCCTGTCCTGTCTCTGGTCAGGTCTTGTTTTCCTGGATATATGGCCAAGCACAGAGGGAGAGACATGACAAGAAGAAGGGCAGGGGAGATTGTGGGACATAGGAGAGTGTCCTGGGAACTTCTCACTTGTCCTTTTCTGTTGTGCCTGTGTCTCCCCGCTTCTTTGTAGTAAATACTTTCTGCAGGTATTTGGGGGTGGCACAGTCCTGCTGTGACAGAGAAGAGCTGTGAGCTGCCAGCTTACTGCAGTTCTGGACAGGGATGGCAAGAGGCTGCAGACGGCCAAAATGTGTCTTAATTGCAGCAGAAAGTACAGTGAGACTAGAGACTCCCAGGACAGCCAGTGCATGGGAGATCAATCATGGCAAGCACTATGTTTCAGTGGGGATGAAAGCTGAGATAATGGACCTTGGACTCACTGGCCCACAGGACAGTTTTGATTCAGTGTGGTGAATTTATGCCCACCTGCACTGTCTTTCCTAATGCCTGGTTGTTGCTGCCAGCATGATTAATTCTGTGAAGCATTTTGAGGATACTGGGTAGAAGAGGTATGTTGTGGATATGTTGTGTCTAATTCATCTTTCTAAATCTTGAGCCCTCTGAGTTATGTGTCTATGCTGATCAGAGTTTCCTCTGCAGAAAAACCTGCACTAAAGACTTCAGTTCCTGATTATATCCCAGATACTGGAATGGTCCTGTTTTCCAGTCCAGAGGCAGCTTGAAATCTCACACAAAGAAGATTTAATAAAGCATTTCCTTTCAGAGCTCAGCCAGACACAAGAGATTTCACATTGCGCAGCTAACTGCAAACCCCAAGTCACCCCCAGCCCCTTTCTCCAACGTCTAATTTCAGTTCTCTGATTAACTTGGCTCAGCTCCTCCTTTTCACCTTGTTTTTAATGGCAGAAGCATTTCTATTTGTTCTTGTTTCCAGTATTTATTTTCCTAATTTATACAGGCTGAATTTTTGAGAGTAAAAAAGGATTTAGAGGGTCTGAGTTGATGGATGTGCATACTGATGCTTGTTTGGTAGATGCCTGGTTTCTGTAGTGTGCTGTGCACTTTCCCACATGCTGCAGAAGTGAGGTGTAACTACAGCAATGCAAAACTCACCAGGAGATCCTGCCCCAGTGTGCTGAGTTCAGAGGGCCCAGCTGAAGTCATTGGCCATTTTTGAAAATCTAGAGCCTGTTGCTCCAAGTCCTAGCTCAGTTTTTGTGAGTACATTAAAAAGGGAGTGAGATTTCTAATATTTTTTTTCCTTGGATTTCCTGGACACCTTCCTGGTTCCTAAACAAGCACCTTTGGCCAATCTCCTATTGCTTTTTCCAGGGCTGGGTACAGTGTGGGGAGTGTCCAGTCTCTACCTGAAGTCATGTCTCCTTGATTTCTTTTGATTGTGCTAACCTTGCTAACCTCACCCACTCCCAAAGGGTTTTCGTGGCATGTAAATGCCCAGATGCTGGGGACACTTTTTCTCCAAAGGTTCATGGGGTGACTGAGCTATGGCAGGATAGTTCCCTTAGATATTTCTGAGATGTGCTTGTGTGTGGCTAGGTAGTCACTGCCCTGTGTGGGACAGTCCTGGGTTGAGGGCAGGTTGTGACTCAGCACCAGAGAGGTTTTAGAGGATTTTAGATGCCTGTCTCTTGCTGCCACTGGGACTTAGGAAATATAGAGTGGGAGAAGGCTGCTTTGTAACTGAGATTACAGTACCAGTTTGAGTCTTAAGATTACTCAGGCAGATCTTTAGGTATTACAAATCCATGTTGCACCAATAGTGTCTTTGGAAATACACTGGTCTGTATCAACTGGGCAACAGTGAATAAACATGGGGACTATAACAATAGTAGCCCATGCAGTGTTGGGACTGTCTAGGAGCCAGAGGAGCAGAGGGGATAGTGAAAACACAGTGCTGCATTTGGCCAGCAGTACCCAGGATTTAAGAGTTGGTTTTAGTGTTTTACCAACTCAATGAAGTATGGACCCTCCTCATCAAAGGCAAGCATCTACTTCTTCAGTTCTCCCTGAAAATCTTAGTGTCTCCTACTTAATCTTTTGTACTGAGGTACAAGGCAAACAGGGCAATATTAATTCCGAAAGTGGAGTTGCTGTGATTGCCAAGGTCTGCAGCTCAGTGTCGTGCCTATAAATATTAATGGTCACTCTGCATGCTGTGTGTTCCTACAATTGGCTCATGGGACAGTTTACTTTGAACCAGAGAAAACATGAAAATGACCCTATTTTTCATCCTCCCCTCCCCAGTTAATGCCTTTGTAGATAATTGGCATTTAGCAAAGGCCAAGTCAGCATTTCCACTTCTTGCTCGTATTTTCAGGCGTTTGTAACTTAGTCATAAAAATTCACTTAAGGTGGCAGCTTGGCGGGAAAGGGAACAGCATACCAGCTAATGCTGAAAATTTATTTGGACCTTAATGTTTAAAAGTTCGAGCAAGCCATTTTGGAGATCAGTCAACATGACCTCTCGCCCTGGGAAAACATGGGCTGGCCAGAACTGTGAATATCACATCCACCTAGGATGCAATTCCCCTTTGTGCAGAGCCTGTTAATCACATTACTGCTGTGCTGACTGAAATTGCAATCCTGTTGCAGTACAATCTGAGCAAAGAACTCACTGAAAAACAGTTTCTGCCCTAGAGAGTGACATATTACAATAACATGGTTTGCCAGTGGGTGAAACAAGCAAAGCAAGAGTTGAAATGGGAATGAACAAGTAGAGAAATGCCCCAGCTCTGTGGCCATGGGCCAGCATGTGGTGTTCAAGCCTTCAGTGCCCAACAGGAGACCAGCAGTGGGTCTTGGCATGAGCAGAACAGCCAGCCAGCACGGATGCAAAAGCATCCATGGGCATGCAGTAGGCTGTCCCAAACGCCCAAGGCATGATCAGTCCTGGCATTGTGGACCACGCCACGGCAGAACCCGTTTGGCTCGCTCTGGAGGCGGCGTGGGGCCCCAGAGCCAGGGAGCTGCTCAGCTGGTCTGGTGGTGATGTGGGAGTTCCTGAAACTGGCACGACTCTTCCCGAATTTTGTCTGCTGCAGCAAGCTGCCCAGAAGCTCTTTGCTGGCTGCATGCTGTGGAGCACCAATCAACAGGGCCACCCATGGGGCAGTGAGCATCAGTGCTGGACAGTGGGCATATGGAATTAGCTGCTTCTTTCTGATCACTTGTTGGCTGTGTTTTGATGTTCTATGGGAGATGGAGGAATATTGCCTTGAACTGGTGAATCCACTACTTAACCTATGAACTATTTCAAATAGAGGATGTGAGTGGATGATTCAGAGTGATCCCTAGACATGCCCAGTGTGCCTGTCACTGCCCATTCCTAGGGATGTACAGCTCCAGCTGGATCTGTATAAGCACAAGCACATTGACAGAGCCTTTGCTCTTGGATCCAGGCTCCTCTCCTGTGCAGTCTCCTCTAGCAGTCACCCAGGCAAGGTCTGTGCTGATAAATTAAGCAGTGCCTGGACTTCTCTCTATTACAATGCTGGAGTACTGCACTACAATTTTTGGCTTAGTCCAGGTGCATTTCAAGAGCCAGCATGGGCCAGGGACTGCTCCTTATGGGATGCCTGGATGTGCCCATGTAGGTACACATGGAGAGTAAGAATTTAATAGGAAAACCCTGGCTGTTCTGTGCCAGCTGTCCTCTAAATGCAGGAGAATGTCCCAGGCACATTTGATTTACTGGCACAGACTCAGCCACAGGACATGGGTCCCCTCAGCCTTTTGGAAGCTGAAGTTCATTGAGGCCAGGCAGCTTTTATCATCATATATGGCTTGCCTGGAGAATGGAGTTCAGGAAGTCATTGGCGAATAGGTTAAATAAAGTAGATGCCAGCACTGAGTTCAGCAGAAGTCTATTATCTGGAATCTATTGGTGTTGATTTTCTGGCCTGGAGCCACCTGAAAACATCTATCTCAGGGCATTAGCTCAGTTACCATAACAACTCATCTAGGAACAACTCCTGACAGCTCCAAGAGCAGACCAAGGTCCCATGTTATACATCGTAGTCACTCTTAGGTCAAAATAGGCATGTCCAGGTTCCTCCCTCGTCAGCAATCCAGCCTCAGTGTCCCTTGTGAGTGCCAGTCCTTACAGAAGCTTTGACATGCTTGGGAACCTGTTTTATTCTTCAGAGGCTGCTCAGTATAGTTTTCCAAAGGTCCGTCCATTCAAGGATGGATATTTTACCTCCTGCCAGAATACCCATCCATCCGCAGGCAGCCCGTTGTATTCCTTTATTGACATTCAGTTTACAGTGTCTGATTTTTTGGAACTGTAAATGAAAACTATGACTGAGCCACTTGCACAAGGTCCAGTTTAGCTGATGTTAAACTCCTGCCTACGTTTGACTCCGTGATGACATAAGGACCAATGACAGACTCTTGGCAGTGGCTCACTCCACACTTACATCACTATCCTATTGCCTTTGCTCACTGTCATTGGAATTGCCTGGGAAGCAGTCACCAAGCACAGCAGGTGATGTTGGACCTCTAGAAACCAAAAAAAGGTAATGGGATCTACACAGTGTTAACCCTGAAAGCTCAGACCTGAAGTAAGTTCTTTACTGAGTTTCAGTGTGGTTTTGTGATACGTACTCTTTGCGTGGACCCTCCCGCTCCTGCAGTTGCTCAGCAATTACTCCTCAGCATGGAGGGGAGACTTTTCACCCCCATCCAACTTTTACAGCCTTGCCCTGTTAAGCTGAGGTCTAGCAGCAGGCTGTGAGGCATCTCACAGTAGGATAACGATCCTTTAAATAGCACTGGGAGTCTCTCTTCTCAGGGAGAGCTAATTAAGTTCTTCAGTACATGCTTAGACATATGCTGACCTGGTGTGGCCTTAACAGGCCTGCTTCCACCTACCGGATAAATAATACTGGCTTAAAAATATCCTCCTGGAGATGTGTTACTGAGGCAACAGCCAGGTGGGGGGCTGCCTACATCTCAGTGGCTGAAGGTACTATTTATGTGTATTACTCACGGGCCAAGCTCTCTGCTGGTGTACTCAGTTAAGTGATTTTTAAGTTCTGAAAGCACTGGTGCAGTTACCTCTGCTGACACCTCACAGCACACAGGCTAGACAGTGACACCTGTATTTAGCTCATTTACTTACTGTTCAGCCGAAGAAGCTCATTTAACAAAAACACAGGGTTGCACTGATAGAGAATGTGGTCCACAGGATTTGAATTCCTCCCTGTACAGTTGCATGGGATTGCAGTAGATGACACTGAGCTAATGTGTCCCCTGGGGGTTTGTCTTGGCTCTAGGCAAAGAATTAATGAATGGGAAGTACATCCTAAAATAGGTTTATTTCTGGTGTGATATGGCCCAGCTTCCTGAACTTCTCTGTACTTGTGCTAATTTATATCAGGTGAGGATTTTGCCCAATTTGGATAAACCGCCCCCTCCTGTGTCATGGCATTTTATAGGACTGATGTGCTACAGGGTGGACTCACAGCAAACCCTTGGCTCTCAAAATCCCCTGAAATTTCAAGTGAAGAAGAAAGTGCTGAAATATGAATCCTGTTCTGGGTTTTACAGAAAACCCAACTGGTGACTGATACCAGCCTCACTAGACTGATCCTTTGCTAGAACACAACAAAAACTGCCAACCCATAGACTTTGAAATTCTCTAAGATCTGATGAAATTTTTGCAGCACAAGCTGAGTTTCTTGTCATGAATTGCAAACATAATTGCAAACAGCAATTCACAGGAGTCAAAAGACTCATCCTTGCTCTTACTGGCGCACCTGGGTAGGGTGGCTGCCTGGTAGAGTTGCTTTGGGCTGTGAGAGCCTTAGGTGCAGTCCAAGGTGGGATAATGAGCTTTCCAAGCAAATCCCAGCCCTGAAGAGGTACCCCAACAAACTTGGAAGAGCTTTAGGCTCTGCTCTGGAGACCCCAGGGGGTAGCACTGGGTGATTTCTAAGGGTTTTCAGAAGAGTAACTTAACTTTTGCTAAGTTTAGGCCTTCTATGGACGGTCTGGACCCTTGTCCGAAAATGTTGATGGACCCACAACCTCAGAAAGCCACAATTAGTGTTAATGCCTGAGGGTGAATATGTTGCGAGCAATTCAACTCTGTCTTACTGCAAGTATTCTCAAAGTGCTCCTAAAGCTACAGACCACCCTTGTTCTAAGATGAAAAATGGATTTCCAGGAGCAGGCACTAAAGAGGAAGAGCCTTGCTTATGAGAAGAAGGCCTCCAGACAGTTGTGGATTATCTGAAGGAGGGTGAAGGCGTCTTCTGTGGAAGGATAAATAGGTTTGAAACCCTGCAAGTGGCTTATTCTGAGTTAAATATTGTGACTGAAGAACAAAACCAGTCAGAGGGTGAGGTTTACATTCTCCACATGTCAGGGTCAGTGCCTGCTTGGTCAAATGCCATTTTTGATTGCATCTTATAGTGCTCCAAGTATTTGCCTCTTTCTTATTCAGATAATGCCAAAGAGCACAGCCAAAGCCATGAGAGACGGGGAGTGTGACAAGGGCTGAAGGGAAGCAGATGGAAGAGAGCTTGCCTGTGGAAAGGCAGCCTGGCCACCAGTGTTGGTAAGTCCTTCCCTGCACGCCAGCTCAAGGACTGTTCAGAAAGCAGCTCCAAGTGTTTTCAGCATGGTGCCCATGAATAATTAACCCAAACAAAACAACAAATAGTGTTTCCTCATCAGCACACCATGTGGTCCCAGCTGCCAGTGGAGGAGCACGGTAAGACTGACTCAGCTCCTGAGAGTCATGAATCTGTGAAACACCCAGGAAAGGGGATTTCTGCTTGGGCGATGGAGCGAGAAGGAGCAGAGGTGGACTTTGCTTAGGGCCCTAGATGGGGACATGGGACTTCTGAGCCTCCTTCTGACTCGTTCTCAGGATTCTGCAGTAAGTTGCTGGTCTTGGCTTTTGTTTTCCTATGTGTAAGTGTGAGGTAATTATTTTTCCCTTTCAGCCTGTCCATCCAGCTGTAAATGACTCAGGTTACGGACTGTCTGGGCTCCAGAACACTTTCTATACAGCGGAGCTGCATGTCCAGGTTACAGGCTCTGTACAGCAAATAAGTGATAAGTGCACTGGAGTCAGTCCTGGAGGTTGGCAGCCTCTGTATGTCCAAAGTACAGGAACTAGTTGGTCTCTGTTAGAGCAACCACCTCACCTGATCTCAGGGACCCATATTTACACCAAAACTGCCTCATTTTGGAGCCACGAGCCTCCTTGTGTTCTTCTCTATCTGTGGCTGGTCCCCCGCTTTGCCCTGCTCCAATAACTTCTGAACCAACTGACCTGATTCAACCCAATTTGATGGAAAGAGAGAGGTCTCACAGACCCAAGATTCCTGCAATTTTCATGAACAAACAGCAGCTGGATAGAAGAGAGACATTTAAGTTAATATCCTACTGAAGGAAAGGTAATTACACCTCTTGCTCCCTGCCTGTTTTGGGATGCAGCAGCCTGGTGACCAGCTGGCATTTAGATATGACTGGTCAGTCAGTTCCCAGCTTCAAGCCAGCCCCTGCACTTGCTGCCCCTCCCCTGCAAAGCAAGAAGCTGCTGGAACAGCCAAGGATTTTGCTGGGAAGGTCTGGAGGGCATCAGGTGCCCTGAGGATATTGCAGTAAGCTGAGAGCACCAGGAAAGGAAGAAATAAAAAGCAGTTGTAATACAAATCAGAGGAAGAATGGATTTCACCAGTTCCTTACTCGCAGAACAACTTGATTTTTAGGTTGAAACTTATTTTCAGAGAAAAAAAATGGAAGTTTCACTAATCTCTATAGTACTTTCCCCAGAAAATACCAATGACTGCCAAGTCTTACCAAACGCCCCAAATCTGCATTTTTTGGTTTTTTTTGGCCATGAGAAAACATTTGATTCTTTTTTTGCAACATGAGCATTTGACAAAATGCTACGGAAAATAGAATTTTTTATTTTCTTTTTCCCAAAGAACAAAAATATTCCCCCAAGAACATACTTAGTCTTTGCACAGAAAGAGATTCTAAGACAAAAACACATAGTCACAGCTTAACATCTTTCAGTCCAAGCAACTGGGATGGACAAAGAGTGGGATGGGACTAAGTGTGGGAAGAAGGAATGTGAGTTTTCCAAGGTCAACCAACAAGGCAAGCACTTGTGGAGAACTGGTGCTGTTGGGTCAGCAGTTCTGCCACTTGACCATGCGGCGCCTCTGCGTGTGTCTAGCCTGAAATAATGAATTTCTTGGATTAGAGCCAGTACTTTCCTGAGTGCTTGGAAAGTGCCTCACACAGCCCTGGGTGTAGTCATAAATAATAATTAAAAAGATAATAATAATATTAAAGTGGATGTGTGCCACTGGAGATGGGACACCCTGAGCAACAGGGTCCTAAATCTATGCCCCTTGTCTAGTAAAAGGTACAGTTTGCTTCACAAAGCCTAGGAGAGACAGGATTTTCTTCCCTGAATTTGATAATCACAGGCTTTTGCTCTGACCTGAGCTGAATTAGGTCCAGTATCTACTCTAACACCTCCTGCCTGTAGCTGGCAGCTCTGGCCAGCTCTGGAAGGCTTTTGCAGCTCAGGGGGATATCTGTAAAGACTAAATTAACCGTGGTGGTGTGGGGAGCTGCCTGGACTAATGTTTTTTTCAGAGATAGGCTTTGATTGACACTTCAAATCTGCCTGACAATCTTTTATTCTAAGTGCAGTTGCTGCCTTTCTTCAGAGCAGGAAGAGCTGGTTTGGTTGCTGTCCTTCAAATGATGCATCTTATCACATGGGAAAAAGTAGGAAAAAAACCACAAACCACCTAGAAAGAGCCACAGGACCAGCATAAAAAGAGGTAAAACTAACTGGATCTATTTGAGGTATTTCTGGTTTTTTTCTCTATGCCACAATCCAATGCAAGACACTTGAGAACCGGGGCTGTGCTCTGTGGAGCAAGAACTGACTGGTTTTTCTCTTTGTTTGCCTGTTTATTGTGTTGTTATTTCCTGCAAGAGATTTGTTTAATGCTTTGCATGTAGAACTGTGCATCTCTACTGATGAGAGAATCATGAAATACCCTGAGTTGGAAGGGACCTGCAAGGATCATCAGCCCTACCCCTGGCCCTGCACAGACACCCCAACAATCCCCCCTGAGCACCCCTGGCAGCCGTGCCCAAATGCTCCTGGAGCTCTGGCAGCCTCGGGGCTGTGCCCATTCCCTGGGGAGCCTGGGCAGTGCCAGCACCCTCAGGGGGAAGAACCTTTCCCCAGCATCCAATCTAAACCCCCTGACACAGTTCCAACTGTTCGCAAACATTTCCAGTCCCAGCACTGGGAAGACAGAGGGATAACCTCTTTTACTCACTTGTTTTACACTGCCTCCTACTTGTCCTCCCCATGCTGCCTCTTACTCCTAGTTGCAGGTATCCTTAATGCTTCTGAATGGTGGGATCACACCACTCAGCTGCTCTCAGAACAGGTGAAAGCCACTTTTTATAGTGTAATTTAGACATTGAGGGTTTAACTGAGTCTGGCCAAGAAGGTCAGATCACCAAATGGGCAGAGGGATGCTTAGAATCCTCTTCTGGACACACCTAGGGGAAAAATAAGTCTTTTATTTGAGATGTCCTGTCTCTCCTTGCTTTTCTAGGTTCAAAAGCAGCCAGACTCCCCAGAGTTTTGCCTTTCTGCAAAAGGCAAACTGACCTGAGCTGGATTAGGTCCAGTATCTACTCTAACACCTCCTGCCTGTAGCTGGCAGCTCTGGCCAGCTCTGGAAGGCTTTTGCAGCTCAGGGGGATATCTGTAAAGACTAAATTAACTGTGGTGGTGTGGGGAGTTGCCTGGATACCAGAAAAGATGCTGATAGTAAGAACTACTGTGAAATGGATGTTTCCCTTGTTCTCTGTGAACACAGGTATGGACAAGACCAAGGACCAGCACTGGAAGGTGTGTTAGGTCCTGAGTGTATCACAAGATGGAGAAGTTTGCAACTTCACAGTGCTGCTCTGTGGATGGCACTGCTGCTTGTCGGGACTGTTTACCTTTGGGATCCTGCTACTGATGGAGCATCACAGACAGGATTATCCAAATCACTGTTGTTTACCTCCACCTTGGAGCTGTAGCCAGGCCTTTCCAGCAGCTCTTTCTCTTGAACTTCATGAGCAGAAGACAAGCCCAGGCAGGTCATCTCCACCAGTGGCTGTGCTCTAGACAGGCAGCTCAGGCTGGGGCAAGTTTCAGTGGCTTCTCTGTGCTCCTCCTGTACCTGAGATGTGCATGCATCAAATGTTTCAGTTTACAGGGCTGTCAGCCTGGCAGCTTTCCTTGGCACTAAATTTACTTTTTAAAGTTACATCAGTGTTGTGTCCAGAGGGAATGGAGGAAGAGATGCAGCTTGTGAAGTCTGGCTTTAATTCACCTGCCTCATTTAATTTCCTGCCCTGCCTACTAATCAGTGAGTCTGCACTAGTGGCTCTGGGAATACCATGGTTTTTCCCTATCCAGGAGAATTCAACACAGTGGCTGAACTCCTTGGGTCTCAAGCACGCTGTGTCACTCTCCTTTGAGGCCTCTTCATTATAGATTTCCCTCCCCCAGAAGCACTTGCAGACACTCTCCAGCCCATGGCAGCTGCACCTCATTTCCTTGCAGGGCCCGCTGGCACAGGGCAGCTGTGTCACATTATCCTCTCTTAGACTGTGTGGCATTCCCTCCTGGAAATGCTCCCCTTCCAGGTTTTCGTCCCCAGGCCTTGGTTTTCAGGGCCACATGCTTCTTTCTGGGGCTGTGCCTGTGGCAGTTGTGCCATGCTGTGTCAGACACGCTGCTGGGGCTGTTTGGGCCTCGTCACCTCCCAGGGCTCCCAGTGGCACCAGCAGAGCCTGGCAGGGGCTCCTTTCCCCCTCCCATGGGCTCCCTCTGGTTTTGTCACTTCCAGGTGTCCCTTCTCCAAGGACAGTGGCAGCATCTCAGCTCAGTGGTGCTGTCAGGCACTGCCTCAGACATTTAGGGCTGTCAGGAAATGACAGTGAAAGGGTTTCTGGGACTTTTGCTTTGTTTAAGCAGACTTCCTCTATACTGTTTTATTTTGGGGCTCCTGTTAATTCCAGGCAGTGCTGCTCTGTTGTTTAATCAGCCAGTGTCAAAGCTCTGGGAGACAGGAAGGCTGCCTTTGCCTGGTAGTACCTATTTTGTGACACTGCTGCTTTACCTCACATATTATAATCTGTACCAGATTGCTCTTTGCCTGCTAAAATGGACAATTAGAATCCAGTTGTAATGCAAATTGCATGGCGGAATAAAAACCGTGGGGAACAAAATCCCAAATAAGTTGTTATGTCAGCCTTTGTTATGGTGTGATGGCTTCAACTCTGCTCCTGCTCTGCGAAAGATCAGGAGGAGAGAAGCTGTTGTGTCTTTGTGTTTAATAGGCACCAGCTCGATGTAAGGCTGCCTTTAGGCACTGGCAGCCCTGGTAGTGTGTGTGTGTGCAGACCTAACAGACAGATTCTGCCCACACTGGAAATTTGATGATTGCCTTGTTTTTTCAAGGCTCTGTTTTATACAGTACAGGCCAAACCCATGGGGTAATTGCCAGTCTCTGCACAGGGCTGAGATGACCTGATGAGAGAGAAGCATAGAGATGCTGAAATTTCAGCCTGACGCATAATGTGCTCCTAATCCTGATGGCCTTGTAATTGTGATGCTGTCACTGGTGTCATTGTGGTTATTCTTGTCACTGTTTTCCCATGTTTGGTGCTAAATATTGTAAACAAAAAGAAATATTTAAATTTGTAAAGGAATCTTAATTTACTGTGGAATTAAACTCACAGGAGCCTGAAAAGTCAAATGGAAGAGGTATGTTTTCATTTCAAATGGAAAGTCATAGCGATGTAAAACTATATTTTGTTGATACAGCTGCTTTTACTGCAGATCTGCTTTGCATTTCTGCAGACCATGGGTAGCAAAGAAGGAAGCTGAATGTTTTCTCATCCTTGAGAATTGAGGTGGAATATCTGTGTTCATCAAGTGTTAGAGCTGGCAGTCAGGAGGTCAGTGTTGTAAGGGTTACCTGAGCTTGTGCACTACCTGTGAGATCCAGAGTGAGAACAATGCCTGTCCACATCTCATGGAAGTGGTGGCTTCCAGAGGACAGCAAGGAACAAGTGTGTGAGGTGGTAAAGCCAGATGGATGAGCTGAGTTCAAAGTCCTCCTAGGATCTATGGCAATGTAACTTGTATATCTACTCAGAAAAGCCTTTGCAACTACCATAAATGACTTTAAATGGCCTTATTTTCCTGCTAGCTGTGAAAAAAGCAGCTTCAATGGGGAGGAGTAAATCCACTTGATTACACATGTTGCTGGGAATAACACTCTTATTGGTTATTACTAATAACCCAATCTATTACTGGTAGCATGGCTGCTGAAACAGGCAGTCTTATCTGCCAGGGAATAACTGTGCTGCTCCTGAATTTCCAATTACAATGGAACAAGGGGAGTCAGAAGGGCCTCAAGGGAGGAAACTCAGTAGGAAGCAAAGTCAACATGGGGCACTTTGGTTATAAACAAATGTGTGCGACAAATTAAATGTACTGGGGCCAATCTATCTTTTGAGGAGGATTTCAGCCAGGCAAGGCTGAGCTCTTCCCATCCTGACACTTTCCTAAGGCCATTCATGGTGTTTGTGTGTCAGGTCATGAGGTGATGGAGTTGTTGGCTTGTTGGCTAATCTTCTGGAGGAAAAAGGGGCTTCTAGACTTTGGATGTGCAAAGCATCTGAAGCTCAGAACTTCAGTCCAGGATTTAGATGAAATTTCTCCATTGAAATCAATGGCAAAGCACCTGATCACCACAGCAGGAGTGTTCTCACACAGCAGCTCCCTGGGAAATTCTCTCTTGGAATAGATCAGATTCTGCTCTTATTTATGCAATTATGAATTCAGTGTAGCTCCATTTGAAACAACTGTTTTCATCCAATGCAAATAAGATCAAGATCTGGCCCAGGCTGCTTTTGTACGCAATGGAAGCTGACTGAATTATGGAAAACAGGAAACAAATCTAATGTAAATCTGAATGGAAATATCATGCTCTCTGTTACATCAGAATAAATTGGAAGAAAGTCTGTTGATTCTAGTGGAAGTCATCTGGATTTACACCAGACTGTGGCTCAGCATTTGTCAGTTGGCTGCACACAGACATCAAAACTCAAACCATGCCACCTCATCTGAATAGCTTTGAACATTTTCTCCCTTTTCCTTTATATTTAAGCAGTTGCCTCTGCATCCTGGTGGCTGATTAGCCTTTTCAAACAAATAAACCCCTGCAAACAGGCATCAACAAATAAGCCTTGCTCTCACTAACATTTGCAGAATCTAAATGATGAATATGAAGTACTGAGCTTGGGTTTAGAGTCACTTAAACTTGCTCCTGTGTTCACACTTTAGAGCAGTGGGATTGAGCTCATGGGGGAACAGGTCTTGACAAAATCATTCTGATTTCCCCAAAGGACGGAAATCCCAAAGGCAAATTCATTGTCCTCTCACCAGTACTGGGAAGGGCCAGCAGTTTCCTAGGATGCATAAGATTTACCCTTCAGTAGATCACAAAATATTACCATTCTTTCACTCTTGCTGTCTTCAGGCAGATGGTCAGAATGGAGCCAAAACCCGCCCTAATGGATCTAACAGGGAATCTAATGAATTTAATAGGGAATTGTGTCACGCCGTGTTTCCACAGGCAAGTTCCTGTGCAGGGGAGCATGGGAACCTGTGGGTACTTTCATGGGAAAGCAAGAGGGTTAATTAATGCCTGAGCAACAAATTTGACTCCTTGAGTGAAAGTCACTGGAAAAACACAGTATCTGAGCAAGAGCATAGCCATGTCAGCCCTTCCCTTGAATCTTGTATACCCCAGCTTCTTACTTAATTCAGTTTTTAATCTGTGCTCATATTTCCTTTCAGATAATTAGTAAAATACATCTTAATTAAAACAAGAGGAGGAGAAGAAGACAAACAAATGAAAGCCTTAAGTCAATGGGAGTCAGGGAGGGGCAAAGCCAGTATTTAAATAAAAATCTTGAGGCAAACATGATAATAACAGTTATGGAGAGCGTATCAAAGGTAAAGAGTTTTCTGAAAGTTGGATAGCTGTTTGCCTGTACCCCTTTCTGAAAAAAGGGACTGGCGAGAGCCTGATGTTTGAGTAGCACAGAGCCTGACCTGAAATCAGTGTCCTGGGCAGAAGAACTGGGGGAGCTGTGTGATCAGCAGTCTTTGTTTTTCTATTTCTCTGTCATTGATTTTCTGTGTGATCCTCAGGAAATTAACTGGGCAAGATTTTCACAAGTGGCCCCTGTCTGTGGTTGCTGTGATGTTTAGATGTTCAACCTGAGGTTTGCCCGATCACCCTTTGCTGCACCATTAACAGCAGAGCACATGTGGATCTCAACCACAGGATCTCAATATGCCAGCTACTCCCTTTCAGAGTCCTTATATTCCCAACTGTAAATTGATAAAATAAATACTTTCCTGGTTTAATAAAGCTATTAAAGGCTCTCTAATGAAAGAGAGGCTTTGAAAGACTTGTGATTATTATGGCTTACTTTTGCTGAGGCTTATTCCTAAGCCTGTGTTTAAAGCCAGGTTGGATGGGGCCCTGATCAACCTGGTCTAGTGAGTGGCACTCCTGCTCATGGCAGGTGGTTGGAACTGAATGATTTTTAAGGTCCCTTCAAACCCAAACCATGCTCTGATTCTATGATTCCTGCAGGTGAGCTCTGCCTGATTTGCGAGAGCTTTCTCAGTGCTGCAGACCCTGTGTGGAATGCAATGTCTTTGCTAACTTGTTTCTGTCCCTCACAGCATCACCTGGAATAAATGCCCACAGCCAGGATGCACCTGCCAGTGGTGTTGTTGATACACAAACAGAAGCTCCAACTTATTAATTATCACGGCCTCTGTAACTCTGTTTGCCATGTACCACAGGCTTATTCCATCCGTGCCAGTGAGGTTGGCATGTGTGAACTTGGAAGCAAAGAGAGAGCATTAATGAGAAGGAGCTGGATCTCGGCCCAATCCCAGCTCTCTGAAGGACTGGCAGCATATGCAGTCATACAATCATGGAATGTTCTGAGCTGGGAGGGACCCACAGGATCATTGAGTCCAACTCCTGGCCCTGCACAGACACCCCAACAATCCCCCCTGAGCACCCCTGGCAGCGCTGCCCAAACCCTCCTGGAGCTCTGGCAGCCTCGGGGCTGTGCCCATTCCCTGGGGAGCCTGGGCAGTGCCAGCACCCTCGGGGGGAAGAACCTTTCCCAACATCCATCCCAGCCCCCTGACACCGTTCCAGCCTTTCTGTCAGTCCTGTTCCTGTCCCAGAGCAGAGCTCAGCCCTCGGGAGGAAGGTGCAGCCCCCAAGGAGTCTCCCTTCAATCTTCTCTGCTCCAGAGGGCGTGCACTGGACTGCAAATATCCATAATCCTAGGGAGCCAGCTAAAGTCGATTTTCCAACCTCCTTGGAGAGTCTCAGCTGCATCACTGGTCTTTACTCACTGCCTGTAAATGATCCAAGTGCACACAAGAATAAAGCTGATATTGAGGTGGATGTAATGGGGCCACCAAATAGAGTCAAGAGAGAATCACAATTGCAGAGACATTTTCTGCTCCAGCAAAACAAGAAGATGGGGGGCAGTTATTTGCGTTTATAGGAGTAAAACTCTTTAGGCAAGGACCTTAAAAGTGGGAATAATTATAATTTACTGTTCACACCATGCAGTGGGGAATCAGGCCCAAGCCTGTAGCTACAAGCTTTAGCTATAAAAGCTGTGGACTGACTGTACAGCACTGAGATTTACTGAGTCACATTGATTTCAGAACTGCTTTCCCCAGGGAACGGCACTGTTTTATTCCAGTATGGCTGTGAGACCCTACACTTGATTCGGATCTTATATTCTGAAAAATCAAGTGATTTTTGGTGGGTGTATGCCTGACTTACTTGCATTTGCATGTAACGTGCCTTCAAGAGCTGATACAACTTTGATAAGATCCTTATTTAAGTTATTCTTCTAATTAAACCCTATTATGTTGGGAAGGGTCCTGTCCATTTCCTCACAGAGACGCTGTGAATGCTGAGCTGGGTCTCATGGCAGGAATCAGGTTTGCCCGTGATGGCAATAGAACAGGTTAGCCTGAAAAGCCAGAGTAAATTTGCAAACTCCATTTGTTAAAAAGAAATGCATTAATGGATTCTGTGACTGATCTCCTGAAATGTCATTTGAATAATTTTGACTGTGCATTTGTTTTATTCCTGGGAAATTTCACAGTACAAAAAGACTTTTATTTTCCCTTCTTCATTTGCCAAGAATCTGTTTGAAAGTTGTTTGTAATATAGACTGAGGTTTGGGCCAGATCTTTAGCTCACATAAGCAGATGCATCTCTATTGACTTCTGTAAAAAGATTCTGATATACCTGTGCTGAGGATCAAGGTCAAGAAACTGAAAGAAAGAAACTGCTAGGAATGAAGCTTCTTGACCAGGGGAGTTGTTACTGCAGGAAACATGTTATTTCCTAAAAAAAAAAAAAAAATTAAAAAAAAAAAGATTTTTCTAAAATTGCAAGCTTTTTCTTTGGGATATGAATGCCTAGAACAAGTCTTCCTGACCCAGTGCCATTCTTCCATCAATCCCTTTTTATGCTGTTAATTTGAGGCCTTTCCCACTGCTTTCCTGCTCTGCCTCCCAGTGTGTGTGCAGGAAACACTGGGCGGTTTGAATTGCAATATTCCACTGTTAAAAAAGTAAAAAAAAAATTAAATATAAAGTCTTTGCTGATAACAAATTGGAGAATGTCTAGCTATGTAATGAAGAGTCTGGATTATTTTAGAGCTTCTAAAAGCAAATGCTCAAAAGGCAGATGCTGAGAATACAACAGATAATGTTTGTGGATTGGTGTGTACAGATGTGCTCGGATCAAGAGGAGACAGGGTTATGAGGCAGATGTGGGAGTAAGGAGAACAACCCATAGACTAATGAGACACTAACAAGGGGAGTAAAAGGAGAAAAAAAAGGAAAAATGAGTTAAGTGAAGCCATGGTCTAGCCTGAGCTCATTAGCAAGTGTTGCTCAGAGAGGGGTTCAGAAGGACCCCGGACATAAAGTCATGAGGCAAGGCTGTATGACAGTGAAGAGTTTAGAAAAAGCACAATTCAGGCTTTAAGCCAGGCTTTAGGCTCTGGATACATTTGGATGGATCTGCTCAGTTCTGGCTGCTTACAACTTCCTCTGAAGCTTTTAGTACAGTAAAAGGATGCTGGAAGAGAGGAGTCTCCTGCTGCCTGGCCACCACCATCACTGGGAAGGTGACTCCTTTGTAGTTTAATAGTGGGTTGTCAGTTTTCAGGCCTGTCAGTGCAGTGCCTTTCTCCCACAGCCAGGAGCTCATTTCAGTAAAGAGTTATTCCTGATGTGTATGAAAGAGGAAGTGCTGCTTTTTCTCTTAAAAGGAGAGAAGAAATAGTCTTCCTGACAGAATCCCAGTGAAGGCACTGGACTATCAAATGCTGAGAGATTTCCCTAAAAACTTAAATTCTCATAATGCCAAAAGCAACAGAAGCTACCTGAGAAGGAAGGGTGCCCTTGATGAGATGTAGGGCCAGGCCATCAAACAGCTGCAAGTGCTTGAGGAAGGAACATGAGACCAGAAGATGCTTGAAAGTGAGTGGCCTTTCCTATTCCAGCTTCTGGAAGCTCATGCTCTTCCCAGCACTTCTTCTCCTTCCTGTTGCTGTTGACTGAATTATTGTTTCTATTTTCTGTCACTTTGAACAAGGGGAAAGGAGAGGAAGCTGGTCTACAAAGCAATTTCCAATGTGCTTCCCTGTCTGTCTGCTCCCTACAAATAGTTGTTATCTTAGGGATAAAGGCAGAAGATAATTCCTTTAAGTAGCAATTAAGCTCCAGGTGGCTGTAGAAAGCTGCAGCTTTCTCCAGCTCCTGCAAAGACACAGCTTGAGTCTCAGGTTTCCTTAAACCAGGAGATTTTTTCCCCCCTGGCTTTGTTTTGTGTTTGGTGGTGATTATACTTCTCCAGGGCAGCCCAAAGTGATTGGAGCAGCAGGGAAAATGACAAACTGAGGATGCTCCATAAACTGGCTGCACCCTTTTTCCAAATGCACTAATTTCATAGAGTAGGGGACAGTTTCATCTCAATCCTGATTTGAAGTCCTCGTGTTTCACCTGCAAAACCTCTGTTTTCCAAGCAGTGAGCCCAGTCCAATTTGCTTTTACCCCTGCTGTGCTGGCAAGCCTTAGGAAGAGACTTTTGATCATGTTGGATGGAATACTGAGGGCTGGTGGAGCAATAGTTGTGTTCCAAGTCTCATCTGCAGACTTGTGTGATGGCTTTGGCTCATTAGCTAATGAGGTTAATGAGAACACCTGTATGAGCCATCTGATAGGAAGGGGCTGTGTCTAGCGGTGGTGATTGCTCAAGGTGACACAGCAAGATGGCACTGGCAGAGCTGGAGCCAGCAGAGCACAGCAAAGCACAGCAGGGTCGGGTTCCATCTCCAGCTCTGAAGCCACCTCATCCCTGCTTTGGAGGAAGTGGATGGACATAGGCATGAGCTGGAGGAGATGGGTCACACTCAGCCTGGTGCTGGCCTTGTGCAGGGGGCTGGAAATGTTCTCCACTGTCAGTGAGGCTTTTAAACCTTGAGAGCTTCAGAGCCAACCCACACCTCCACCTGCAAAGACATGTGAGCCACTAACTGAGAATCTTGCTTTTTCAGACAGGCTTACCATCAACGGCATCTAATAGCAGAATGTTACAATTTCTACCTGGTTTTAATGATTTATCATCCCTGGATTATGCACCATGGGTGACAGTAATGTTCTCTGATGTGGACAGGTGGATGGAATTACATCTCTCTCTGTTTGGTGTGCTAACAGAATCAGAATTAATATTTTGTCTTGCCTGGCTTATCTTAGCTAGACAGTAGCTATTACTTAACCTACTCTATTTCTCTTCCCCTCTCTGTCACAACTGAAATAATTTGAATTTGAGCTATACTTGAAGCAGGACTCACCTCAAATCAGATTTCCAATTCCTTGACCACAGTCTGATCCCAGCACTATCAATCTCCATTGAGTCCAGGCACAGTCAAGTCATGTAATTGGATGGATCAAGCAGGGGGAGCACATTTTGTGGGTGACTGCAGACACACAGCACAGGCTCCCGTGCCCCACGCCGGGGACGCGCTGTCCCTCCCGGGGCTCTGGGAGACGTCCCTGGCAGTGTCAGTGCACACACAGCATCCTGTGCAGTCCTGCTGCATGGCTCCCAGTGTGTCTGGGCACACCTGTGGGTGAAAGCAAAGAGTATTTGATTACTCACAGTGTGGTTTTCCTCTGCCCTTTCTTTTTCTGTGCTGTTCCCAGTTGTGCTGGGTTACAGTCACCACGACCGGTTCCTGCCTCCCCATGTGGGATGCTATGTTGTGTTAGATTCCATACACATTGCATTGTTTGCCTTCTTTATTTCCCTTTCTCCTCCCTGCTCTTGGTTGTTTGTTTTCTCGTCATGTGTGGCATCAAAAGGCTGTTTGAAGAGAAACTACCCAACCCAAATGAAAGGGAATGTTGCTTTTGGAAGATCCAACTGAAGCCTGAGCAGAACTGATAGTAAATTATGAATTAGTTGGAGATTTTATCACTTCTTTTCTTTGTCTTTATTTTTTCTTGTCTTTTTTTTCCCCTGGCCTGTGTATTTTCCTAACCCTAATTAAAATGTGCTGGGCACAAAAGTGTAATGAAGAGCTGGACTCATTACTTTTGTTTATGGCAAAATCCAAGTGGAACAGAACTCTAAATGGGCTCTGGTTGGGTCCCATCTCCCTCCATAAAGAGTGTAATAAATATCAGCCACATTGATTTTCCTTCCCCTGAACCCTTTCCTATTTGTTCTGGTCTAAGTGCACTATGTTTTCCTCTGAGGTTCTTTTCCTCTAACTGTTCTATTATCTGTTGTTGTTGTTAATCTGTGTTGAGTGTGTAATTGAGATCCTAAGAGGGACGTTAAGAGAAACTCCCTCAGGAAGACATCTGACCTACATGAAGAAAGAGAAAAAAAATAAAATAAATAACCCAAGCCATTGAGGCCAACTGCTCCATTTACCTGGTTGAGCCATTTCCTTCAGCAAGGACTTTCATCCACTCCAGGCTCAGCTCTCTTTCTCTAATTAGTTCTGTGTATGTGTTTTTAACTTTGACTTGATTTTTTGCATTGATTTCTTTGCCTCGGGGGAGGGGGGCATTTACCTGTTCATGCCTTATATCTGATTTTCCCACTGCCTGCAGTTATCCGCTGAACTGGTGGTGTAGGCAGAGGTAGGATGTGGCCCCTTTTCTCTTCCCCTTTTCCTGCTGTGATTTCACCTGGCCCCAGTGTCACAGGTGTGTGTTGGGGGTGATGTGCAAGATGTCTCAGAGCACAAACGACAGCTGCCTAATTCCCCTTGTGTTTCCCAGGGAATGAGGCATAAGCACGACTGAAAGCTTCCCACATTCACCCCCCTCAGCCATTGCTTTCCATCCTCCTCCAGCCTCCTGATCTGGGCAGTCTCTGTCCTGAGCACTTGAACTTCCTGTCCCCCTTGTTCGGCCACTGCCTCAGGGATGGATTGCAAATACATGGAATCCATTATTGCCTGCTTGCTGTACCAGTTCCCAAATCTCAGCAGATAAAGAGTTCTTAGTGTTTTCTTAATGTCTCTTTGTAGTTTATTAAAGGCCTAAGAGGCATGAGGGGGAAATGAGAATGTGACTCAGAAATCCCTGTTCTCAGCCACGTGCTTCCTTCACAGTCTCATTTGTAACCAGACTATTAAAAGTGAATTATCTGAGCCAAGTGGCAAGACTGAAATGGAAGGGCTGGGGGGAGGGAAGCAGCACTTCCCTCCGGTGCCTCTAGACGTGAGCAGCTTAGTTCAGCCACTTTCATCTGCCCCTTTCTGCCCATATTGGATTTTTGCTGTTATTGCAGGAGGATTGTTGGCATTGAGAGCTGCAGACATGGCTGGCTTGTTTTTCCCTCCAGACTTGATGAAAATGTGTCCCTCTTGGCTGCAACGTGGGGATGTTTTTGTGCACTTGACACGGAGCTGGGAAGAGGAGAGGGAAGTGCCAGTGTGGTGCCAGCTCTGCTGTCCCTGGAGGATCCCTTGGCCCCGAGCTGAGAGCCTGGCTTGCCATCAGGCTTCCATGGCATTGCCATCCTGCCTGCTCCCAGGGATGTCTGATAAACTGGAGCAAATTGGGATGAGGTATTATCAGGCATTAAGTGGTGCTGCTGAGCCAAACCTCCCACTCCTTTCATGATGAGGAATTTCTGTTTTCTCTGGGGACTGCCGTGGTCCAGATGGAGCAGGGTGAGGAGGTGGCAGCTGCTGTGTCTGGGCCCGTGTGAAGCAGTTGGGGCTCCTCCAGATCCTGGCTTGTCTCTCACTGGAGGTCAGCTCCTGTTTCTAGAGAAGCAATTTCCTACCTCTCAGTAGGGGCTGGATCAAGCCTTTAAGGAACTAGATTCTGTTTCAGTCCATAGCTCAACCTCTCAAAAATTCCCTTTCGATCTCTTCTATTTTGTTCAGGAATTGCTCTGAGTGTATCTATTGACTTTCCATGGAAAGTGGATGTGGTTAAGTAAAAAACCTTGCTGCTGAAGATTTTACAGGAGTAATATTGACCTTCCCATAGATGCTGAAGAGAATAGAAAGTCCTGATTCTCTGTAAAACTAAGCTAAAATTGTATTTGATGAGTTCCATAAATCCATAAAATGCGTATGGAATTTTTTTTCCCCTGCTTTGGCTGAAACACCTTTTTGTTTTTTCTCACAAAGGCCAGATGCAGAATATTTACAGAGAAGGGTGGAAGCCTTTTTCTTTGAAAAATATTTGTACTGGCAAATCATTGCAAATTGGTAAACTCCCAGTGTGCAGATAAATAAATAATAATTAACAAACAAATAAATAAATAATAGCAGAACTTTGGCTGCATTTGCAAAAAGCCCCCAGACATTGGATTTATGGGTTTCAGGTACAATTGGGATCTAAGTTAGGCTTACTGAGTATTTACAGATTTTATACAGTTTCCAATGGAAGCGGTACCTGTGCAATTTTCTGGGGAGTAAGTCCAGGTCACACCCACTCCAAAACCAGCTCAGTTCCTGTTTTTATTGGCAAGACTCTGGTTGCTGCAGAGTGCACTGCTGTGGCCACAGGCTCACAGATCCTCCCAGAGATGTGACAGATTTTCCCGTGGTGACATCAGTTCCTTCCTTGGGTGGAAAGCTGGGTTTCTGCACACTGGGAGAAAACAAATAGTTCAGGGTTAGATTGGCTTTAGAGGGGTATGAGCTCCCAGGAGTTACTCAGTTGCCAAACTTCACCTGGTGCCGGGCTGGGCAGAGAAAGAGCTGTCCTGTTTCTGGTGACTAGAGGGATCCCATGGCCTCTTATGCACTTATGAAAAGGTGCAGGAAAATGGTAATTCTTCCTAAGAGCAGCTCAAATCTCCTGTTCTTGCTGCTCCTTGTCTGCTGTGGCTCTTATCCTGACAGGAGCTTATCAGCAGTGCTTGCTCTGAACCCTGTGGCCATCGATCAAACCTCTTCCCTCTCCAGCACAGGAGCATCCCCAGCAATCACAGAACATCTTAAAACAACAACTAGGTCTTTATTTCCTTTTTGGCTCTCATCTTCATATTTTCCTGGTTTTGTGCCATGGACACAGTACAGAAATATTCCTCTCATTTTTAAAGAAAACTGAGATTATCTGTGCACAGGAGACAGAGTGCTGCTAAAGGTTTCCAAAGAATTTAAAGAGCTCCCACCCAAGATACTGTGGCCACAGCAACCTGTTGTCTGACATAGCCTAAACCAACTGATTATTACAATGTACTTAAATAACCATTAATTAAAAATGTATAAACTCTATCTGTGTGTAAGCTTCACAAAGCACATGGTCCCTGCTTTCCTCTGAAACTTCCTTCCCACTGAGTCTTTTATTTCCCTATCAGCTCTCTAAGTCTTCTTTCTCTGTCTTTTCTCAGCCTCTGATGGCTTTGCTCAGTTCATCCTCCGTCATTTGTGTCTGGATCTGGAAGCATTTCTCAGGACGTTTGACTCATCCATCATTTAGATAATCACAGGGAAAAAAACCCCAGTTTCCAGCTATGAACATCCATAAAAAGCACAAAGGGAAAAAAAATAAAACCCTCACCTTGAACTTCCCTTCCTGCTTTTCTTTTCATTTAATTTGAGTATCTGACTTGACAGTCTTTGCTCTGGCAAAAGTCCCATTGAAGTTATTAAGGCCAAGAGCTTGTCAGGATAAAGAGCAAGGACTTGAAATATCTGTGAGTGATAGCAATATCCCCAGTTCTATTAGGCCAGATAAGTATTTGCAAAGGACATTAACCCTGGAGCCTTGAGCCAGCTGCTGACTGCCCTGGGGGGAAAGGAGATGAGGTTTCCAAAAGGGAAAACTGCTTCACAGCTGCTGTAATAAGGTTTTGCATCCCTTCCCTTGCAGAACTGAACTCAGGCCACTTCCTCTCGAAGTATCCATTTGACCATCAGATACAGGATGTTGGGAGAAGTGAATGGGCAGTGAGGAGCCTAAATGGGAATTAAGACTTAAAAGTTGACACTGGCACAGAGCCTGGGCATGCTGGTGTCCATCAGAGGGGATGGCACAGGGGTGCAGCCCAGCCAGGCAGCCACGGGCAGCTTTGAGGGCTGGCTTTGGAAAAGCCACCTGAACTGCATTGCAACCTGTGGGTGCAGGTGTTTGGGAACAGGAGGGAGCAGAGGCACCACAGATGGCTCTGACCTGGGGTAATCTTTGATATCTTCCAGCAGCTTAACACTCCTTTCTACTGATGGAAACTTCTGCTGCTTCCCTGCTCCTGCTTCTCAGGGAGTGACTGTTACATAGCTCAAATGCTCCTTTGGCCATTTGAAGGGCAAATATGACTTGGAAGGCAAGGAATCATGGATTGGGTTGGAAGGGACCTTACAGCTCATCCCATTCCACCCTCTGCCATGGACAGGGACACCTTCCACTGTCCCAGGTTGCTCCAAGCCCCCTCCATCCCAGTCTTGGACATTTCCAGGGATTCAGGGGCAGCCACAGCTTCTCTGGGCACCCTGTGCCAGGGCCTCACTACCCTCACTGCCAAGAATTTCTTCCCAATATCCCATCTAACCCTGCCCACTGGCAGTTTAAAGCCATTAGGATAAAGGGACAAAAGTGAGTGGATCAGGAAAGGAGACATCAGGATGGGGTCAGTTAAAAAAGCTTTCCTTACACATTTTTATGTTTTCTTGAGCTTGAAATACTGGATGGATTCAGGGATTATATGTATTCCCAGCTGGGCACAGCGGAGGACAGTTTACACAAGCAGCAACCCCTGCCCTGTGCAGTGAATTGAAGAGCTGATCCCACTTTTGGCACCTTCTCTGCTGTAATTCCTGCCCTGACACACATGGCATCTACATGTGCATGTGGTTCTCCATTCCTCTAGTCAGGGGAGATCACCTTAATGCCAATGTTAAAACCAAATAAACACTGAAATAAATTTAAAACAAAAATAGCATTTCCAAGGCTGTTCCATCCCCACCACCCACCACCTTTTATAACTAATTGGGGCTTTGTTATATCCCCTCACCCAGTGACAGATAAATACTAACTCCACTGGTTAACAATAATCACCCTAATTATGCCAAGATGACATTTACAATACAGGCAATTGCTAATCCATTACCTCACTCTGCTGAATACTAGAACTCTCAAATTAAAAGTTATTCACCCACAAAGAACAATGTTTTAGTAGCTGACACAGCTTAGTAAAGGAATTTATTAAGGTAATTTGCAGTTTTCCCATAAATAAAACATTCTAGAGTTCCCCTGTCCTTCTGCCTCCCTTCCCCAAAGTAATCTTTTGTGATAAATCTCTTTTTTTTTCTCCCTTGTAGCACCCTTAAAAATAATAATTGAAACTGTCAGGAAGACTTACATATTTAAATTTCCTCACCTGAAAGACAACAGAGAGCTGCTTATCCATCTCTTGAGGTTCTTTTTGGAGAATGGGGGTGATAGTTTGGGGTTTGTGATGTTGTAGGAGGTCACTGTGATAAAACCTTCGCAGTGTGGGGTTTCAGTGAGACCTAATGATGGCTGTGGATGTGTCAGGGAGTTGTGCAGTGTGTTGTGATTGATGGTCTGCCATGCCAAACCAGGACTCTCTGGCCCTCATCAGGGAAATGCTGAGGAGGAAGCAAAAGGGTTGTGAATCTCCTCAAGCACAGGCTGGAACTGATGGGGTAAATGCTGTAGCTCTACTGATGCACTGTCCCAAACCAAAGCCAGACAAGAATGCAAAGGAAGCCTGTGTACCCCAGCCTGCAGCATCAGCGTGGGGAGAAGGGAGCCTCCTGCAGCTTTATTCCAGTACCTGGAGGCCTTTTTCTTTCAGTGATCTCTTCCTGACTCTCCCATCATTAAAACACAAAAGGGAAAAATCTCCCTCAGTTTCATTCCCTGGGAAGGGAGGAAGTTCTGCTGACAAATGTGAATAGAGGGAGGAAAGGGTGAAACAGACACAAAAAATCAAAGCTGGGTTTCATTGCACCCTGTGAGCAGCCCCTTGCACCTGGTGCTGGCAAAGCCCCTGCCAGCAGTAGATCCAGCTAAAGGATGGAGCAGGAAGGCATTTTTGGGAGTTTGGTTTTTACTGTTGTCACAGCAGCGCTGCCCAAAGCTATTTGCAATAAATCAGTGAGTCACAGCCAGCCAAGAGCCCCAGCTACCACATCCCCACTGTGTGCTGACGTGCAGCAGCCCAGCCAGCATCCCTCTGGCACCAGCACCAGCCGAGGGGACCCGGCTGGGTCCCAGTCCCACCTGGAGCCAGCAGCTTGTGGGACAGGCCGGGTGTTGAAGGCAGGACCTGCCAGACTCATCCCTGCCTGCTCAGGAGGCAGCCAGAGGACTTGGAGCAGAGCTGCCATACATCTGTGGCTCCTCACAGATCCTCTCTTTCTGCCCAGGCACTTCATCCCAGTGTAAAAAAAGACATGAGCCATTTCCCTGGAATGTTAAAGCCTCAGCAGCTGGGCTGGAGCAGTAGCTCAGGGTGGAGAACAGATGTCCAGAGACCTGGACAAATGGCACCCATGCCTGTGCAGCTGAGCATGGACCCCTCAGCTCTCTCGTGTCTCAGAATTACTCTGTTTATTCAGGCTGTCATTGTGGCAAACAAACTGTGCCTCTGCATCGTTGTGCCCCATCCCTGCACACCACGGTGTGTAGGACCATCCTTCTGATCAGCATTTTGGGCACAAGCCCTGCTTTGATCTGTGCTGTCCTGTGGCCATTCTGCCGGAGAGGAAAAGCCCCAGCACTCTGCTCTTCGGAGCATTTGAGAGCAGCTCTGGAGCAGCAGCTGGACAGCCCTGCACCCCTCGTGCTCTGCCAGCAGCCGCTGCTTCAGCTCCCCCTGCATGACCAAGGGCTGCTCGGATCACAGCTCCCCTAAACTGGGATCTGCAAGCCCTGTTTTCACCCCTGCTCCATCTTCTCCCCCAGCTCAATTAAGAGAGTGTTTTCCTGCTCACCCCTCTGCTATTATTTGCTCTGTTTCGTGCTCCCGTGGAGTTTTTCCTGCCCTTCCTTCTGCTTAATGAACTGGGCTCCACTCCTGCTCTGAGCTCCTGGCCCTGTGCAGGCACCCAGGGCAAGAATGAGACAACTTCCAGAACTGCTTCTGGGAAAATGTGAGGTTTTTTTCAAGGAAAGGCCTCACTGTAAAGGAAATTGAGTGAGGAAAAGGGATGCCATGAAAGGCAAGGCTTTAAAACAAACTGAACTTCATGTGGGGGTTCTCCTATTTGGAGATAAAGTGGTGTTAATTTGAATGAACTTTATTCCTTCCCGAGGAGGGTAAGTGCAGCCTGATTAAAGCCACTTGAATTCTGAATCAGAGAGTCTGCCTGGGGAGTTAATGGCCAGTAACAGGCAGAAAACAAAGCCGGGTAATGCTTGTCACAGCAGGGTTCAAACTTCAGTACATAACTTCTTATGACCTGAGAACTATATTTCATCTCAACATATAAAGTGACAACCCCAATTTGTACAGACATATCAAGACAGTAGTAAATGCCATTCTACTTGTTCCTGTTCAAGGGCACACAGAGCCCTGAGTATTCAAGTGTGGGGCAATCACAGATCAGAGAAGATTCATCTCTGCCCTTGGAGGGATGCAGTGACACCATCACATCAGCCCTGCTGCTCGCCCAGCTCTGGACCATGTCATACTGCAACTGTTAAAGTAAATGCAGAAGTTTGCTGACCTCACTCGTGCCAGTTAATGACTACTGTCTCAATTATCACTGTAATTCCCCACCCATTTTCTTCTTATTTTCCGACTTGTTGCCATTAACAACAACAACAACTTGGTTTCTCATTTTCCCCTCTACCAAATTTCTGCCCAACTGAACTCAGTAACTCTGACTCATGTATTTCTCCTCTGTTGGAAGCTCAGCCTCTACTTCAGTGGCTGTCCAGCTCTGCTTCTTGTCATCCTGCCTGTGCAAGATACCCAGTTTAGGCCTTTGGATCTGAATGCAGTCATGGATGCTTCAGCACTGGAACTGAAGATCCAATTTCACACAAACTGGAGCAGAGGGAGGCAATGCACTGACTGGACAGAGCTGAAGAGTTTGTCCTAGAATCCAGCATCTATTTATAAGGAAAAGAGAAGACCTCACAAGCTTGGAATATTTACTTATTTTCTGTGACTGCAAATCTGAATTTTGGTGGTGAGATGCACTCATGACTGTGTGTTTGACCCCTACTTACCCTCTGCCATTAGCAGTGCAGAAAATTCACCATCCCACCAAATTTGGGAAAACTGTAATTGCATCTCCTGGTTGGAGGGCTGTGAGGAGCAACAGGGGGTTTCTTGCTCTCTGTTCTTAAATGGTTGGTGTTCCTCACCAACCACAATTATTCCCTGTTTTTTCCATTTCTGAGCCACATATTTCTTGCATGCGAAGCTCCCACATCCATCGGACTATGCCTGGTCCTTGTACTGAGAGTGCACAGAAATGATGGAAAAGAAAGAAGAAATGAAAGAAAGGGGGAGGGAGAGAGGGAGGGAAGGGGACTAACACTAAAATCAACAGTTTCTCTTCCTCTCATTTTAGGTCAGAAAGTCTTCCCAACTTTATGAAAGGCATATTGAAAAAAAATCAGTAAATTCATGAACATGCAGTTATTACTTAGGAGACAAATTGCATTTCTTCCAAAATGTTCCAAAATGCATTCATTTTCAAAGTACATTACTTTCATAATACTGTGTGGAACATTAAATGAGAATTTCCCTGACTTGGCTACAGAACACATTTTTATATTTCAGTGTCTGACACAGAGCCCAGGGTAACTAATGAAAATCTTTTCGAAAAGTGACAATCTTGTCTAGCAGCCTTGCCTGTTGAAGAGATTGCAACATAAAACAGATGAGTGCCCTGCTTGACAGCTAATTGTGTCGGGCTTAATTACAACAAGCAGAATTTAATCGGCTGTGCAGTGCAGTTTTTTAGGATGGGGGAACCATCTGGAATATACCTTGCTCCTGGGCTGATGGAGGGGTGGGCATCACTGGATTTCAAAGACAGGGGAGCAACTGTGTGCAGATTTAAATGCAGAAGTGGTTCTTTCCTTAGTGTATTTCATTTGAGCTGTTTGATGAATTTTAGAGATATTTATGCAAACCTGCATGCTGTTGCTTCGTGAAGACAAGGTTTTGGAAACCTTCCCAGATTCAATTTGATGAGGCTCGTTCCCCTCTGTGGCCCTGTGCTGTGGCCAGAGCTGACACAGAGCTGTCAGGCTTCACACGTTGAGTCACTCCTGGTTCCTCACCTTGCAGCTCCTCCTGACCCCCACCTCTTCCTGCCCCTCCATCCTCTGGATGGCTCTGTCAGGTGTGGCCAGTGCAGGTGTGGGACAGAGCTCTGGCATAACCGGGGGGAAGTGCTGCAAATCCAGCTTGGTGTCCCTGGCCTGTCCTGCTCTGCAGCCCGACACGAGGGTCCTGCACACAGCAGCACCAGGAGCTGGGGAGCTCTGTTTATATTGGCATGGAGGTATTGGAAAGGGAAGGACCATAAGTCTCAGAATCATGGAATCATGGAATATTCTGAGTTGGAGGGGGCCCGCAAGGACCATCGAGTCCAACTCCTGCTCTGGACAGATGCCCCAACAATCCCACCCTGTGCCCTGAGCGTTGTCCAAATGTTCCCAGAGCTCTGGCAGCCTTGGGGCTGTGACCAATCCCTGGGAAGCCTGGGCAGTGCCTGCCATCCTCAGGGGGAAGAACCTTTCCCCAGCATCCAGTCTAAAGCCCCCTGCCACAGCTGCAGCCATTCCCTAACATTTCCCTAACACTGCCAGTCCCAGTACTGGGAAGACAGATGGACAATCTCTTTTACTCACTCATTTTACACTGTCTCTTCTACCTGTCCTCCCACTCAGTGTCTGTCCATGGCTGTTCCCATGCTGAGCAAGGCCTCTCCAAGGGGAGCCTCATCAGGGAACATGCGTGATCCAACATTCCACAGCACATCCTTTCCCAGGCCTGTCTAACCCACTGCCCTCCTCACCATCACTTGCTGGGTCCGTGCCTTTGTGCTGCCCATCTGCTTCTCCACTCCAGCTGCTTGTTTTGTGGTGGCTCCATGTGAAGTTCCTTCACCTCACACAGAGTTTGCTCAGTGTAATTGACTTGATGTGTCTTCTTTCTTTTTCTCTTGCCCTGTCCATTTTACCCATTCTTCTGCAGTTTGATCTCAGAGAGGCTGCTGTGATTTCCCTGCTGGGCTGACATTGCTCCCACCTCCTCCAGTGCCAGTGAGTCAAGGACAGTCACAGTGTGGTGTCAGAGAGGTGTTTGTGCCTGCCCTGCCCTGATGCTGCCTCTTGGCCCAGCAGAATGGTCAGGAAATGGCCCCTTTGCACGGAACATGAAGGAGACTCCAGGGCATCTTGAGCCTTGTGAGACAATCCAGGTGAGTCCCCTTCATTTTCAGTGCTTAATCCACCCAAAGCCAAGCACACAGATGAACAGTGAGGTGCAAGGACAGGCTCACAGTAATGGAAGCAGTGAAACTTCTCTACAGGGTGGATGAGTGCCATGGGATGGAAGACCCAGCTGGCCTGGGCAGCCCTGTTCTGGGGGAGGACTGAGCCCAGCAACCCCATTCTGGTGGTCTGAGTGACCAACAACAGCAAAGCTCAGGGCTTTGGGCTTGGCAATGTCTCATCCACAGATTCATGGCAGGTCCACGTGGGCTTCAGGCTGGTTTTTCTGCTTGGGTCGTTTGAGAGAGTCCTTAGGAAGGTGGAGGGAGCCTGACAAGTTACACAGTAGCTCCAAGCTCCTGTAATTTTCCCACACCCACCCCAGCAAGTCTGCACCCCTCTCACAGAGGCTGCTTTGGGTTTAAATGGAAGGAAACTGAGAGCAGAACTTAGCCCAGGCTCTACATCCCTTGGCCTCAGGTGGGACGTGCAGAAACAGAGCAGCTGCTCCCAGCTCTGCCCAGTGCACCCCGGCTGGGGAGGGTTTCTGTGTGGTGACAGCATTTACAGCACAACCCAGGACTGCAGGCAGCACCTGCAACACTTGGGTTCATTCCAGACTTCTCACATGACCTTGAGCAAATCGTTTGACCTTACATTTTTTGCCCCTTAATTCAAATGAGAGGAATGAGACCATATGTAGGAAATAGCTCTGGGATCTCTAGAGAAGCAGATCCTGCATCCCACACTCATTGCAAAACCTTCCTTCTGTTTCTTTTCCACTCTTCTCAGTAATTTTCAAGCCAATAATCATTAACCATCCCCTAACAAGTTCCCCACCCTGGCAATTAGTGTCTTTATGCCCATTTTACAACTGCAAAAACCAAGAGACAAGGTCAGCCACTGGCAGACTGGAAGTTAGAGGCAGGAGGAGTGTGAGAACAGCCCATTTTCCATACCAGCATGCCTGCTTTGACCACTAGACCTTGCTACACTCAGAAACCGTATCAGGGAAAGCCAGACGACGAGCATTGTCCACAGTGCTAATCTTCAGAAGACCATATTAGTGCAATTTGGTGTCAGGACGCCTTATCTATCACCAAGCAAAGAGTAAGATTAAAGGACTGGAGTTACAAGTGCCTTTTTGTTTGCACTAACTGGCTGAGTGTCTGTCTGGAAAACAGAGGCTTTCAATCTAAATTGCTGTCACGTTTGCCATACAGGAGTAGATTGGTCTCAGCACCCTTATTAAAAATACCACTGGCATTCTACAGCAGCTGCTCCAAATGCGGCAGCTTTCAGGAAAGAGTTGTGAAGTGGATGTTGAACACCACGTACTGATCACTGCTTTCTTGGTGTAAATCTGAAGCAGCTTTCCCAATGTCAGTGGAATAATTCCTGGACTTACACCAGAACCCTGCTTGTGTTCCCACTCTCTTTGCACCAACTCAGCTGCAGTGAACTTGGATACAGGTGCACAGAATTGCACTGGGTGATGCTGCCTCCAGTCTGCCACACTAAAACCAATATCCCCACTGGTGCAAGAACAGTCAGAATCAGTCTTTTCCCCAGTATTGTCTCTTGATGAGGTGTTACTCCAAATCATCCATTAAATGACTGGGAAGAAAAAAGAAGGAAGGTTGAAAAAGCTTAGATTAATTGAAAAATAAAAAAGAGAGGGAGAGAGGAAAGAGGGAAAAGAAGAAAGAAGATGGGGCAGGAGAAATGCAAGAAGGAAAGACAAGGAGGAGCACAGGGCAGAGTGTTATCAAAGGCTTTCGTTAAAGATGTGTGCTAATGATGCTTTAATCCCACAATGACATGGAGGTGCACGAACACGAATATGGAAGGCAGGAACATCCAGGATCAAACAGGCTCAGCATTTTTTGTGCTTTCACCTGAAATGCATCCAAACCACACTGTCAAACAGCATTTGCTGTACTTGTCTCTTGCTGCTGTTACTCTGCCTGGCAGCTGCACTGACACTGCTCCAACAACAGGGCAAGGGAGGGAAAAGGGACTGCAAACTTCCTTGGGGAAGAGGATGACAACCATAACACAGCTCAGTATCCTCCCGAGACTGCCGGGCTCTGCTGCTGGCACTGACAGTCCCGCAGATGGCAGTGGCAGGTTAAAATCCAGCTCAGCTCAGAGCTGTGCTGTGATAGCAGCCTGCAGATCTCAGCACATGCAGCTCCTCTGGTACCCACCAAACCAACAACTTTTACCTGGCCCATGCTGGCTATCATCCTTCTTCAAGGGAAAGGTTTCCTTTCTGTTTTCTCTTGCTCCCTGGACTGTAAAGGAGCTGAGGCCATTCTAAGAGTAGTGCTGGGAGAGGCAGGGTGGCCATGGAAGATGGGGACACAGAACTGTGACAAGTGAAAAATTTGAGACATAAAAGGAAAACTGCGGGAGCAGGGAGGAGCAGTGTGAGGTAGAGAGGGGGGCAGATGGAGAACAAAGCTGCTTAGCAGGGAAAGGGGAACATATTGGCACAGGTTTCTGATAGAAGTTGCGGCTGCTCCATCTGTGGAAGTGGCCAATGCCAGGCTGGACAGGGCTTGGAGCACCCTGGTTTAGTGGAAGGTGTCCCTGCCCATGGCAGGGGGTGGGAGCGCTTTAAGATCGCACCAAACCAAACTGTTCTGTGATTCTACACCTTTCTCATGGCACTCTTGCAAGCTCTGGGTTAAACCCCAGGTTCCCTGTCACTGGGAGCAGTGTGGATGAGAGGCTCCTGCTCATTACCTTGTATTTATTTGCAGGGTGCCATGAGAGCACAGGGGACTTCATAAGAGCAAGAAAATGGAGTCCTTGCCTTTAAACACTTTGCAACTCAGCAAGGAGAGAGAAGATTAATATGAGCTGGTGCTTTGGAGGGCAGAAGGGAGACAAAGTGCAGGAAGGGGACTTAAATCATCAAGGCATGGAACCAGGAGGTGAGCACAGGGAACTTAGTGGGACAGGAACTACATATCCTGGCATTAAGCAGCTGGATGTTGCATTGCAGTGTCCTTTCCACCAGCTCTTCACTCAGATTTCAGGAAGCAGGAAAAAGGAATATTCCTGAGTCTAACTCCTGCAGATTCAGTGGGAGGGGCATAAATCTACATTCCTTTATTTGAATGATTTAATTGTAAGCTCACCAAGGCACTAAAGAGTGGTTTATCTTCTCCAGAGCTCTCAGTTCACAGCCAAAGAAAAGGGAGTCTGTGGCACTGTGGATTCCCCTATACCCTCCAGGACAAGTGATGACACCAAGTAGCTCAAGAGCTGAGTGCAGATCCCTGCCCTAACTTCAAACTTTGCAGTGTGGATCTGTATGGATGTGTATACCAAGGGATATAGCTCATGGCAAACTGCAGCTCTCCCCCAGCTGCTGGTGCCAGACTCCAGAATCCAGAATAGAAAACTCCTCCAGTTTGTTCTGAAGCTACCACCAAGGACACAACACCCAGAAATGCTCCAACATCACCTGGAGCCGAGGGCACATTTCACTGCTGGCTGTCTGCAAGAGCAGCACAGACGTACAGAGCCCAATCCCTTCCCTGTCCTTCTGTGTCTTGTGTCCATGGTCAGTTTTGCCACACTGGGTGTTGCAGTTTCTTCTGTGGCTGCTTGGACAAGGATACCCCACTGCTTTCCTCACAAAGCCAGTTAACCAGATGTAAACTCCTGCCTGACTTGAATCAGGTGGATTGCCTCGATGTCCTCATGAGCTCCCTGTGGAGGGGAAGTGGCTTCCAAGTGGGCATGTCTGGATTGCTCCTGTTCCCATCTACAGTAGCAGGACACAAGCTGTTGTCCAGCAGCTCAGCCATTTCCTCACAGAGCAGCTCTTTGACCTTTGGGTGTGCTCTGCATACACAACACCCCAGGTTTAAATGAGGTAAAAGACTGAGGGTATAAAGCGTGAGCTGACTCCAGGCTGCCTGAGCTGGGAAGAGAGCAAGCAGATATTAACATTAATCCATCACCCATTGCTTTATTGTCAAAGCTGAGCAAAATTACTCCAGTGAGTCAGCTGCTACGGGAGAGCCAAGCAAGTGCTGGGAAATCCTGAGCACTGGTGGTAGCTTCAGCACTCCCCCTGCTCCCAGCCTTGAAGCAGCAGGTCAAGATGGCACCTCTGAAAGGCCTTTTTACTCCCTTGGTCTTCCCCCTGACACTTTTTTGTTGTGTACTTCTCTCTCATTCTCTCCCTCTTGCCAATGAACGATGGATCTGTCGTCTTCATGTTTCCAGGGTAACGAAACGAAGTTTTCCTCCAGCCCAGAGGCAGAACAAACCCATTCTTCTGGAAAATTCAAAGTGAGGATTAAAATTTGTAAAACAGCGCACAACCTAGTGCAGCATCTCCCATACCTGCCAAGTCGTCCAAACCACTGTGGATAAATGGCAGTGCTCGTGTCACCTGCATGGGATTATCCAGAGGATCCCTTGTGGCAGTGGAGGGACAGTGCTTGCCTGCATGGACAAAGAGTTTTGTTTGTGGAGTCTTATAGCCAGCAATGGGTCCCATGGCTCCCCCAAAATCAGCCCTCGTTTCTTTGTCTGGATGCAGACAAGGCCTGGAGAGCAGCTTTATTTTTCCCAGCAATTCTGGATCTCCCAGTTGACCTGCTTGATCCTGTCCTGTCCAATCTGGCAGCATTAGGGACAGCAAGGAAGAATCAGCAGAACAGCTTCTGCCTGAGTAGGAGTTCAAGTGGTCTTTAAGCAGGAGCTGGTCTGGGTCGGTTGGTTCCCCGAGAGCCCCGAGCAACAAAGGCAATGATGTCCCAAGGCACCACCTGAAGGGACGATGGTCTGGAGCAAACGACTTCACAGGACTTAAAGAATAACAATTTATGCACTTGATACTTCAGGCCATCAAACATATTTCCTCCCAAATGAAACCTCTGGGTATTAAATACCAGAGTTCCTCTCTGGAACTGATTCTAAGGCACCCCAATCTTTAAAGACCTAAATTTCTCTGGTGCCTTTGTTCTGCCTCTCACCAAACCACGCTCCCTGCCTGTGAAGGGTTTACATCCCAGTGATAAGACAAGAGCTAATAGTTTGATGCCAACAGATGGAAGCAATAATCAAGAACAGGGACTGTAACAGAAATAATAAACAACCACACGTAGAACATTTTCTCCTACGCTAGCCAAGGAAAGTCCATTAATTCTCATCTGGAAATCCCTGTAACATTTGCAGCAAGGATCTGCCATGGCTGTTCATGCTGCTGCCCCGCAGCACACATTTGCCTTGGTAATGTAAGCCATCATCCAGTAAATTCTGCACTTTTCTCCTACCAGCTCTTTTCCCAGTACCCAGGGAAGAAGAATATGCTGCCTGGTTACAGCTGAGCGAGATATGGCTGAGGGCTGGGCAGGATGGGAGGGAAGGAGCCTCCCACCTTGCAGACGGCTCTCACCCTGTGAACTGGGCTGGTCAAACACAGAGGAATTACATATGAGGTGATCCCAAAGCATAATTATTAATACGTGTTCAATTGATAGATTATGAATGTGTTGGTAAGTTCATTAAAATTATGCATGAACACATGAATATTCCAGAGCAGGCAGGAGTCTCGGAAGTTACTGCTGGCAAGTGTGTTAACAAGGTGATTCTGTGGTTCATGTGTGGCATCTGCGAGCACTCAGCTGACTCCTGCCAGAGGAACAGTTCCTGGCCCACTGGAAGGGTCTCACTGCCACCTCCTCGCTGCAAAGCTCTCTCTTTCCTCTTTAATATAAAGAAATGGATGGTGTTTTCCAGTAATAGCATGAACCAAAGCAAATGAGTTAACCTCCTAAGAAGCATTAAGGCCATTTCCATCCATTGGAATTATTGCTCTTGGAAAAACAAACATTGAAGATCTCCAGCCACAGTAAGCAAGGTACCCAAAGGGTCAACTTCAACAACTGCCGGTGTGCAGAAGATACATAAAACCCCAAGCCCTGAGTGATTTTGTCTCCCTGGGCTCTTTCCCTCTTTTTTGGCTCCAGAAAACTAAAGTTGAGCTCACAGCTGGTTGCCCATTGCACCCCAACTCTAGAAAAGCCCTAGCTGGCTGCTACACTCACCCTTGCTCTGTGGTTTTTTTCCATCTCAGAATAGACAGGCAGGCTGGGGTGGAGACAGGGTTCTGGACAAATTCAAATGCTGGTGGATTTTGAATCCTGGAGGAAGCATGTTTTGATTTTTGGCATTGTTGCACAAGCTGCTTTTGGCTGTGAGACTGAAGAGGAAAGCCAGGGTAGCAGAAGAGCTGTTCTATCTAATCTCATCTTCTTCAACTAATAATCTCCCTAGCTGTTCATGCTTTTAGATCTGTTGTATATTCCAACTAATCTATTTTACCAGTGCCTCATCCATTCTGGATCCCTCCTCATCTGTTCTAATGATTTATAATCCGTGTTGGATTCTGAGAACAAGTTTTAAAGGCTCTTGTAAGGAGACTAAGCTTTACTGTAAGTTTCAGGCTGAGGTGCCTAAATACAAGTGGAAAACATTGCAGTTACTCCAAAAGTGCTTGGGAAATTTCACTTTTTGATTACTACACCCCAAACCTGAGTCTATTTTTGCTAGGTTTTGTAACTTTTCATCCACATGTCACCTGATAGCCTTGCCTGGAGTGGCAGCAGCAGGAAACCTGGACACAGCAGTGTAGGAGAGATGAAATACAGTATTTATGCAACTTGCAAAGACTATAGTTGTGACTTTTTTATCCTTCCACAGTAGAAATAAAAGAGGGAAGCACAAATACACTTCTCTTTGCAGGTCCTAAAAGCATCAATACTGTCCAAGAGGTATTTCCAAACTGCTCCAGATTTACACCATGGCAGGAAGAGAATTGTTGCCCAAATAATTTTTGTGGGGTTTTTCTTTTTTTTCCTTCCTCTCTCTCCCCCCCGACCCCCCTCCCCCGCCAATTAATTAACCTTGGTGGTTTACAGCAAATTGCCTTCCAGCAAAAATCAGGCCTCACTGTGATAGCAGTCCTAATTGCCATGTCAGATATTTCCTAGCCCCATTCATTCCCCAGCAACATCAGCTATTGTTATAAATTAATAAAGCCTGGACACGACCCATATTTAAGAATGAAAGCACAGACAGAGTGTGATGGAGCATTAAAGAGACAGGACATCTGAAGGCTCCTGACAGGACCCCAAGACTCTGATCTCCTTCCCTGCTTTCCAAAAACAACAACAAAATATGGGACTGGAGGTATTTCTAAATGCAGCTCCCTAAAAACTCATCCATCTGCCTAAAAACACATCCATTCAGAATTACAGGGTATTTTTAGACTGTAAAAGAGAGCAGATATAAATATGTCTTCATTCCTGCTGCAATCTCATTGGCTTAATCAGTTACATCACTGATAGGTTTGATCCATGACATCCAGAGATTCTATTACAGAGTGAGCATGCAGAGCATATACATATGTGTGTGTGCCTGGGGGATACATCTGGTTTTATATATTTCTACATAATATATATTTAAATACAGGCATGGACACACATGCCCTTCCCTTTTCTATAAAAAAAAAAACAAAAAAATGCTGCTTGAATAATTTTCACAAATAAGACAAACCCCATATTTTGCTGGCAAAACGATTACGGCTGTCAGGTCTGATGGACACAGTGTCTGCCATGAATTATTCATAGAGGCTAATTATAAGCTGGCAGATTTCTGGCACAAATGTGCTGGAGATCCCAGTTATCTGTGACTGATCTGCTCCTCCCAAGTTCCTGAGGCACCAGAGGAGAGCAACAAATGGGTCCAAACTGACTCACTGCATCTGAGATGGGTTAGGCGGGGACTCAGCCCTGCTCCTTGGAAGCCCTGCAAGGTCCAGCATGACCCCGAAAGTGACCCCCAAAGCACAAAGGTTGTGTGCTTCAAACTGCCATCTCTAAGGGTTTGATGAGGGCAATTGCTTTGTGGAACAGCTACGCTGCTGCTCCAGGAATCTGCTGCCGTATCTCCAGCAGTGACACACGGGGGATGTCCGAGGAAAGGCGTAAAATAGGTGATAATGGTTCAAAGGCAGAGCCTCTTCTAATCAGCACTAATTCCGTCATCTCTTGTGCCTTTCCCTCTTAGGATTTCCAATAGAAGAAATAATGTGGCTCCTCCCTCCTCCTCAGCTGATTCCAGCACAGCCCCGGCAGCTGTGGTGAAGAGTCTCCAACGGAAAGCAGTGAAAAGTGGATTTTTCAGGCTGGCAGTGGATGAGCTCAGAGGGTTTGAGAGGCCCTGACCCAGCCCTGGCCAATGCACTCTGTTTGGGAGGTGTCCGAGGCACATTCCAAGCCTCTGCCAGAGCCCACACAAACCATGGCACCCCTGCAAACACTGTGCTGGACCAGAAACCTGAATTAAGGCAAAGCCAGGGCAGGTGTGAGGCTGAGGAAGAAGAGGGCTGCAGGGATGGGTGATGCAGTGTCCAGTCCCTCTGGCCTGACTGAGAAGCAGAGGCACGGCAGGGTCTGGGCAGGGCGCTGTGGCCGGGCTGGGTGTGGCAGACACCGTTACCTGCTCCAGGCAGCGTCTCAGGTGTCCCTCCTTCCCTCCCTCCCTCCCGTTGCTCCTCAGCACTTCCCTGAGAGCCTGCTGTGAGTTTGCAGCTCTGGTTTAAAGCTCCTTGCTTTTTTTGAGGCTCTGGGCACTTTCCAGGACTTTTATTCACCCATCAGTCACTGTCTGGAGAACAAAGCTTCAGAGGCATAACCAAAGGTCAAAAGAAGTTCCCTGTTCAAAGTCTTCTCCTCAGCAGGAGTTAAATACAGCATCAAACTCCACTGGAAGCACGATGCCTCTCCAAAGCTCTGTTTCCATGGCCAGAGCTCACCTCCGAGCAAACCAGAGGCCAAAACTCCCAGGCTTTGACTGGAGATTTAACAAAAAGTACCAGGTTCGGCCCCACACCAGGAAACCTGGGATGAGGACAGCAGATAGCAAAGATCAGAAAATCCATGACCACAAATTCCATGTCTGAGAGAAAGAGGCAAAGCAGATTTCTTAAGGCTTCTCCAACCCAGTAATAAAATGCTTAATTCTGTTAACAGTAGACACCTTAAGGGGGAAATTCAGGGCTTATTGGTTCAAATAGTCCAACTAGTTTCCAGCCTCAGTGGATATTTCATTACTGCCCAATGGGGCCAGCTACTAATTGTGTCTTTAGGGCACACCTAAATTACATGAACCCCATGTATGAGCCCTTCCTTGTCCCGGCACCCTGGCAGCCCCAGTTCCCACTGAGATCAGTAGTCCTCTGGGGGACTGTCAGTATCTGAAACACAGCTTTGATTTCCCCTTGCTGTGGGGTCACACTCAGCTCTTCTGGCTGTGTGTGCAGCCACCAGCCCTGTGCACCAAGAGCAGATCCCCAAATCCCGAGCGGGCTGGGCGCACTTGAGGCAGAGTAAATAATCTCACATCTGTCCACGTCCTTGCTCCCTTCAAAAGAAAAGGGCAGGTTGTGAGCAAGAGAATGAATGTCCCTAATAAGGCCAGGGCTAGTAAATAACATTATGCCTTCATTTGCTCTGAACCATTCATACTCTTCCAAGCAGAAAGGTAACAGGAACTGTGCAGCAATAACAGATTGTCAGCTGTTGGGAGCCTTCAAACTTTGTCTCCTCTCTCAGTGCATGCTATAAAAATTACCCCTCAGAGACTTTTCTTTCTCTTTCCTTTTCCTCTTGACATACTGTAGATATAAACTCTCTCCCTGCAAGGAAATTTCTTCTTCCATGCATTCCAAGCTCAGTGACATTCTTCACAGTGCCCTGGAGCACGGGGCCTCTGTGTGCATCTGTCTCCTTGGTGTGAACCTAAAGATCAGGAGTCATTCATTTACAAAAATAGTGAGGACACTTTTTTCTTCTTGCCCAAGTCTCCTCCTAAATCTAAAGAAAGAAGGAGCTTCCCAGATGCTGAGGAAGCAGCAGGCCTGCCCAGGTACAGTGGGCACGTCAGGATAATTGGGATGCAGAGAAGACAGACTGGGCTGATGATATGCAAAAATCTCCCTTGTCTATACGCTGCCTTCCCCACCCTGCGCTTCCTCTGCAGTTTTCATGCTTTGTTTCAACCTTTGGATTGTACTAAAATATTAATGCAAAGGTTTTATTATAATTTTATATTCTGCAGTTAATATTTGAATACAATAAAAGCCCAAATGAAATCTTTCAAAAAAATTGGGCAAAGTGATTATGCACAATTGAAACAAAACAATCCACTAGGGCCAGGAAGATGTGTTCTTGGAATTTTCTTTTCCTGAGTGTTAACCAAATGTCATTCTTTTGTTCTGATGGAAGGACAGCCCTCCCTGCTTTCAAAATATTAGGGATTCAATTGAATTGTGTATTCAAGTGTTTTAATTGAATCAAACACCCCTTAATGTGGCTCAGGATTTATCTTGCTATGAGAGATGATGTAGCTCTGAGGCCTGAGAAGAAAGGGTCTGCCCAGAAAGGGACTAAGGGACAAGGTGAGACAGGAGGATGCCCAGCCCTGCAGCCTCCTGCCATGTGCCATCCAGCACTGTCCCGTGCTGCTGAGTTTGCTCTTCTGCCCCCAAAGGGCTGCAGTCACAGTGAAGAGCACCTTGCTCTGCTGTGACAGGGAAGGTGAGCAGGTGAACTCCTGGGAAATGTGAACCTCAGATGTTGACCCCTCTGGTCTCAACACTTTGGGTGCCACATGCCTGTGATACCCCCACATTTTATGGCACAAGACAACTGTTAACACTTCCAAACAATTTTTCAATTTAAGGCAGACTAAGAGCAAAATTCTAATGGGACTAATAGTGTGTAATCTTCTTTCCATTCCTCCTCCTGCATTATAAACAAGAGTTCTCTGCAATGGCGTATTTCACACTCTGATGCTGATATTTCAATTTCCTGCTTAAGTTACAATAAAAACTGCCCACCCTGCTGATGCTCCTATGAAGAATAACTTACGTTGATTGGCATTCTTTAATTCCCCTTGGATGCAGCTAATGATTAAAAGATGCCAAGAAATTTAAAAGCATGTCCTACCTGGAGACTCCTCTAAGCTCCTTTGGAAGGTTTTGAAAAGCTTCCAATTTCAAGCACAAAATACAGCCACTGGTCTTCAAGCACCTTCCTTGTCTTCCCTTTCTTCCTCCCCTATTTTTTGCCCACCCCACAGAAAGACAGAATTAAATTCCTGATATCAATCAAAGCAAAGGGAATTGAATTCATGGCAACGCTGGGAGGACACTCACCTTCCCAAGGCTCAGGGCAGGGCAGCTGGTTGCAGGACACCCTTCCCACATTCCCAAACAGGTCTTTAGGACAGCCCACAGCTTGATGAAGCTGAAAAACCCATGGTTTACATTGATTATGGGGTCCACTGGGACAGGTTTCAAGACCCTGGTGGGAAAGTGCATCTTTGTGTATTGGGCAAGAGTGACACAAATCAGGTGAGGGCAGAAGGGAGCAGAAGCACCAGGCCTCAGGTGTCAGCAGTTCAAAGATGTGCCATGGAGTCATTCCCATTCCCCCAGTTCTACCAGACAGCCTCAGCTACTGGGGGGAACTGCTGCAGAGGAAATGCCACAGAATCAGGCATCTGGCTGTGAAATCAGGCTACAATCAGGCTGAAACTTGCTCCAAAACCAGGCCCTGCACAGACACTCTCCAGACAACCTTGCTGGGATCCTCATGTTGATCAAACCTGAGAAAAACTTACCTTCTTCCCCTTCCTGCACCCACATACACCTTCCCCAGTGCCCTGTCTATCCCCACACACCTTTGCCCCTGCAATGAAGGAATAATTTATATTATGTCCCTTTGCCAAGATAGTGAAGGTTTTCCTTGTATTTGGCAAAGCAGCTTTCTTCCTATCTTCTGTGGTCAGGAAGTGTTTCTCCATGAGGATTTGCCTGTATGGAAGGATTTAGTATTCCAATCAAAATTCAGCTCTATAGGCCACTAATCCAGCATATCTACAGCAGAAGAATCCATCCAGCACAACCACATGAGGGAATTTCCCTGGGTGGACAAAATCTTGTAGGCCCTTTGCAGACTGCTAAGTGAAGAGGAAAAGGGAATTGGTCACTGGAGCTCCCCAAATTTCAGCAGATTCCCTCAGGAGCTGCTACAGGGTTGCTGAAGCTCAGAGAGTTAAAAATCAACCCTAAGCAAGAGTAGACTGAACATCATTTCAAAATGCTGAGGAATCTTCTCATCAAAATAATGTCAGAGCCTGACACGGCGGAGGAAAACAAACGCACGGAACACGATGGTTCTGCATGAAATGTAAAATGCTGTTTAGTTAAAACAAAGCTCTTTCAAAGCACTCAGTGGGGAAGCAGAGAGAGGGAAGAGTAAAGGCAAAGCAGTTTTGGAAGTTTAAAAGGTATTTAAACAGAGAAACCTGTTGAGTCATGCAGAGCCCCGCCTGTGCTTCCAGCACGCGCTGCTCGACACAAAGCATTTGTGCTTTGTGTAATTTGACAATTACTGTCTCTCAGGGAGATGGGAACCCCTTCCCCTAGAGCTCATCAGGATCCTGCCCGCTTCAGAACAGCCCCTTCCTCTGCTCTAGTCACCGTGGGATGATGGGAGTGGAGGGAAGAAGCCTCTTTTAAACAACCAGAAGAAGGAAGGAAGAGGAGGCAGTGCCAGTCGGAACCTTGAAGAGCAATTGCCGAGAGGTGTTGGATCCCTGCAAATTTAGTTCCTGCACAAAGATATTTTGCTTCTTCCCTGAGCCTGGTTTCCAATGACAGGAAACAAAATGCTGTTTGCAGGGATGCACTGAGATTGCTGCAGAAAGCCAAGGTCTGGAGCATGGATTTCAGTGTGCCAATGTATTGCCATGCCCTTGGCACAACACTGCTCTGGCTGTGCTTTCTGCTCTCCACAAACCTTTTGATGGAACTGGCTCTGAAGCCCAAGAGGATTCCACAGAAGAGATGCAGGCTATGTGATTGCAATCAGTAGAAAGGGCGTTGCAAACTTTAGGGCTCCATCAACTGTTCCATTTTGCTGTTGTGAAGGAGAACAGGAGTCTTGTGTGTGCCTGTTACCCTACCTATAAAGTCAAATCAATTTAATCTCCCTCTTCCCTGCCCATCTATGAGACAGATTTTTTTAATATGTACTAGTTAATAATAACAGCCCCAAAGGATACCACTCAGATGACAATGATAGAAATCACAGCAAAGGAAAGAAAAAGAAATCCATTCAGAATTGTGGAAGATCAGCATACCTGAGGAAAGAGACTTTCATGGACATGTCTTTAATCTTTCCTGCTTCCAGCCCTTAGTAGCAGAACCTGACTCGAAGACTTGGTGATTGATTTCCAGCCCAGACGCAAAGTGACAGGCTCATTTTCAAGTATTGCACAGCTATAATTCCGTGTTTTATTTGTTATTATTGTAATCTGCTGATGGAGTGGGGCTGCATTCAAGGTACTGGGTAACAGCTCTGGCTCGAGGCATTATTTAGAGTTGGGTGTTTAATGCCAGAGCCTCGTGCCTCTCGATATTTATGAAGAAGATGTGCCTGTAGCTCCAGTGCTCATATCTTATTTGTTTGTTGTTCAAACAAAGGATCAGGAAATTGGATGCTGTTTCTGGCGAGTGATATCATCTCAACAGTTTAGGGAAGGCCACCGGTCTTCACATGTTTCTCCAGCACAGCAGTGAGGAGAGCTGAGCTGCCTCCAATTCAAGGTGAATGAGTCACCTTGGAAAGTGCTTCATCTCCATAAACAGAGAAAGGCTCTGCTCCATCAGCCCCCGGGGCAGAACAGCCTCTCAGCTAGGGCTGAGCAGCACCCCCGAGGCTGTGGGGCTGAGCTCCACTGCCTGTCACTGAAATGACTCTTTTGCCAGAGTTTCCCCCATTTCTTGCCTTAAATTCTCCCTCTTCTAATTAATGACCAAATTAAGAAACCTTGTCTTGGAGAACAGCACATGGCATTTTTCTCACTCAGAATGAGATTCTTGGAAGAAAAACCTTCCAGCCAGATTCAGTGAGAGCATTCATCCCACTGGAGACCAGCGTGGAAAATCCTGCTGGGATTGTCAGGGCTTTTGTGGGATTAGGGCATGTTTATGAAGCCAGAGCAAAGGGTCATGCTGGGTGCCCCCTTTGCTAGGCCAGAAAAGTGTCTTAGCCCTGATCTAGCAGCTCAGAGGCTGCCCCTGGTTTAAACCTCACCTAACTCCCCTTGCCTTGCAGCACGGCTGCACAAAGGAGATGGTGCACAACTTGCTGCACTCTATGAACTTACCTGTGAGCTCCTAAATAACTCTGGCAGCTTCAAAAAGCTCATTCAGCCTGAGAAACTGAGCCTGCTGCAGCAGCAGAAGCCAAGGAAGGGACTTTATGCTCGAGCTCTGACATTTAACCTTTGCTCTGTCTCTGTGCAGCAGCAACGAATGGCATTTGTGCTCACAACAGAAAACTGTAAGCAGTGATTTCTGGATGCTGCCTAGATATCCCTGAGATAGGCACAAAACAGGATTTCTTCACAGACTAAGAGTTTATGCTGAGATGTTGAATGTCTCTATGAAGTCTTTGGTATTGCTTGTCTAGTTTGTTGTTAATTGTGTAGAAGACCAAACACTGCCTACTCTCAAAAGGCTACAGCTCTGCAGGGCTCTGCAGAGAACAGATACCAGTCCAGTGAAGGCAATTTGAAGGTGATCTAGTTTTATCTATTTCTTAAAAACCTCTCATTTTCTGGGCTTTCTCACTACACCCTTGTCAGCAAGGCACTTATGTTCAAGACATGAGTAGCACTTTGTGATATCCTCAGTGGGCATGGTGAGATCAGGTCAACACTTGGACTTGATGATCTTGGAGGTCTTTTCCAACCTTAATGATTCCGTGATTCTGAGTGTCTGGCGTGCCAGCAGTCCACATGGAATGTGATACAAAGACCTTGAGCCCTGTCTCTGTGCCAGCTGGTGACTCGATGGATGTGCAGAGCAGGGACCACAGCCTGGCCGTGTGCCAGGCACCTCGGTGTGACCCAGAGCACCCACAGCGAGCAACAGGCAACCCCTCTGACCTGCCAGTTTGCCAGTCCAAGAATGAGGGGGGACAGATACAAATACAGACAAATACAAATCCCACCCAAGCTGCTACCAGTGGTGGTTTCATACAAACAATCTCTGGTGCCAGCCCTGGTTCCCAGCCAGGGCTGCAAACTAATGAAATTGCCTTTTATACTGAGCATGTGAACAAGCCTCCCCTGCCTGCAGGAGTGGGCCATCCTCCTCACTGTCAGCCTTCTGGGGGTGGTGGCAGTCAGGTCCTTATGGACTTGTCAGCAAATGGGACACTGAAATGAGGGCAGAGCTAAAATTGCTGGAGAAGCTCTGAAACTTTCCTGAAGAGGAGACTGCAACAGGGAGGATGGTGAGGGAGCCAGCATCTTCCTGGGGTGTCCTGCAGCCATTCAGCTGGCCTGGAGGGGTAGAAGGACAGGGGAGAAGCAGGGAATTAGCTGAAGGCTTACAAGAGGAATTCTTAGGAAAAGGACAGCTGACCTTGGAGAACTCTGCCACTGCTCAAAGGGATTCAGTTCTGGTTTATTCTCAAGAGAGTTTTCTCCAGCTCTCAGTCTCACTCCTGCTCAACAGCACCACATGGTGCAGGCAGAGAAATCTTACATTAACACAAGTGTTGAGCAGGTATGGGATGAAGCTCTACTACCCCCTGTGATTCCCTTTCCTACTAGCACGTACATGGAAGCAGAATGATCTTCAGAAGGCACATGGAATCTGATTTAACAAACCCAACCCTTCACAGAAGTCACTGTTGTATTCAGCAGCCTTCTTCCCAGAGAGCAGCAGGCAGATTTAGCAAGGGGAGAGGAGGGGGTGGCTGGGCTGTCCGTGTGTCCCTGCTGTGTCACTCACAGGTGGAGCAGTGCATGCCTGGCTGCCTGCCTGCAGCTGGCCCTGCTGGCAGAGCCTGTCTGCCACCTCCCAGCCAGCTCAGCACCCCTGCATGTGCCAGCCACATCCCTGATCCCTCACGGCTGTTCCCAGCACAAAGAAAAGGCAGACACCTACAAAAAGCAGAGATCTTCCTGGAACAGAGAGGAAAACCTCCCCACGGCACACTCATGAGGCAACTCAGTGCTGTTGCAGGTCGCTATCCACAAGTCAGCTGCTTAAAAACAATATTCTAAGGCTAACTTTTTGTCTTGTAGTGGATTAAAACTGCAAGCTGCCTATGCTTCAGTTTCCCACTGCAGAGAAAGGAAATGACAGCCCTGAGTGCTGGGAGGACAGGTTTGTTAAATCTAAAATGTCTCAGTGGTGGGACCGACAGAGGGGCAGAGCAGCAGAAGGGAGGGAGGCAGAGACTGCCGTGCCTGGGGTGCAGCTGAGCATCAGTCAGGCCCTGCATCCTACCCCAGCCCGACCATCTCAGAGATTCATGCACTTCAGCTCAAGGTTTCCTCCAGTCAGTTTCCCTCTCTTCCCTTCCCAAAGCTGCTGGCAGCCTCTTTTCCCCACCAAACGTGGCCCTCTTGTGTCCACAAGTGAAATATAGAGAAATCAGTAACAACTGCTCATGAACATGAGAGCATTATTAGAAAAGTGGATTTTCCGTACCTTTAACTCCGTTTAGATGGCTCAGGGAGCCACGAGCAGCATCCTACAGGTTTCTGCCCAAATCCCACAAGAGTGAGCTGAACGTCAACTCGAGTGTCACAAAGATTTCTACCTTCCCTCTCACTCCCACCTCCCTCCAGTTTGGAAACAAAGATTCCTTAGGGGTTTGCAAATCTAAATATGCAGTGCTTGGAAGAAATAAACCCCAAGCACTATTATCTGAAGGCTGGAGAGGAAGACCAGCAGGAAAGAATGCAGGTCACTGTGGGGTAGGTGTGTACACATGGATGTGTGGCCACATGCCCAGGGAGGCTGCAACACAGCTCAGACATTCTGAAATGAAACGAGCAGTCGTTTGTATCAGGGTTTCCATAGAGACCAAGTTTTGAAAGACTTAAGGTGGAATGATTATGTATGTTCTGAAGGGCTTGAGATAAAAATAACCTTGCTAAGTGCTGCATGGACTAATTAGACGATGATCCTTGGCTTGGAGCTCTCCTTGGTGGTGCAGGCACTGGGCCCCTGGGCTTGCCCCCACGTTCCCTGCTGGTGTGCAGTGGGGAATGCAGCACCTCAAACAGCAGCAGTGATCCCTTTTGCCTGTTTCCCTGGAAGGCTGCTCTGCTTTTCAAAGGCTTGTCTCTGCTAGCACTCTGCCAGCTCAAGCACAAACAACGTGTGCTCCAGCCCTTCTACTGCCAGCCCTGCTGTCACCAACACCCAGGCAAAACCCCTGGGGTCACACAGTGGCCTTTGACTGTGGGTTTGCAAAAGAAAGAAGGAAGCAGAAAGGTAAGGAGGAGTCCAGCAATTAGCACAGATGGATTTCTACCTGCCATGGCAAGGAAAGTCTGCCCCAGAAGTAACAAATTCACTGAAAGCAGCCCAAAAGCATCTCTTTGATGGCAGCCCTCCAGCCTCAGCCAAGGGCACCTGAACCTCCTGGGATTTACAGGAACTCCAGGGAGTGTCACATGCTGGGCAGGGGAGGGATGGTGGGGACACAGTCAGTTTGTTCCTTAGCTGTATGAAAGGCCCTGACATTGCTGTGCCTGGCACTGCTGCCACACCCAGGTACAAACAAGAAAACAAAATACATAAGGGAAGACCCTCAGCCAAAGAAATGGGAGGTTCTCTGACAGCATCTCCTATCCAATGCATTGATGGAACAATAACTCAGTCTTGGCCAAACCTTTAATCCTTCAGAGACTGGCTGGGATTTTTCCCCACTTACTGAAAAAAATGCACTTTGGGTTGCAGGTCAGCAAGAACTGCTCATGCACTTAGGTCAAAATGGCAGTGAGGGAAAATTCCTTTTTTGAAGCAGCCAGAACAAAATCTTCTAAATGCTTGGCTTTGAAAAAAAAAAGGACGTTTTGTTTGGAACTGCAATAACAGGGTAAATGCATCCAAGAAAGCAACAGAACCTTTTGTTTTGATGGGGAACAAACACAATTCTTTGAGGCCAATTACTTCTTCTTGGACAAGGGATAACAGAAAAAACTTTGCTTCAGGTGGCCTCCCCCCATACCCATCACTCTCCAGTTTCCTCCAGTTAAAGCCATGAAACAAATTAGAGGTTTCTCACTCAGCTGCAGTCCTTAGCCAGAAGAGCAATTTCCACGCTGCCCTCAGCCCAGCTGTCTCACAGTCTGGCTATCTAACAAGCCACACTGACTCTCAGTATATTTTTCCTAAAGCAAATTCCTAATGATGGTTATGAAAACCTCCTTATGGTTTCCCAGCTGATGCAAAAGCAACATACAATAAGAGGCCCTGATTCACACATGAACATTTCTAAAATCAGCCTTTGATTTTTGAGGCTGTGTGTGGGTCACAGAATCATGGAATACCCTGAGCTGGGAGGGACCCACAGGATCATTGAGTCCAACTCCTGGCCCTGCACAGACACCCCAACAATCCCCCCTGAGCACCCCTGGCAGCAGTGCCCAAACCCTCCTGGAGCTCTGGCAGCCTCGGGGCTGTGCCCATTCCCTGGGGAGCCTGGGCAGTGCCCAGCACCCTCGGGGGGAAGAACCTTCCCTTGATATCCATCCCAACCCCTGACACAGTTCCAGCCATTCCTGGGGTCCTGTCCTAGAGCAGAGCTCAACCCCTGCCCCTCTGCCTCCCCTTGGGAGGAGCTGCAGTCCCTGAGGAGTCTCTCCTCAACCTCCTCTGCTCCAGCTGAACAAACCAAGTGCCCTCAGGTGCTCCTGAGACCCTTCCCCAGCTCTGTGTCCCTCCTTTGGAGCTCCAACAGCTTTGGATCCTTCTGATCTCGTGGTGCCCAAAGTGTCCCCAGCACTCGAGGTGAGGCTGCCCCAGTGCAGAGCAGAGTGGGACAGTCCCTCCCTCACCTGTGACCTCAGGTGCTCTTCAGGGACACCTTCACCACCAAATCCTGCTTCACACCTGACCAAGCTTCAAGGTGCTCACCAAGCAAGTGTTGACAACTTTTGTGCCACTGACTCTGCCTCGTTTACTTTCTGATGGCTCTCACCCAAAGACTGAGGGAGGGAAAATAAAATCTCTTTTGTCTTCAACTTCTGAACCCTGGCAGAAAGTGGCAAGTGACAGTAGAGCTGAAGGGATCCAGCTCTGCTGTAGTTTAGAAAAAGGGTAACAAAGACCATTTTTGATTCACAGGATTGTTCCTCCAGGAACTGTTCAGGCAGGATGGAGATTCCTGTCCCTGCACCCACTCAGGCAGTAAGTTATTTAAGTTATTTAAGTTATTAGGGGGACCCTTTTCCCCTTGCTCAGAATGGTCACTGCAGCCTCTCCTCTCTGCTGAAAGACTGCAGCATCTCCTTCAGAAGTGTCTTTAATAGAGGCAGTTCCTGGCCATGGCAATGTCAGTTTGATGTAGCACTGCTGATTTCTGAGTGTGGCTTGTGCTTTCCTCAGGTGCAAATGGCAAGAGGCTCCAGCATCTATTTCTGCTTCCCATGGTACCCTGAATAAAGATCAATCCTGCCTGAGCACAACGGAGAACTGCTGGAATTAATTCAGGCAGACAGCATGTTCCTCTCTGTAAACAGTGCCACAGCTCTGGCATCTGCAAAGGTTCCATGTGACACAGGACACCTGAGTCAGAGACATGATGGGTGAGGGCAGGGATCAGGAGCAGGACACGTCTGCAGACAGCACAGCCCTGGAGTGCCCCGTGTGGTTCTCATGCCAGCGTGAGAAGGAGGGAATGTGATGTGGTTTGACATGAGCAGCAACAATACAACTTTCCTCCTTCCTAAAACAGCAAGTTTCCAACTCATCACCTGCTCTCAATAGAGTCAACGAAGCCAAATAGATTTAATTTCAGCCTGGTCTCCTATCAAACCAGGTTTAAGTGATCAGTGTGTGTGCACACTTTTGTGTACATTTATGTCCTTTCCCTTTTTCCTTATCCCCCATAATTTTGAACTCACTGGGCAATTCAACTCTAACCTGACAGAGGCAGAGGTCTCAAAAAGGCTACATCCCAAGAGAAATGGCAAAAATACATATTTGATCAGGGTTGGCAGACACTATAATGAAGGGAATATCTGAAATGTCACCTCAGACCTTACTGCACCCCACCCCAGAAGGGACTGAGCCAGAGAGATCCTTGCAGCAGCCTTTCCCTGAGCCTCAGGTGGACAGGATGCTTCAAGTTCTGCTTTGGATTTCCCTCCCAGATTGCCTCTTTCCCAGGACCTGGGTGCCTCCAGAGCTGCCAGGGGAAACTGCTCATCATTTGAGGTGATTGTGGCCCCCCTGGTCCCAATAAGGCACCTTTAACCTTGAGAGAAACACAGATTTTGCCACTGTCTCCTTCAAAGACCCAGTGCCTCCTAACATGAATGTGCTCATTTATTGACACACATCAATTTGGCTTGACTTTTATCAATACCTGAGCCTCAGGTCATAAGTCTGCAGTGGGACTATTACTGAGTTTCCAGCTGCTCTCAGCCTCACCTTTCATCCTGTTTGGCCCTGCTGTGGTGCCCCTGAGCCATGGGCAGAGGCAGCCCCCCTGTGCCAGGCTCTGCAGAGGCACAACCAGCACAGGCTGCCCCGACTCGCTCAGCGTCAGCTCTAAGAACTTCAGCAGGAATTTTCCTGGCCCTCCCCGCTGTGCCAGGACTTGATTATCTCCTGCACAGGGAAAAGCAGCTCTGTGTTCAGCTGTCAGTGCAGTGAAGGTGCCTTGAACCCCCTGTTTTCCTTCCCACTCCAGGAAGTTCAGCACCAGCTGCTGCAGGTGCAGCCAGGGCTCCTGGGGAAAGAGAACAGCAAAACTCCTCTGCTGAAGGTCACCAGCCACAAAGCACCACAAGGGAGAGTGGGCAGAGCACACCAAAGATTAATGGCACTTCAAGGTTTAGATCTGCCTGTGCTGGGAGGGTCTGTGGAGACAGCCAATAAAGGCTAATATGATTTTACATACAAATGAATTGTGTCGAGGAACAAAATGCCCTGAACATGGCCACGCTCCTGTCCTGGGGAGCAGGGACAGGTATTCCCCCCTGATCTGCAGAGAGCAGAATTAAAGAAGAGAGATCCTGGAATTTGCAGGCTGAACCTGTGGGTTTCCAATCTTTTGCTCAGGCAATAAGGCCTCTGTCAAGAGCGTGGCTGGGGCAGCATGGCCCGGGCTCTCACCCTTGCTCTGGCACTGAAGGCTGGGTGGCCTTGGAGAATTTATGCTTCCTCTCAGTGCCCCTCTTAAAACAAGGATCCTGACACTGTCTTCCTTTGTAAAGCACCCTCGGAGCTCACAAAGAGGAGCACTGCATCACAGAGAGTTATTGCTCCATCTGATCCTTTTGTTGCCCTCCTCAAGTGGATATCTGAGCCTCTCCCAGACCTGCAGCCTGCAATATGACTCACATCTGTCATGTGCAGCTCCTCTATGATCCCCAAAGGGAAAATGAGGTACATGGTGGTGTGCTCTGTCTTGGCAGGGTTGTTTCATGTCTGGGCTCTGTTCCTAGGAGGGCTCCCTGGGTGTAGTGTTTTTTTAGCCACCTACAGGGTCTGTCTGTGTGCAAGGGAAGGGAGGGAGAGAAGCTGCTCAGAAACCAGGCAACAGGCAGCCATTTACAGTGTGGGGTCACCCAGACCTGACATTTAGAGGCAAAATATGCTTGGAAGAGGAAGTTTTCTAACCCCAAGGGCACCAGGCTTGGGAAAGCTTGGTTTGCAAGGGCTGAGCCCTGGTCCAGTAAAATCCACTGGGACCCTTATTTTTCCACCTCGTTTTAACTCCTGTCCCTCTCCTGAGATTTGGGAGAGAGGGGGAATTAAAAATCATTGAAAGCTTTCCTTTCCTCTGCTCCCCCTGCCCTCTTTCCCCTGGAAACAGTGGTGCTCTGGTAGGTGAGGACAGGTAACAACCCAGGGAGTCACGTCCTGCTGAAGGTTCCATCCCTGATGCTCTGGGCTGGAGATTCCTCCTGCCCACACAGTGCTGAGCACCAGGGGCTTTGATCTCTGTGAAGCTCCAAGGTAGGAGCAGGTGGGCATGGCCTTCCCCCCTCACCACCTCGTGCACCTGCTTTCTTCCAGATCCAGCTGTGGGAGGAAGCTCAGAGGATTTGAAGCTGTCTGGAGCGTGCTCTGCCCTGTGCCTCCCATGCTGTCTGTTAGCAGAGGTGCAAGAGAAAAGGAAAACATGGAACATTCTCCCCAAAAAAAATCCTGGGATTTAAAAATTGTTTTTCCAAAGAAATAATTTCTTTATTTTCTTTGCAAAGAAGAGCCATGAAAGGACAAGTTTTTAATTTCATGAACATTTGATTTTAGGATCTTTCTGAAGGCCCCAAACAAAAGCTGAGGGGGGTGGTCTGAACACTGCTTTTCAATACTTTGAAATGAGAATTTCCACCATCCTTCATTCCCCTTGTCATAAAAGATCTATTTCATGGTCCATTTGGAAAGTACTACTTTTTAGTTTTGTTCTTTTTTCTTTCAGACTCAGAACAAACCCCACCTTTACCTTTCCACAACCTCAGTATTCCCTCTCCTGTGCTGAGACCTCCTTGTCTCCCCAAGAGGCACCTTCTCACCAGCACCAGGCATGGATGGAGCCTGCAGTGCAACAGTTAACGTGGTAATTCTCCAAGGATTTTGTTTAGAGTTTTATAGCATTACACACCAGCCTTATTGGATTTAAATGGCTTAAATTAACTGGGTTATTTAATGGATTGTCCAGATTAGGGAGGAATCTGCAAAGGCTGTTACTTCAAGAAGAGCAGCTGCATGGGAAGAAAAGATCTCCAAGTAACATTAATATCCAGGAGGCTCACAAGTCCTGACAGGCCACTCCTGTCCTTTATTGACATTCTCTCATATGCATTTAGCCAGGTTTGTGTTTAGTTTAATAATCTCCTGAAAGTTTAATTGTTGCTTTATTCATCCATGACCTTTCCTTCTCATCTGGAGACATATTATTGCTAATCTACAAATTTCAAGAACCAGATTTATTTGCAAAACCAATTATTCTGCTATGCAAATCTCTTCTCTTCCTGCAGCCTGCCTGAACAGGGCTTTTTTACTGCCACCATAATATATAGACACTATTCAAATATTTAAATGTAAAATTTATCTATATTTCTTTTCAAGTATGTCCAGGTTCTATGTGGTGCAAAGTTAATTAAAATCTTTAGAATCAAAAGCAGGTCTCCTGACCTTGATCCAGACCAGACAGACTTTAACCTCCAAAGTCCTCATTTACCCACAGGGGACCTGGAACTACCAGCAAAGTGGAAATCACTTTGCTGTCAGTAAAGTTCTATTGGAGAACCTCATCCTCTCCATTGGTGCCAGACATGGCAGCACCAGTTCAGTCCCAGACACACACACAGCTCTCCTGAGCTGGCCTGAGCTGAAGGAGGGGCAGGAAAATGCTCAGAACGAGGGTCTTTGCTACAGATCTGTACCCTAGAACATTCTCAGTGGCACCTCCCCCCTGTGTCCCCAGAGCCTCAGGACCTCTGATCCTGCTGGCACAGCCTGGGACACAGAATCATGGAATGGCCTGGGTTAAAAAGGACTTTAAATTTCATTCTGTTCCACCCCTTGCCATGGGCAGGGGCACCTTCCACTAGACCAGGTTCTCAGAGCATGCCCAGCCTGGCCTTGGACACTTCCAGGGCTGGGGATGCTGTGGGGCTTTTCTGGGCTCCTGCAGATCCAGGGACCTGAGCTCTCTTCCCAAACAGTCAGTGGCTGTAATACCTAACATGAGTCATTCATTTCAAAGTGTTGAAAAGTTGTGTCTAGACCACTCAACTTTTGTTTGGGGCTTTCAGAAAGATTCTAAAATCAAATGTTCCTGAAATCAAACTTGTCCTTTTGTGGGACTTTTTGAAAAGACAATAAAGAAATTATTTTTTTGGAAAAACAATTTAGAAGTCCCAGGGACTTCTAGAAGAGAAAATCCCATGTTTTCTTTTTCCCCTCCACTCTGCTAACAGAGAATCAACTTTAGCTATCCCCTGCCTCAGTTTCCCCCCTTTGTCACTGACAGGAGCACTGCCTGTTTCTGTTCACTCAGGATTTGAAGTGTGGAGAGGCAATGTGAGTGCCAGCCACGGAGCAGAGACCTTGTGCTTGTGCTCCAGCACTTACCCTGGAGCTGTGCTGCTCACCCAACATCCACCTCTGGGATACAGGGGGCTCTGGAACCACCAGGGCATCCAGAGCCAAAGCTCAGCTTCAGCAGCTGGCTGCAGAGAATCCAGGATCCACTGGTGCTCTCCTGGATAACTCTGAAGAGAAGGAAGCAGAAACTGAAAGGGGGAGATTTTGAGTCACTGTAGATAATGCAGGCTCGTATCTGCTGAGAAAGAAAATCTTTATTCTTGCCCCAACATGTGAAAGTGTTTGCAGTTCTAAGTCTGGAAAAACCAGCATGAGCTACAGATGAATCCCATGGGGACAGCAAAGGACCCCAGACTGCCAGGAGAGGCCATGGCTCCCTCACTACGAATCCACTCGGACCTGACTGAGGAACAGCAGCTCCTCAGCGTCTTGCTCCGAGTTGATAAGACAGAAATAATTCTGTATCTCACCAATAAATCACCACTATCAGACTGATGGACAGGGAACAACTCCAGCAGCCTTTCACTGAAACAGAATTGCTTGTGCACATGAAAACAAGACTGGGGATCTGTGTTGTTGGAACAGGCAGCTCCTGTCCCACACGTTGAGGCAGGGAAGGAAGGAGGATGAGGGCAGTTTGTTCCTTGAAAGGTGATGGAGTGAGAGCTCTGCTTCAGACATGCAACCACAGAGGGATCTTAGACCCTTGTGTCTGGAACAGCCCCCTTTTCCCCGGGGACCTGCAGACCTCAGAGGTGGGAACTGCTCATCTCCTGGCAGCCAAACCCCTGCTTCAGCAACCCACACCCACTGGCTTCAGCAAGCACTGGCTCAAGCTTTCTGTATTTCAGATATGAGTGGCTTTAAGCTGTTTTTCACAGCCTGTGGATTGTTTCTCTTGCTCAAATAATTTAGCTTTAACCTGAGGCTGTGGGCTCAATCCTTGCTGTCAAAACCCAGTGTGTAGCTTTGCATGCAGCTCCTGAGGGTATGGGGGGATACAACATGAATCTCCCTGGCTCTTTCAAAGTCTTGCAGGGCTGCTTTATGTGTGTAGAAACCGACATAAATAAAAATAAATCTGACAGGCTTTGGTCTGTGTTTCTCCAGTGTATCCTTGTCTGCACTGGATTTACCCGAGTTGGTTTATATCCAACAGCATCAACAGGGGATGTTTACAGTGAGACAGACTCCAGTAAATACCAGCAGGAAAAAGGGTCCCCTCACAAACACTTCCAAGCCAAGTGACATCGAATGTGCTGCCCATGGACATGGGAGTCAGCAGCAGTCCCAGGCTGTTCCCCTGGCCCCAGCTCCTTTCTGTGGCTGTGCACACAGGATCTGCCTGGGGTGCCCCAGCCCCAAGCACAGCAAACCAGGCAGCTTTAACTGCCTCTATAAATGGAAGTTCCAAATGCAAATTGCTCTGTTTGCTAGTTTCACTTGAGTTGAGAATTACTTTTTGTTCTTCTACGTAGAGGCAAACAAGACTCACAAAACCCTGCAACAGTGTCCAATTACATTTGGAGCTGGAAACATCAGAGTTTCCAGTGAGAAAAGAGGCCACATTCCCCTGCTGCTGCCTGTGCCATGGCGTGGGCATTAATGAAATGTGAATTACACCACTCTTACCAATGCAAATGATTACAGAGGAGCTGCAATCCAAGGTGAAGCTGAGCCTTTAGTAGGTTTGTTTTGAACTCAGACACCATTAAATATACCAGAAACATGAAAGAAACTTTCCCTCTGTGACATTTGGATGAAAATGTGACTGATTCTAAATGATTCTAGGATTTTCTGGTGCCCTGCAGCTGAACTCTGGTACCTGTTCTGGGCTGGCCACAGGCACCCTGTGCTGGGACAAACGTCTCCATGAAGGTTTGCTGTACCTGGCCATCCTCATTTTGCCAGAGTTGTTTGATATTTTTAGCTTTTCATCACAAACTGATTCCCATTTCACAAAGCTGCTATTGAGGCAGAACTCACTGAAATCCAGCTTCTAATCTAAGTGCACATAATCCATTGACACTGAACCCTCTGGAAACCAGTGGGTAGCATCACTTTGCTCTAATGCATATTCAGGCAATGAGAGAACTGAGCTGTGGCTTTGGATGATGGAACTCTCAGTGGCAAATTCAGCCAATTGCATCTACACTCTCCATCCCTGTCCTCTCATTATCCTGCTCTGTGCTGACCCCTCCAGGTGTGTGGATGGGCTGAGAAAAGGGCTGGAAAAGTGGATCAGCTGAAAAGAAAAACAAACCTTTTTTCTGCTGGGTTGATGTTCAGCCAGATCAGTTGCACACAGGCAGAGCCACCTCAGAGCAGTGCCCAGGGTGCCCGTGGAGATGGGATGGATCAGCAGGGAGCAGGGACACCCTCAGGCTGCTCATGGTCTTTGGGGCATGATGCCCCATGCTCCAGACCTGCCTTTCCAAAACAGGGGTCACTCTCCTCACTTCCCAAAGCTGCAGTGAGCGACAGCAGCCTCTGAAATGACATCAGCACTCAGCCCCTCTGCCAAAAACCTGGGACACAAGATCCTTTGTCTCCAGATTGTGTTCATATTTTCCACTTCTTCAAATAATATGAATCTTATAATTTGTCACTTAGCTGGTGGTTTCCAAACATCATTTACCCAGTGGAGGCTGAGGGGGGAAGGCTATTCTTCAGGTCAGCTTGTGAGTCATTTGTCTTGCCAGTCAACCAAGTCTCACTCACTTGGAGACAATATATCTGAGCTATAAAACCTCAACTCGAAACATAACTCACCAAATTTAGTGAGTAGCCTGTCATCACTGAGAGCAATGATCCTTAACCCCTTATCTAGCTCCAGGGAATCATTATCTGCAGTTGTTAATTTAAGCTTGTTTTAAGTAATAAAAAAGCATTTCTTTCTGCTAAAAATGTCTGATTCTACTACTGTTTCATTACTGAGTTTCATACTAAGAGTTATTTTTTAATTAATTTTTGTTCAAATTGACATTCAAGTAAATACCCAACATACTAGCCAATTATCACAGATACTGGCCAAATTCCCAAGCATGTTTGCTAGCCAGGCAAGGGCTGCAGAAGCCTCTGAAAAGAATGAAGCTGAGTTTAATCCACCCTTGTTGGTCTGTGCTCTAGTGAACTGTAATCCCAGCCCTTGCAGAGGGTGCCAGGCAGGGATTTCCAGGCTGCACAGGACACAGGTAGGACTCTGGGTTCACTGGCCTCACTTCACCTGTACTCACCTTCCCCCTTTCAGCACAGTCTCTCAAGCACAATCCTTCAAATTCTCTTTGGGTTGCACCATTCTCTGTACATTTATGTACAAAAATAAAAACCATCAGGTGCAATGGTGCAGTGCCTCGCAGGTTTCAGCTCCCATGCAGGAATCCATTCCTCACTGAACTGCAGTGAAGGTTGGGGGCAGCTCCTCACACTTCTGTCAGCCAGGAAGGGGCCTCAAAACTGCAACTCAGCTCATAGATAACAGTAATATTCCCTTACAGCTGGGGCTCCAGTGTGATGAGAAGGGTTGAACTGAAGGCTGGACATCAGTCACTAAAATATAGAGTGGAAAAATAAACATCCCAGAAAACAACAAAAGCAAGTTGACCAGGTTGGGAATATAATCACCCCCAAACGTCTAAGGCTGGCACAATGACCACAAACCCTCGAGCAATCCATCTGTCAGCTGGGAAGATGTGATTCAGATAGTGAAGGGAGTCACACCAGTGGGCAGCTCTATGGGAACCAATTTACTTGAAGAAGGAAGAAACTTTAATCAGTCAGGGTTCAAAAGGCCTGTAACTCATGTCAGAGCAGAGCAAATCTGATTGTACACTCATCACAGGTGAACAAAAGATCAGAGAAGACAAAACAATTACGAGCAGATAATGAACTGGATAGTCAGCAGCACAGACAGAGCCTCTGCAGAGTGAATCCAGGGTAGCTGTGCCCATAACAGCAAGAAGAGCAGGGGGACAGAGAACCAGCAGCCACATCTCCCATGTGCTGGAGTCCTCAGTCCACTCTGGAGGAGGAGACAGCCCAGATGCAGCCCTGAAGATGCTGTGGTTTGGGAGTCAGTGCTTTTCCTACCCCTCTCCTTTGTGGCTTGTGTTGCAACCACCAAAATGTGAAGGAAACCTTGAACCCATTTCCAACTCCTCAGTTCCAAACCACCAGCTGTTTTAGGATGGCTGCTTCTGCCCTTCCTGCTCTGCTGGAGACCTGGCACTTGCTTTGCGGGGTGTGAACGATTGCTCTCCAAAGCAGCAGCTCTGAAGAAATAATTGCCCCAGGGAGCCCTGAGCTGTAGTCGTGGGGAGAGGCAGATTGGAGGAATCAGTCTCATTTTCCTCTGGAACAGCTGGGAATGTGCACGCACTGTGGGTGACTGTCTCAGATGAGACAGGTTATGAGCAGCTGATAGAAAGGAATGTCTCAAACTGCTCCATCCCCTGCACTGCCCAACTGCTCCGTGTGCCGAGGCACAGACACCCAGCAGGGTCTTTGTTCTGCTCTTCCCGCCCTCTGTGGAGCAGGGAAAAGGGGAATCGAAAACCCACCTCTACCAGAGGGGCTGATGATGCCCCACACCAGGAGGATGATCTCCAACCCCAGCTGGTGGTTGGGATCCTGGAGCCAGAGGCTGCGGGGGCTGAGCAGGAGGGTGGATCCTGCTCACACTCACACCCAGCACCATCTCCACAGGGCTGAGATCCAGGCACCAGCTCCCCCTCTGTTGCTCTGCTGTGCCCCATCGCAGATGGGAGGACTCAGGGGAGCTCCAGGGGTCTCTGGGCTGGGGGTCTGTGTGAGAAGAGCCTTGCAGAGAGCAGGAGACGATCTCAGAAGAAACCCTAACGGCTTCTTAGAGAACAATACTTATCTTTCCATCTCTCCTGATGATCCCTTATCATTACCTAATCCTCCTGGGCTTCACAGACATTAGCTAATCTTGTGATAAGAGATTAAGAGAAAAGCCAAGACACGTTCCCAGCCATTAATGGCAATTCCTCCAAAGCCTGTGTGTGTGAGTGTGTGAGGCAGAGACCCTGAGATGCCTTACAGGCATTGCTCTGTGTGAAAGACAAAGGCAGAAACCTGATTATTCCCAACTGACCTGCTGGGTACTTAGTCATGGTTGTTCGAGTTGTTTTTAGATGAGACAAATATTCTCATTAGGAGGAGCTGTGCTAGATGGTAGAGCAGCAATAGCTGGTGCTTTGCTCATGCCCATGGAGAGGTACACGTGCCAGAGGGCAAAGCAGCATCCTGGGAACATCCCCTGCATGCAAAGCAGAACCATCTCTAACGGGATGGTCAGGCTTTTACTCCAGATTGGGATAAACCACACTGAAACTGGTACCTTTTAACTGTTACTCGTCGATCAGAGAGCTGCAGTTAAGCACATGCACTCACTGAAAACAGGAAGGAAATGCAGAGCTGCTCTGTGGGGAATACTTTGAGGAGAAGAACTCCTGGTTTCATTTGGAGAGGGAGTGATAAAAGGAGTAGCCAAGGAAAGCCAAACACGACCATGTGTGTCTTGTGGGAAGGCAGACACACGGAACATATTTCTGAGTTGTGTTTATGTATGAAAAGTTTGGAGCTGTTGCTTTAGGCTGTGGGGTTTCTCCCCTGATCTAAAAGCCAGACCTTTGTCTATCAGTGTAAGGAAAATTGCTTCAAGGATTCTTGACTTCAGCATTAGCTTCCTCCTAACAAGAGCAGTCTACAATATCTCCAACTCCATCTACAGTATCTCCTACTGTAGCCAAAAAGCCAGAGCACTGAGTGGCAAAATGTAGAATTCCACATCCTGGGACATCACCTGAGTAATTTTGTGGAGGATGGTGACCAGGCTTCACAGCATGGCTCTCTGTCCAGAGAACCACCTTTGGGAAACTCTTCTACATCCAGAACTTGTTGCTCTACACTAGCATAAATCCAGGATCCCATGACAGCTGCATTTTCCAATGCTTTCAGTGCCGTGCACTCTTTCCTGCCCACAAACAGCAAGTTCCATTAGCCCGAATTGCTTTTGCTTTCAAAAAGATGCATACCAAAGAAGAAAGAACAAAAATAACATCTCTTGCCCAGGACAACACAACGTGTGTATTTTCTGGCTCACTTTCTGCAATGGCAACAGTTTCTGAAGACAAAAATATCCCAGAGATGGTCTATGGTGCATAGAGCAACATCTGATATGAGGACCACAAACGAAGTGATGCCTTTGCTGCAGGATCAGAGGGCATTAGGGAGGGCAACTTTCTGAGACATATCCTTCTCCACCAACAGCAAAAATAGCACAGAAAACCTCTCTCCTCAAATACATTTCATTCTGCATTAAACGTTATGGTTTCTAAGAGCTGCTCTGTGCAAAACCAACACTGTTACTTATGAAACAATGCATCAAACCCACAGATGGGAATTGGCTCTCCTGCCAGCACAGCCAAAAAAATTCCGTACTTTCTCTCTTTTTCCTCCTGTAACAAATGGCCTCTTTCCCCAGTCATCTGCGTAACATTTAATGATTAATGTCTTATGTGGCACGACACAGAGTCGTTTGCTTCCTTTTAAGAAAGCTTAAAGCTCTTTGGAGACTGGCTTCTACTTCCAGAGTTATCTGTCTACAGAGAAAACACATTTCAGATGTTCAGCCAGTTTCTTTAAAGAACAGGCTAAATGGAGAGTTACCAAGGATGATCTTAATGGACTTTGCTTAGTTTCTGATTGGCTTTCATCTAGTTTGTTGTCTCTTCTTTAAATTTGCAAATGACTTGGACTGCAAGCAGAGCCTTGGACTGAATTTGGACAATCTGCATGCAGCAAGGGGGGCTGTGCTCTCTGATGGACAGGGAACAGGCCCAGGATTCAGGAAGCCTGAAATGCAGCAGAGATGTTCCACTCCCAAATCTACTGCCTGTCACTTCTCTAGTTGTCTTACATCCATAAAATGAGGGTAAAGATACAGTTCCCAGGAACCCCCCACACCAAATCACCCGGGACAAGTAGCAGCAACCTTTTGCCTTAATCAAGTCCAGGAATCCACTTGCTCTCAGGTCCCCAAACCACTGCTCACCCCCACAACACAGGACATCTGTACTCTGTATTTCTCACTTTTGCTGACAAGGAAAACCTAAACAAGTATTCTATGTTAAAATTCTTAACTTTCAGGGCTCTTCTGACTGCCTTCAGCACCTGCCATTCCTTGGGCTCCTTGTCTTTCCCATTTGGTGTGCAGCTGCCAATAGCACAGGTGAAACACCTGTAGGAGCCCCAGGCAGAAGTTACTTCTGGGAAATAGCAAGGATTATTCTGATTATTCCATCAGAATGACAGGATGGGCAGAGTGACAAAGTCAGGCCACACCTTGCCTGTTACAGTCACTCTGAGGAGACCTGTGGTGAAGCACAGCAAATGTACCAGCAAAATCCTCAGAGACTTCTGAATGCTAAACAAGAAAGAAAAATAATGGAGGAGCCTGCCAGACTCTGGCTGGTCTTAAATGAAACAGTCTGATTGTTTCAAAACATTTTTCTGGTTGGGGCTGGTATTTTCCCTTCCATGGGATGTTTTGAAATTCACACCTTTGTTTTGAAAGAGACCGTAGCTCTGCCCCTTGGGATTTCCCAGAGAGCAGAGGCTCCCGTGCCAGCCCTGTGTGAGCCAGGAGCTCTCCTGGGCAAGGGAAGCTGGCAGGGGACCTTTTCAATCCTTTCAAGACCTTTGTAGGCTGCCAGAGTGAGGCAGAGGGGCCTTGGGGTAATGGAAACCCTGTCCCCAGAGAGGAAATGTGAACAGAATCCTGCCCTGCCTTGAGGCTCTGGGCTTCTGGGGGGGGAAAGGTGACTTCTTCTCTTTGTTCAGCTGCAGCTACAGACACAGCTCAGTGAAAGAATAAAAGCAAAGACACTTCCCCTCAGAGCTCCATCTTTGTCCTCCAAGTCTTATTTGCTGACCCAGAGGACTGGTGCTGATATGGAATGTGGCTCCTGGAATGGCTCTGCTCTGGGTTATGTGGGGACAGAGTCCCTGATCTGCACAGTGCAGCAAAACCTGCCTGGGCTGACCCTCACTTCCCCAAATCCCACTGGTATCAGAGGGGTTTCTCCTGATCAGCATCATCAGAGTGTATGAGCCTGGCCCTTCTCCCACAGCTTTAGCACTTCCTAGAACAGAGGCAGGATCAGGCTCTGAGCAAGAGCAGGCTCAGACCTTCTGAGGCTCTAAGTGAAGGCTGCAGGATTTGCCCTCTTTGCCACCAGTAGTGTTGGTATTTGGGGCTCTTTTCCCCACTGCCTCTTGCCATCTGGGAAAATTACCCTTTGAAGAGCCAATGATAGAATGGTTTAATGTAATAAACATGAATCTGTCAGACTCAAGTGCCCTAAAATATCCCAGGCTGCAAATGCGGGACCAACAGTGAGCTTGTTGATACAGCCTCAAGCCAGAACTAATCAGACAGAGACACCATTTGCTTTCAATAGAAATTATATTCAAGAGGGCTGCTTCCTGCTTGCAGGGAAAGATGGGAAGCAAAAGAGAGGGATGTGGCACACTGAAAGGAAAGAGTTCTCTCCCGTCAGGCAAAACCTCACAGGGTTTCAATGCCTTGCAGGGAAAGAGGCTCCCCTGTTTGACTAGAGATCCTGCTGACTCAGCTTGTGGCTGAAGATCTTCCCAGGAAGAAAAACAAACAAATGAATAAAATAGACCTTGTTGTGTGCAGGGTTGTAAATAACAGGTAGTGAAAGCAGAATCAGCAGCCAACAGGCTGGAGCTGTAAAACTGCACATGTTGGTGCTGCATCAGGACAAGGAAACAGTCCTTTCCCTCCTTGATCTGGCACAGAGGTGACATTAATTTGCCTTTCAAGCAGCCTCTCTGATGTTCAGGAAGGCCAATGTCATTTGGTTCTGAAGTCTCTACTGGGAGACTCAGAAAAGAACTGGCAGGAATTCAGTGCAGAGGCTTTCCAACCTCTGTTACACTGGGTGTAAATCCAACCCAGCTCTACTGACAGGAGAGAGGTGACTCACACTGGTGAAAATGAGAGCAAAATTCATTGGAATTAGCCCTCTGAGAAGGTTTGATCTGATCATTAGGATAACTAAAGCATGTGAGCCTGTAGCCTCCCCACCCCTGCTCCAAGAACTGTCCCCGAGTTAAGCAGAGCTCTGACTTTAGCTCACCATTTTCACAACATTTTTATTCCCCAGTTCTGCTTTGCTGTGCTACTTCCAGGACCCCTTTCCTCCCACTCCAAGCAGCACACACATTATGGCACTTTTCCTTTGAGGACTCTAGGTCCTCAGAGTATTAAACTCCAAGACCTCTTCTTACAAGATCAGCAGCTTTGCTTTGTAAGCTCAAGGACTTCAGAAGACTTGGAGGGGATCCAGGTTCAAGGGAACTTAACATAGATGTGACAAGGGCTCCCTGGTGCTAGAGTAATAAATAATAATTAATAATAATTAATCACTTAATGACGAGGTTCCCTGATCAGTCATGATCACAGCTTCATGTTTGATATCACCATGCTTTGAGACAGACATGACAGGCTTGACCTTTCCTCCTCACCGACTTTATGCTGTTATAATTTTGTTAAGGCAAACCTTCAGCCTGTGTAAATCAGCACAGCCAGAGTGACTTCTGATTTATGCCAGTACAGGAAGGGAATCACATCCCTTACATATTTTACCAGCCTAACAACCTAACACATAGCAAGGCAGAATCAGAGTAGGACTCTTTTCCTTAAACTGCTGTCTGCCACCTGCAGAGAGAAAAATAAAATCAGCTTTCAGGCTTCTAGGTGTGATTGCTTCAGAGTCAGGAAGGGGAAACTCAATCTGTCTCTCCTCTCATGCAGTTGGTATTCTCCTCCTTCAACATATCATGTGGCAGCTGAATTAGTACTACACTGCCTAATTACATTTGATCACCTCTGGAACATCAAATTTAAGGCAGTGAAAGAGGGGCAGTGTATTTGTAGCTGTATCCTGAAGCCTCCCCAACTTAATATGGGAAAAAGAATAGGAGGGAAATACTCCTTCCCACCCTGAAAAGCTTTTAATATTCCTTTCTTCCTCCTCCTGTGGCTCTTTTCACTTTTCCAGAGGCTGCAGTGAACTGCCTCCCCGATTGAAGCGAACTCCCTCTTAAGGCTTTATCTCTTGAACAGACTCAAGATGTTCTGGCCCAGTGCTCTGCTGTGTGGGCACCCTCCCCACTCCTGATGTTCTTATTATCCTCATTGTCATTGGCCTGAGTCATTGTGGGCCCTTTTTGTTACACTCCCTGGAATGGCCTGTGATAAAGACACTTCCACATTATTATTGCTTTTGCAAAGTTCTTTTTATTTCTGCTACAGCCAAACAATAATCTGAGGAGCCATATTGGAGGTAACGTATTAGAAAGTGCCCGCTTTATTATCAGCACAATATGGGCCTGTAATCTGATAATGATAAAAATCTGCCCCTTTGCTTTGGCTCTTATCATTTAATTGGAGCGAAGGAGCACATTCGTTTGTTAATAATTTTATAATTGGTGCTATCTGCCGAGACCCATCAAAGGAACCGTGCACAACAACCCCTTTCAGCACAAACCATCTCCCTGATAAAATGAGCTTTATGGCATTTAAATGTTCCTGTTATTGTCAGCAGGGCCCTCCGGGCACACAGCCCCCTGGAGCACCTGCAGCTTGGCACTCCCCCACCTGTGTGTGTGCCCCAGCTCCCAGCCTGCACACGGACCCATGGGCTGTTACCTGGGAGCTTTGGCAATCCCTTCTCTTCTGCTTTAACTGAACATCCCAATATTTTGACACTGCAGGGATGTATCTCTTCACACTTGTGTCTCCGTGTGCCTCCCAGCCCCACTCACCTGAGGCATCTCCGCTCTCGCCGCACCTTCTGCTCACAGCAGGGACAGCTGGGGCTGCACGGCTCTGAAGGGAAGCACTTCAACCCACTGAAGGGTTTGTGGGGTTTGTTCCCCCAGAAATGAGAACTCCTGGGGCTGCACGGCTCTGAAGGGAAGCACACACCAAAGGCTTTGTAGGGTTTGTTCCCCCAGAAATGGGAACTCCTGGGGCTGCACGGCTCTGAAGGGAAGCACCCACTGAAGGGTTTGTGGGGTTTGTTCCCCCAGCAGTGAGAACACCGAGGACGTGTCGACACTGACAGCCACACAAGAGCCAAGTCTGTTCTAAAATCCAGAGCCACGCTGCTCCCACCAGGGCCCTGCCCCATGGCTGTGCCCTGCCCCATGGCTGTGCCCTGCCCCATGGCTGTGCCCCATGGCTCTGCCCCATGGCTCTGCCCCATGGCTGTGCCCCATGGCTGGGCTGTGCCCCATGGCTGTGCCCCATGGCTCTGCCCCATGGCTGTGCCCTGTCCCATGGATGGGCTCTGTCCCATGGCTGTGTCCCATGGCTGTGCCCTGTCCCATGGATGGGCTCTGTCCCATGGCTGTGTCCCATGGCTGTGTCCCATGGCTGTGTCCCATGGCTCTGCCCCATGGCTCTGCCCCATGGCTGTGCCCTGTCCCATGGCACCTGACAGAGCTGTGTCCGAGCCCAGCACTGACCCCTGGAATAGTGAACCACTGCCCCTTAGACCACTGCAGTGTTTCCCTGCCCTTCCACACCATGGGATGCCCACGGAGCAGCCTGCACCAGTGGAAGGTGTCCCTGCCCATAGCAGGAGTGAAACTGGGGGAGTTTTAACATCCCTTCCAACCCAAACCATTCTGGAACTCTGGGATAACTTGGATGTCAGTAAAAGCTGCTTTTCTGAGTGTGAGATCTCTGCTAAGTGTGGCTTTTGAGACTGGAGGAGCTGTTCACCAGGGTCTGCATGTCTTGTTTACCCCTTGGGTGATGTAACACAACAGGCTCCTGTGGAAGGCAGCTCTACAACTGTTTTGCATTTTGAGCATACGCTGAAGAATCCCCCATTTGGGACACAGGATTGTGATCTCATGTGCCACGTGTGTGAGCAGCAGGCACTCCAGGGAGCAGCTCATTTTCCATCACATCAAGCAGTTCACAACAGGTCACAGCAGTGTTCTGGATCTCTGCAGTCGAGGGGGCAGGACCAGCCCCTCTGAGGGTGAATGAACTTGCCCCAGGGTCAGTTTTTGGGGTGGAAGAACTTTCACTGATTGCTCTTCACCCATGCTGGAGGGATCTCAATGGCATGCTTTCCTTGCAGAGGACTGATGTCATTTTATCCTGTTTTCTGAGTAAAAAAATCTTTACTTGGCAGTTCTGTTGTACAGCTCCTATTGCTTCAAGCTAGAAATAGGAAAAAGTAAAACGGTGTGAGGTGCCAGACTGGTGAGGGAGGAACTGGGACCTATTTACCCCACTTCCCCCTGCAATAAGGCAGAACAAGCTGACTTTCCCTGGCTATAGATAGACCAAGGCATGTCCTATATCCTGCCTGCAGAGCCAAGTGATGCTGGCTCAGCATTAGCCTGGCTATCCTCCAAAATTGGATTTCCAATTAATAGCGTCGACTCATCACAGAAAAGAGAGAGCTCAGGTCTTAGTTGAAGGTCAAGGAACTTCAGGCAGCACGGGACAGATTTACACCACCCAACTTCCAAATCAGCTGCAGCACACAGGGGGAGGCCAGGCCCAGTGCAGGAGCTTTTAGCCCAGGTGGATGGAGCTTTTTGGATGAGCTCAAGGTGGCTGATCCCAAGCCCAGCAGCACTGCAGAAGTGCTCCACACCTTCCCTCCCTCCATGCTGAAGGATCAAGACAAACCAGGGGTCCTCAAGCTGTTCCCTGCATGTGAGGGGTCCCTTGGAAACTGGGCAACAGCACAAACACCACCTTACAGCCACTGTTTGCATTTGGAAGAAATTCCCATTCTCCTGCTTAGGCAAAGGTTCACAATTTGAGGTTGGAGGGGAGAAGGGGGAGGAGAAGATATTTGATGTATAACTGCACATTCATTTGATTAAGAGCTACTTCTGAAAGATTTGCCTGAAACAATATGAAGGGAAGGGGTGAGGCAGCAGGGAACAGAAATCATGCCCCACAGTTTAATCCCAGCAGCACTGCAGAGGGTTGGGAAGGGGTGGCTCCCTCCACACAACCCCTGCAGAAGCAGCTGAGCAGGGCTCCTTCTCAGCTAAAGGAGACAGCAATTCCTGGAAGATGCTCTCTTTCCACTCACCCTTGGAGTAAGGAGTCTGTTCTGGACAGATGGGGTCCCAACGAGTTGGAGAAGGCTTCAATTCCCAAATAAAGCACTGAAAATCCATCTGCTGAGGTTTAGCAGGCCACCTCCTCCCCTCCCCGAGCACGCTGCGGCCTGGCAGGACAGTATAATCACCTTATCAGTATTTCCTTGTCATATAAATTCACACACACAAAAATCAATTAACCACCAGTGTTGCTGATTATAAATCAACTATTTACATAATTAATTACAATATTTTAATAAATGGTATGCAGGAAGGGAAGCTGGCAAAATATAGCCATTCTTTTGGTGCCATCAATTATTTGGAAGGGAAGGCAATTATATTAAATCTTTCTTCCACCTAGCTCTCCTGTCAAGGGAAATTCCTCCCCCTCCTTCAGCTGATTCAAAGCCTGGAACTGAGCCTCCAACATCACATTACTAAATTGCTTAAGCAGCATTTTAAATAACAAAAAGGGATATCATTTAATTTTTCTGAAACATGAAAATCAATAAGCTGTCCTTCAGCTTCCCTGAGTGATTGGCCAGGGCTGTCTCTCTCTGAGCTAATTCAATTTTCAGTCTTATTTGGAGGAACCAAGGTTTCAAAAAATAATCGGGCTGATCTTATGGGCCCATCTGGGATTTCAACGAGGAATCCCTTCCACAGAATTAGGTACCCTGTCCGTTTGGAAAGGAGAGGCATTCCCGTCATTATTTGGAGACAGACCCTGATCAATAATTCTTACTGATATTTATGGCTGCTCCGTGGGTTACAGTTCCTTGCATGTCCCTGTACAGCCTCAGGGGAAGCAGCGACTGCATGAGGAGCCTGGTGACTGCATGGCTGAGGGTCTCTCTGGGGTGGATGCCCCGAAAGTGTCAGTGGAGGTCTCTCCCTGGGAATTCTTGACCCCTGGGTGCTTGGAGGGGGAGAGATCACAGTGCTGAGCACCTACCATGCAGGGCAAGAGTGCAGCCAAGGAGCCTGGCTGGGTAAGAGCCTTGCAAGCAGAGAAGGTTGGCCCTGGGTGGGAGGAAAAGCAGCAGCTGGGGGTGGAACTGCATCCTGCTCTGCTGAAGGCCCCACAGGTGGTTCCCAGCAGGATGCTCAGACTGCAAAGATGCCTCCCCCTTAATGCAGCTGTGTAGATGAAGTCCTAAACCACTGCCCATCTGCAGAGGGTTTCATGCCCAGCAAAGCTTCTGTGCAGCCAGCAACTTGTCCCCTGTTGGAGGAGATCAGATCATGCAGAACTTTGCCACAGGGAGTTCATTTTCAGCTGTGTTTGCCCTTCAGAGGGGAGGGAGAGAGGCATTGATAGTGTTTGCAAAAGTGGTGATGAATTGCCTTTGGGGCCTTGGTCCTTATGCTTTTCAGCCCACTAATTCAAGGGTTTGTGTGTTTATAAATAAAGTTTGCCTGGCAATGTGGTTTTGGCTGAGCTCTAATTGCCTCTCCCCCTGTGCCCGTGGAGCACTTTGCACAGATCTAAATGCCCCTACAGTACCAAGGAGTCATCCTCCCATGTGAAAAACCCAACGAGCAAAGGAAAACTCAGAAACCCCTCTGCTCTGCACAGCCACCAGATTTTAACAGCAAAACAGGAATTCAGAGCAAATGTCCCTCCAGCTGAGCAGCCCATCTCCAGGAGTGGCCAGCAGAGGATGCTTGGGGAAAGAATAAGAAACAAGGACAGCATGAATTTTTACCTTCCCAGCAGCCAGTGAAATGAAGGCTGAGCCAGCTCTTACATCTGGAGCATCCTTTCTAGCAGTAATGCTCCAGGAATTTTCCTGATGTGGAGCTAGCATCTGCATGCCCTTCCTCCTGCTTGAGGAGTGCATCTCCCTCCCTCTGAGACTGTGCAAGGGGCCAGATGTGACAGTAATGGGGGCTGCACCAATATCAGAGCAGGGGAGACAGAAAACAGGTCATTTCTTTACAACAGCTTATGGGATTCAGTGGGAAATGATCACTCATTAGAGATTTCACAGGAAAATCAAGCAGTGGTATAAATCTGCTCTGCAAATCCTGACGTCAGCTCCAGCATTAGGTCATGCAGCACAGAGGGAGATCCCTGTTCAATTCTCTGAGATTACAGGCTCATCCATCAGAGTCTCAGTGGTTTCATCTCATCACAGACATCCACCCCAGAGCAGAAAAGATGCTGTAGCCATTACCTGGGTGAGTAGCACTGCCCCATTTTACAGATAAACTGGGAGAGAAGAGAAAGTTAAGGTGACCTCCCCAAGGGCAGAAGCTGAGAACAGAAAAGTGGTCTCCCACTTCCTCTTGCTTTACTCACATGAGAGATTTCTCCCTCCACACACACACACAGGTCTGTGTGCTTGCCAGAATGTGTGTTTACATGGAGCTCAGTCATAACAGAGCAAATTTGAACATCCACTGAACCACCATAAACAACACTCGGTTTGAAACATTTTCTCCATCTTTCAAGATTATTGCAGCATCTGTTGATCACATTAAGTTGTAAGTGTGCTGTCTCCATGGAGACTGCAGAGTCTCCCTGGGTTTCCAGTTACTGTTTGTGGCCTCAACTGCAAGCAGAGTCACCCGATGAGTCAATCTCTGCTCCGTGCCATGGAAGGGAAGGGTGGCACCGGGCTGATTGTTGGACATGCTGCAAAATGAAGCTGGATTTGTCATTGCCCTTTCTCAAGGGGACATTGGTATGGAAGTGACGCCTCAGATGGGGATTTGTGTGAGGTTTTGTTACATGACACTCCTCAAAAGCAGCAGACATCCTTCTTCCTTGAAAAGATCTCCATTCATCCATAGGGAAGATCTCCCCGTGAATTTGCACAATAACCATGAAATAACCAGAAACTCTCTTGTGAAACAAGCAGCAACAGATAAAAGCCACTCTTCAAGGGGAAAAAGACTATAGTTGAAATCCCTTTTGCTTTTAATCAGCTTGAGGGCCCCTCATAAGAAAGGTAAGGAGAGTATTTTTTGTAATGGATCAGGGCTGAATTCAAGAGCATTCAGGCAGCACATGAAGTGACACCAGTAATGAGGAAGCTCAGTTAATTTGGCTCACAGACTTCATTCTGTCAAATGATTGGAAGCCCTGGAATTCTGTCTTTTAACTGTGCATTTGCTTTTAGTTCTTGTAAAGGGAAAAGAACTCCCATCATAATATTTGAGTTCAAATCCTACAGGAGGCAAATTAGACACCAAGGCAAGCAATGACAAGAAATGAACCACCTCCTATTGCAGATGCATTATAAATAAAAAACCCGAAAGAATCTCTTTTGTTTTTTCCTGTTCTCCCAAGCTAAGAAGTCAAGAGAAGCTGACCAGTCTTCACAGCCTTTGCACAGAGAGCTTGATTCAAGAGGCTTCCTGCAAGAACAGGAGAATTTGTGCTGATGAGGGAGGAATATCACATGCAGGAGCCTGGTTCCTCCCCATAGTCATGTTTCTAGCCAGTGCACCATCATTTTCCCCTTCTTTCTTCATTCTGTGCAGACCTTTCTCTGCATCATCCACCTGCAGCCCCTGCAAGAATTGGAAAATTCTCCTCTGGGAGTCACCTCTGCCTGAGAGAAACCCCTGCTCAGGGGCACTCCCACTCCTTCCCCCCGGCTGCTGCAGCACTGGATGCTTGCTGGTGTGGCAGGGACAGATTGCAGAGGGCAGGAGCTGCCCAGGATCAGCATCAGGGGCCCTGGCTCCCTGGCAATCCTGCCTTGGAAAGAGCCAGCTCTGTACCCAGCAGCTGGTGGAGAAAGTGAGCTCGCTCTGTATCCTCAGCTGAAATCTCACCCTTCCCCTTCCCAATCCTCCATATGGTCACAGCACCTGTCTGGATCTTCCCTTTCCCAGAGAATGGGCTACTCCTCACTCAGCCTTCCTGCTGTCAGGACAGGGAGAGAGAGGCACAGAGGTGCTGCACAGCCTCGGTTGGGGCAGCCAGGTGTGCCACCACTCTCTGTGCATCGTTTCTTCTCCCTTACAGCAGAGCAGCCAGGGATTCACCAGGCTGAGACTCCCTGCCCTCGAGCCCGTGTGCATGACTGCTCTGGGGCCACGCTCTCAGCCACACCAGCATTCTGTGCCTCCCCCTTCCTCACTCCCTTACCCTTCTCCTCCCCAAACACCACCCCAGTGTCACCTGCCCGAAATGAGGGGCCCTTTCCGGGACCCTGAGCTTGGCTGTGGTCACAGGCTTTGCACAAACAGAGCAAACCCCAGAGATGATTGAGTGTGGCATCCCAAAAGGAGGGGAGGGAACACAAATAAACAAACTGCTCTGCTCCAAATGAAAGAGCTGCTGGATTTAATGTGACAGGGCCTGGGATGCTTCATTTGACACAGACTGGCAGCAGTCTGGTGATTGGCAAGAGCTCGGGATAACGGCTCTCTGGGCTGTCACAACATCACAGGATCATCTGCAGAGCAGCCCAGCCAGCCTCCAGCAAAGTGTGGGATCTGCTGGGCTGTGCTTAAAAATGAAATAAGCTCAGGACTCTCCATTGGCAGGACCTGGAAGGAGGCAGCCTCAGGATCCAGGATCACACACACCTGCCTGAGCTGTCGGGCACTGGCTGGTTGTTCATACCTGGGGAAAGAGCAGCTCCCAGGCCACTCAGAACTGCAGACTTGTTGCTCCATGTGTTTCTCCATGAACAGAAAACCTTGAAGGAGGCAAGAAGGAGAAAAGTTTAACTGAACAGCACAGTAGAACACTGCAGAGCACTGACTCCTTTTGCACATGTATTGGCAGCCCTGAAGTGCAGCACCGCTCTTATTCCAGGACCTGTCACTGAGTGAATCTCCAACCCAGAAAGGTCCTGGAGAAAGGTGGAGGCTAAAACACAGCACACAGAGCCAGTCCAAGCTTCCTCAGTGCTGGAGGAGGGATTAAAAATTATTTTTGGAACAGGAGCAAGAGAAAAGAGCTGAGGGAATTCCCAAACATGGGCTCTCTTGGACACTACCCCACCCCTGGCAAAAGTCTTAAATACACCATGAGCTGTGCCTTTCAATAGAAGAGGAGAGCAGGAACGTGGCAAAGACAGATCTTCCCCCAAAGGCCACTGTTCAAACCTAGCAATACCCCAAAGATCTTACAAGACTTGGAGGCAGGCCAGAGATTTCTCTGGGAATAGCAGGCTTGCTGTCTTCTAAAACACTCCACTATCAGAAGGCTGCAAATAGCTTACATTGCTATAAAAAATTCCACCCTTACAGAGTTCTGGAGTGCAGTGCAGTGCTGGTGCTGTTACACCCAGGCTGAAAAGCTTCCAAAGGGGTGCAAACACACATTCAGAGCCTTGTGTTGATTGTAGCAGCAACAACATGGCCAGCAGGACCAGGGACAGGATCGTCTCCCTGTACTTGGCACTGCTGAGGCTGTACCTCAAAACCTGGGGTCAGTTTGGGGCCCCTCAGGCCAAGCAAGACATTGAGGGGCTGGAGAAAGAAATGGAGCTGGGGAAGGGGCTGGAGCACCAGCAGCAGCTGGGAAGGGGCTCAGCCTGGAGCAAAGGAGGCTCAGGGGGGACCTTGTGGCTCTGGACGGTCCCTGACAGGAGGGGACAGCCCCAGGTCGGGCTCTGCTCCCAGGGAACGGGGACAGGAGGGGAGGGAACGGCCTCAGGCTGGGCCAGGGGAGGTTTACACTGAATATTAGGGAAAATTTCTTTACCAAAAAGGTTCTCCAGCCCTGACACAGGCTGCCCAGGCAGTGGTAAAGTCCCCATCCTTGGAAGGATTTAAAAGATGTGCAGATGTGACACTTGGGGACATGGGTTAGGGCTGGCCTTGGGAAACAGTTGGGTGTGATGATCTTGGAGACCTTTTCCAGCCTAAAAGAGTCTGTGGTTCCATTGCTGAATCTCACATGCAGATTGTGCTCTTCTCTGCCTGTGTGCAAATACCTTCCCTTCTTCCCTAAACTCCAGTGCAAACTGACCTGAGTTAGGGTGGGGAGGGTGGTGCTGGCACTGCTTTGAGCCTGGGTACAACCTCCTGCTCCAGACCTGCAGCTTCAGTTCTGCTGGGGCATTACTTTTCCTTTTGCTCTTGGCTGTGACAGCAGAGCAGCTGTTTGGGTGGGAAAGCACTTGTGTGTGAGCAGTGGTGTGGCTCAGTTGGTGCCCAGGCTGTATTTATGGTTTTCAAGGCTGGAAGCTGGCACTGTCTGCCTGAACAGGCTGGTGTAGAAAGCTGTGTCGGGTTCCAGAGCCACACTCAGTTTGCAGTGGTGAAACAGGATATTTCAAAACAAGCCAGGCTTCCTTCTGGGTTAATCCATGCAGCTCCTGCCTGGTGTGTTTGGGAATATTGACAGTGCCCACAGCTGCAATGCAGTGCAGCAGCTGCAAGCCTTTCCTGCTCACCGCTCTTGTGCAAGAAAGAAAACAATCAGAACCTCTCGCATTTTGATGACCTGTGGCTACACCAGCCCCAAAGATTGTTCAAATTAGAATGGAAAAGAACACACTGGGGTCTAGCACATACAGCAGATGACCCAATGGGCTGTTTTCTTTCTCTGCAAGATGCCTTCATTTCCTCTGACCAAAGACTTCCAAATCAATGGGTGTTAAGAGCACTTGGAAAAACATTACTTAAAGATAAATAATTTTTTTTAAAGGGCAGCTGGTGAAACCTACAACCCCAGTTGCTAAAATCAGCATCGTCTGTTATTTCCCATACTGTCGCAAAATGTTCCATTTTATCTGAGCTAAAAACAGCTTTTCTCTGCTGGAAACATGCAAATATCATTCCTTCATAAAGAAGCCACCAGATGGGAACTTAATAACTGTAGACTCTAATTCGCGTTGCCTGGAGTTGCAAAAACCACCAAACTTTGAAAATTCTTGTTTATACCCTGCTTATTCAAAGGTTTAAATATGTCTCCATGCACAGGCATCTTCCCTTCAGCCAAGCTGTGTTAATATCAGGGCTGTTTCTCCATGCAGGACACAAGTTGGAGTGGCTGGTGGTGGTTTTGGCTCTCCTTGGCTCTTTCTAAAAAGAGGGAGATTTACAGGGGGTAATTGCTCTGAAGGTGAGCTGGTGGGAGTACGTCAGCTCTGCCAAAGCTGCCCTTTTTCTCTGTGCCTGTTATTTTACTCACTGTTCATTTTTTTAACATAAAGTCTGTTCCCCCCACATCAAAATGTCTGTGAAGTGAAGCAGACATTTTTCTGCTCTTGCAAAAGTTGTGGGAGAGAAAATTTTATGGGAGTTTTATGGATGCCTAAATGGCTCTGCTGTAGGAGAGAAAGAAAAAGTGCACAGGAAGGAGATGGACAGCAAAGCACAAAGCAAGAGTGATATCCCTCTGTGCTCAAAAACATAAGCAGAGGAATACAGAGCCCAGAAACAGCAAAAGAAATAAATTCTTCATGGATCCATTTATAACCAGAACAAGCGTTTGCAGTGCAGGGAATAAAAGCAGGCACTGACAGGGCAGCCTTTGCATTAACTCTAACCATCCTCCAGGACTCTCTCAGAGCATTTTGGTGCAGGCTGGGCCTGGCTTTGTGTGCCAGTGACTTTCCACAGCTCCCTGCAAGGTGAAGACACCCCACCAGAGAGGGCTGCTGAAGTCTGGAAGAGCCTTCTCCAGTTCAGATCCAGTCCAGGCTGGAAGAGCTGAGAGATGGAGCAGGACTGTGAGCCCGTCCCATTTCCTAATGGGAAGCTGGGCACAAAGCAGAGCTGCCACCAATGCCACTTGCTAATGTCACCTGTCTGCTCAGAAAGCCCAGCTGGGCAGGGCTCCTCTCCTGCTCTGGGGGCAAAGAACCTGCCAACACTGGCATTGGAATTGGCATCTGCTGTGCCATAACCCCGGGTCAGGGGCTGAAACAGGGCCCTGCTTAGAGCTGGCAGCATCTGCACAGGAGGAGAGATTTTCTGCAATTGCAAACCCTGGGCTGAAAGCTGAGAGCTCAGAGCACGTGGCTCCTCTGTCCTCCCAGCAGCAGCCCTCCTGCTGCAGCAACAACTCCACTGTTGTGTTCCCACATGGGAATCTCCCAGTCTCTCTGTGGATATTTTACTCTCTGGGAAGATAAGCACAGGGGAAGGAACACATAAATTCAGGTTCTCAATCCATAACCAGACAAATCCAGCTATTAAAAGAAGGCCCATCAACCCTCCAACACTGAACCAGAAACTCGGGAGCAATGAGAAAAACTCACAACTTCTGTGGGAAAATATGTGCCTGGATCACCCACTCACCTCAAGCAGGTAATGAGAAGTTAAGACCCATTCTCTAGAGATGAACCCAGGAAGGGAGGCTTGAGATTTCACCCAGGCAAGTAAATGATAATTAAAACCTGCTAAATCTACTATCATTTTTTTCCCTCTGGATGTACAGAGAAGAGAGAAGCAGGGAGGGAGGAAGGCACTTTATTCTTGCGTCTAACCTGTTTTCCAGATGAGTTTTTCAATGATCAGATTCAATCTACTGTAAAAACTTCCCAGGGAGAGAAACCCTCAGCGCATGAACCAAAAATGTAATGATCTGGGAAATGTATTCCTCTTTAGGGGGAAGAAAACTGGTTTCACCTTTGTGCTCCCACTTTTATTGTTCACAAACTATGAAGATTTCTTTGCTACAGCGTGGAGAGGCAGTGACAGAGCTGTGACACTGAGCCAGCCACAGGCACGAGCAGATCAGGTCTGTGTCAAACACAGTCCCCTTAGAGGGGCTGCCAAACTGCATCAGATCCAATGTCTGTCTGCTCATTCTTCTCCTCACTTTAAGTACCAGCCTGGACTCTACCAGGAAGAGACTGGCCTAAATGTGTGGTTTAATAAACCTGCAGCAAAATTTATCATCATATTTTTATGTATTTTTGCCATTTTGTAGCAGTGCCCATGCCTTTGGTGACTCCTGTGAAGTGCCCGGCCTCACCAGTGGCTTCTGGTGGCACTGGGTTCCACTGTAACTGTGACCTGTGTTAAACAGCACCTTTGAAATCAGTCAGTGCAGTTCTGGCTACATCTGTGCTTCCAGCTTCTGCTGACAGGTCTGGTCCCTGACTGACGCTGCTGTGCCACCAAGAGTCCCCTGGTGACCACTGGCTGCACTTCCCTGGGGTCAGCAGGGCTCAGCACAGAAGGAAATGGTGCCACTGGAGGTCCAGCTTGTGCAAAGCCCCAGGGAATGAGATTTTCCACTGGATAACAACTGCAGCTTCAGTGAATAGACTCACAGGTGAGAGCTCCCAAGCTCACAGGAGCTCTGGAGGCAGTGGCTGCTCATCCCCCCATGCTCTGGACCTCAGCTCTGCTCCGAGTGTGAGTTGCTACCAGCTCGGAAGAGGAGGATTTTACAGGCATGGGAGCAGCCATGCAGGTTGATGAGCAACAGAGAAGGAGCTCTCATAGTCCCACCAGTCCCTGGGGTAACTGTTGCTGCTCAAAAGGAAATCACACCATCGTGTTTGTCACTTTGAAACATTGCTCAAAAAATGAGTCCTTCAGAACTTTACAACTCGGTAGTAGCAAGAATCTTTATAATCATGGGTGAAACGGGATTTGACATGTGAAAAAAATTTATCAGACCAGCTGAGGTCACCAGAGCCAGGCAGAACAGGCAGCTACAGAGTCACACTCATTGCATTCAATATTTTCTGCAGGACAGTGTAAGGCAGCAGGGAGGAACCTTCACCTCTGCCCTGAACACTGGAAAATGCCCAGGGCACAGGCAGGTGGGGAGGGGAGGGGTTTACATTATTCCCAGCAAGACCTTGGTGTGATTCTGCACCTGCTGATGCATGTTCTCCACTGCTCTTTGATTACCTGGCCCCAGAGGAAGTGTTCCTGTTCATCACTGGAGAGCAGAGCAGGCTGCAGGCTGCAGCCAGCCCAGGGCTGCCTAAACACAGCCAGGGCTCAAGGAGAACCTGGGACATCTCAGGAGGGTGGCAAGGCAGCAAATGGAGCTCCAGAGCTGAATCCCACCCTGCCTCAGTGCCCTGTCCAGGACGGAACTGACCCACTTCATAAACAATACTCCCTTCCTGCAGCATCCAAATGCTGCTGTATCACTTAGCACTACCCATGGACTAATTTTCTCCCTCAGGGACAGTAGATTAGATCCCACAATTTCTCTCTCCCCCTGAGTTTTCAAAAGGTCTTTCAAGCGTAATAAACTCAGGTATTTATATATCAATCTGCGTTACCTGAGGCACATATTACAGAGGCCTGGGTCACAGCAACATCATTACAGTGAGTTTTAAAGAGAGCAATGGGAATAGGAGAGATAAATAATTCTCTCTGTGGTGCCCTTTCTATTTGTATGCTGAAGCTTAGAGCAGTTCCCTGCCTTGGACACACCTTCTGAAATACAGCATTTCACACCAGAGCTGAAAAAAAATCAAGGTAAGCAGCAACCAATCCTCCAGAGCTTAGAAAACAGCCTTTTCCCCTTTAAATTACAGGCACTTATACTTCACCTTGGCTCCTGTCTTCTGCTGCTTCCTCCTACTTCTTAATCCCTTGAAGCTGTTGCACACCTGCAGTCACAGCTTTTCAGAGCATTTATGCTGCATTTTCACACTGCCAGGACTTTACAGTGTGAGAAAAAGAGGTGATGGCTTGGCTGCCTTGGGGAGCAGCATCAGCCCCTCTCCATGGCATTGGGGCAGCCCAGCTCCAAAAAATCTATTCCATCACAGACACTGAGCGAGACTCTTCTGTTTGAGCATTTGCTTAATATTTTGTTGGACTGGAGGCTGAAACTGGGCCAAGAAAGGCCTCTGAACACCTGCAGAACTCCTTGGTACAACATTTCTCTGATATCACTTTACCCAGTTCCTAAAGAACATAGTACACGTTTCTGACTGAAGAAAAAAGCAAATCACATAAAAGGGCTGCAGAAGGGTTGTAAGCTCTCTTGCTTACTCACTGGCTGACACAAGCAGGTCAGATCATTCCAATAGCAGCAGTTCATTGTTGTGTTCAGAGGCCAAACAAAAATCAGGCTCCTCTGGCACCAGGTGAGGTACAAAACCACCGCAAAAGCTTCATGACAGCTTGAGGCTGTGAAGGGGAAGACAAACATCTGGAGTCATCCAGCAAATACCGTGGGCTTGGAGGGTCTGACTCCTAGTGAGGGGCTCTGGCCACGCTTTCACATGGGGCCTGAGCAGCCCTCAGCCCCAAATTCCTGCTCACCATATGTTTCATTCTGGTTTATAAAGGCATTTTAATGCATTGACTTGCCTCTGAGGAAGAAAGTGCCTGGCGCTTGTTTAAGTGTCTTTATTAGACCTGAAACAAACACCACATCATTTAACTTTGAGGCTTTTGTTGCTGGTATCAGTCGTGTTCTGCAAATCACAGACTCAAGACTGCATCTAACCCCTAATAAGCAAGCAAACTGCTACTCGTCCACCGCCCTGCTTTCCCCCAGCTGCTGTTATCTCTGTGTGAGACAGGGAATTGGAGGAAAGAATGACCCAGTGATTGTCTAAATCAGCCCAGCTCTAATTTACTGGAATATGGTTTGAGCAGCTAATGTAACACCTACTGTGAGCAAGATGGAGCTATCTCCAGGACTTCTGTAGGCTAGGAATATTCACTTAAATGGCATTGTCTGGCTGCACTCACTGGAGGGCTGCTGTACCACAGAGAGCAGTTAACCCTTGGAGTGTGAAATTAGGTCAAAAGAACCAAGCTTTCAATGGCAATCGGAAAAGTTAACTTTCCACTGAAAATTGGGTGTCCTGTTTGCCTCTGACTCTTTCTCAGCTCCTTGAGTAGCAAATAGCTGGAGCAATTACAGTGCTCAGGTAAACAGCCATGGCAAGGCATCCCCAGGATGCCCTCAGTCTGGCAGGATCTTTGCCCAGCCCTCACTGAAGCAGTTACATGCCATCTTTCCCATGGCTGGATTAAGCAGCTGGTCTCTCCTTAGACAGAAAGGATGGAATATTTTTCTTCTATAAAATACTGCCTGAGACACACAGAAGTCAGCACTTTCCCTGGCCCTGGTGCAGAGGCTGAGCTCCCCAGAAAATTACCTTTGCCTCTGTCCTTCTGCTCCCCACAATGAGGTGAAAGGAGCACATAAAGCACCCAGGACCCCACAACAGCAGCACCTGAGGGGGCAGGAAGATGCTCATCATAGAAACAGCTTCAGTTTCAACAGCAAGGTCACCTCAAGCTGTTATAAAGTCAACACTCACGAACAATTCTGCAAGTGTAAAACAGAAACCCTTTTTTAACTGGATTTTGTAGAAAATATGTGTAATTTAACCTTCTTTGTAAGTGGAAGAGTAGGTTTTCAAGAAGCAGTGCTTTCCAATCAGGTGCTATGGCATTTTACAAAAGAATGCACCTGAATCAAATAACTTATCTCCATTTTACAGATGGAGAAACTGAGGCACAGGGAAGTGGAGTGGTTCCAGATGAAGCTGGAACCTTGTAATTCACTGAGCTGTGTGCAGGTAGCACAGAACCATCTGGTTTAAACCTGCCTCCTGGGCAGCACAGCTCTGTCACCCTCAGCAGTTCAGGGCCAGGGGGGCTCCCACAGCCTGAAAAGCTGGATCAGCAGAGAGCAGCCTTGTGCTGCTCCACCTCCTGTGCTGGGAGATGCTCCTGGCCCTGTCTAACTCAGCTCTGCAGAGAGGAGGCCACTCCAGGAGCTGACTCATCCCCTCAGCTCCCACCAGCACTCAGGGATTGGCTGCAGCTGCAGGAGACATTCCTGTGTTATCCACAGCCCCACAGATGGGCACAGCCTGAGGAAAACGGCCTGGGTGGGAACAGAATCCTGCTCGTGGCTCCTCCATCCTTCCCCATATCGACATTCCCAGGAAAACGACACTGCCTTGCTCTGGACCACTGGAGGATGCCTTGGCCAGCCTCAGATGGAGGCTGCTGAACTCCTTTTGGGTGCAGCTGTGACCTGTCCACCTGGCCAGGAACTTGGCCTCTCCCTTCATTCTAGGGATGCCTTTCCCAGAAAAAGTCAATCCTTTCCTAACCCTGGCCTGAAGGCAGACAGCAAGAGATTGAAAAGCCACTTCTGAAGGAACAACAGGAATGAGTGCAGCACATCTCTGGAAACAAGAGAGAAAGCCAGATTAAAGCCTTGGAGGCAGATGGGGTCACTCAAAAAGAGACTGAGCTGCTCAGAGGGGGAGCAGAGGTGTCTGATCCTGGGCCAGCCCCTGCCCCACGTGTCCTGCACTGACCTCCTGACAAATGTCACAGCTCAGGCACCAGCACCTGAGCCCCTGCTCCTGCAGAGCCAGCAGCCACCCTGAGGCACCCAGAGCCAGCTGAGGGGCTGAGCTGCCACAGGCCCTGCCCGGGGAGGCCTTTGGGATGCTCTCCCAGGGCCCTGGGGACCACCACTCCCTTTTCCTGGATCACCTTCACACTCCATCCCTGGTAGCACAAAAAGCTCAAGAAGTGTGATGGCTGTGAGGGGTTAAAACATTGCCCTGCCACACTTCTTGTCTTGCTCTTACTATACCTAAAACCTAATTTTTAGTTATTGTAAAAAAAAGCCAAAATCACACAAAAGCCACACAATCCCCCCAACAATCTTTATCCTAATTCTCCCAGGAAATAATGACTTTCTGTTATTAAATAATGTAAAATGATTGAGGTGAGTCATAAAGCATTTGTATTAACACTAATGGATCCATGATTAATTTTTTTCTTTATTTTACTATTATAAAACTCGTCTGTGTCTTCCCTTCCCCCTTTCTCTGTCCTCCCCATCACATTTTGTTCTCAAGGGAGGTAATCAAGACTTCACTTGAATTTCTCATTACTTGAAAGGCTCCACATCACAATATGATAATGGGACAGTTTCATAATTACAATTAAAAAAAATATTGGAGCCAGAGAAAACTGGAGAGGTTTTCAGATGCTTTTGTCTTTGTCACCCAGAAATTAAAGGATTGCTTTAAAACATATTTTAAAAACAAGAGGAGAGGGTGGTTTAATCTTACTGTTATACAAAAACCATTGTAGCCAAGCTTCATTTTGGAAAGTCCATTCTCCCTTTTTATTTCCTTACAACACCTCCTCCCTCCAATATTTTTTTCCCTTTAGATAAAGCACCAGGCAACATTAACTCCAGGAAGATGCAAAACTAGACCAGTAACTAATTCTACCACTATTCTCCCTAGAGGCAAGTTACTGTGCCTCAGTTTCCCATTTGCAATGGAAGACACTCCAGGAGCTGAGGCTCTCTGTGTATTTTTATCCAGAATTCTACAGGCTCACACCAAGTATTTGAATCCCTGCCTTCAGGAGCAGGGCGCAGGTGGCAGAGATGAGCAGAATTAGCCCTGTGCTCTGCTAACAAGCTCTGAGATCCCACAGGATATAAGGTTGGATTAGATGTGACAAATAATAATGATTACTCTTATTATTCCTCCTAGAACTGGTCTAAGACATCATCAGCTAGAGATGTGTCAAAGTGGCAAGACATTATGGCTCATGTGGAACTTTGAAAAAGCTGGAATTTCTGTCTAAAAATTGGAGTCCTTTGTTGGATAGAAAACCACACATTTTCTGCTGAGAGTGTTGCTCCCTTTAGCCTCGTTCCCTGAACAGTATGAGCAGTGATCCCAGTTCCTGGGATCCCCTCTGAGCCTGGTTTGTGATGCCCTCGTGTGACCAGGGACACCTTGTAGTGACCACACTGTGCCTCAGTTCACTGCCTCCTCCCCACGCTGCTCAGATGATGAAGCTGCTCAGAGAGATTCTCAGAAGTGCATCCAGGGCTTGGAAAGGCTGGAGGAGGTGACCCCAAGAGCTGCCCCATCCCAGCACAGCCCACAGCAGCAGGGACAGGGGCCACCAAAGCTCCTCTCCTTGCCTTCCCTGCCTGGTGCCAGCTGGGTGCCCAGGCATCCCCGATCCTTGCCCTGTGCCAGCAGTGAGGTCCCTGGCCCTGCTGTGAGCTGGGGCACAGCTCGTGGAGGCAGGACCAGCTCCCTGAGAGTCGGCACAGCTCCAGGGCCTGGCCCCTGGCAGAGGCTGGATGCTCCTCTAAAGCAAATAATGCCAAAATGCAAATAGCGGCAGCAGCAAATTCTTGATTAAATATGAACAAGCGCAGAGAATTGCTTATGTCACTCACCCCACTCCTCTCTGTCCTCCATCTGTCTGCTTCCCTCCTCTTCCACCATCTCTCCCCCAGCCATCTGTTCAGTGCTCTGCCTCCTTCTCTCCCCTCCCTGTCCCTGCTGCCCTTCCCTTCGGGGCTGTTTTGCTCTGAGGGGTTCCCAGTTTGCTGCTCCTCTCCCTGCCTCCAGCTGGGCCCACACTGCTCCTTCAGGCTCTGTGAGCTGGGGGGTCAGTGGGGATGTTGTGTCAGTGCTGAGAAGCTGAAGACAGATGGTTCCTGCTCCTCTGCATCCCCTGGGAATGTCTCCCTGGCATCCTGCTTGCAGGAGCTGCAGGTGGGGAGGGAGCTGGAAGGCGGCTTTGAAACCGGGTGAGCAACATCAGCTGCCCTGCCTGAGCAAGGAGAGGAGGCAGCAGAGTGAGCCCTGGGGCAACAGGGTTTGACATCACTTCCCTGTGAACTGTGGAATGCCAGGTCTCAGAATCCTCTTTGGGCCAAAGGCAAAGCTAAACTAAACCAGTTAATGTTTGGCCATACTTAGAAGCAGTTAAAATATTCAGTGGTCATGATGGGAAAGATGAAACCATCCCACAAACCTGTTGCCCGTCTTGCAACACCATTCACACCAGAGCAGTGTTTGCACAAACTGCTTTGGAATCAGAATAATGGCCTTTTAGCCTCCTTGATGGGATTTATTTGCTTTCCTCTGGAGCAAACAAAAGCACAAGGCAAAGGCACTGGATCGATGGGCATTAAAATCTCCAGAGAGGACATAAACCTCATTGCTCCAGTGCATTGCTGACACCTTCCCAAGGTGGGAAGGATTCCTGCTGCCTGCCTGGGGTGCCACCAGCGCTCCAGCTCCGGGGGATTTGTGCTGCCATGGAAGCCAACAGAACTGGCTGCTGTCATAGACAGAGATTGGGTTTGATCCAGACTGGCAAATCCAGGGTTCCTATAAAAGAGCTGAATAAGGGCCCTGTGTCTGACAAGAAGGAAATAAAACTATTGGACTGTTGGCTTTGATAAATCCTTTCCCTGACACATTCCTCAGACTTTGTTTCAGCAAAGGATAATGGGAGAGAAAGAGAGAGAGAGAGAGAGAGAGAGAGAGAGAGACAGTGTCCTTTTTTCCTGATAATTTAAATATAGTGAAACAATGACCTGGTATCAACATAAAGCTGTTAGAGGAATAACCTGACTGTGCACCTTTTTTCTAGAGTCTCCAGGGTGAACTCAGTTTAGATTGATGCATGATAAAGGAAGGAACCTGTTGCCTGAACGGGGCGTCTCTCAGTGCAATCGGCAGCGCTGTTATCAGACCTGTTAAACAAATAAAGCTGTGAAGTGCAGACACATTGTATGAAGCACAGCTCGGCTTCCCAGGCAGCCAGATCTTCTTAAGGAATCCTTGATAAAGGAACAAGCCTGTTCAAGTTAATGGATATCCTCGGGTGATGCTCGGAGAGGAAGCGTGAAACGAATGGGGATCTTTGCTGTGGCTGCTGATGCTCATCCCTCCCTGCACAAACTCTCCAGGGAATGCTGCTTTTCCCGGGGCAGCAGGGAGGAGAAGGGGATGCTCTGCTCATCCCTCCCTGCACAAACTCTCCAGGGAATGCTGCTTTTCCCGGGGCAGCAGGGAGGAGAAGGGGATGCTCTGCTCATCCCTCCCTGCACAAACTCTCCAAGGAATGTTGCTTTTCCCGGGGCAGCAGGGAGGAGAAGGGGATGCTCTGCACACGCAGGGCAGAAGGTGGTGGGGGATGAGCCAAAGGGAGCAGCCCCAGCCCAGCTCAGCAGTGGCAGTGGAGGAGCTCTTGAGCTGCCGGGGGTGTTGGACCTCAGCTGGGCCTTTGGACAAGGGCTGCTTCCCTGGAAGAGTCACAGAGCAAGGGACAGGGCAGAGGGGCCTTGGCTCAGGGCTGCTTTGCCCTGGATCTCACCTCCAGGGACCAAATTCCTTGGAGAAAGGAAAAGAGGAATGACACAGGGTTTGTCCCCAGCACGTGTCCTCCAGGTGAGCATCTTTCAGGAACACCTTCAGTCCATCCTCAGCCCATGCTGGACACACAAAGCAGGGCCCTGACCTTGAGATCTTCCATCTGGGAGCAAGAATCAGATGCCAAAATTACCTTTCACACCAGCCTCACACCTCCTTCCTGCCACAGTCACGTTTGGACTTTGTCCTGGTTTGCCCCAGCCTGAGTGAGAACAATGCTGGGCTCCCTTCAGCTGGACTTCTGGCAACAACAGGAGAATGGTAATTTCACTGCACTGTTTTTCCTAAGGAAAGAAAAAACACCACAATTTGTTTGTCTGCCTGTGACAGGGAAAATTTTTCATGTTACCATCAGCCCTCGAGTTCATTCACCTATTGGAAAGATGTCCAGCTTTGAGAGATGTTTAATCTTACTTGAAAGGCGATAATTAGGAAAACACACACAAACACATGTGCCACAGGCTCCCAGGCTCATTAGAGCCTGTTTTCTCCTTCAGCTGGGGAAAGGGGTTTGTTTTGATGAAGGGGATGAATGTGTTTTTGTGCTTGGTTAAGGTGTGTGTGCACCCATGCGGAGATGTAGGTGCATATTTACATTGCTGGAGGGGAGAGCTGTTTAACTTGTTGAAACCTGTGAAATTCCCCATCCCGGTTCCATTTTTGGAAGCAGATTTTGATGAGATCTCTCCCCTCACTGCACAAGAGAGGATCTAATCATGCTGTACAAAGACAGCCACAACTGACAATACATCTCCTCTTCCAGGAGAAAGGAAGAAGGGAATAAAATGAATAATTCAAATGATAATTAGCAGTGTAATTATTCCTGTTTTTAGAGTAACCTACAGGACAGAGCATCAATGCATGAGTCATTGGCAAAGTATAAACAGAAATAATTTGGAAGATGCTGTTCTGATGCTTTAGAAAGGGACTTGTCAGAGAGTTTCTCTTTTGATCTCACATTGGCATTAAGACTCCCCTCCAAGTGCTCCCTGTAAGGTCAAAGCTGGCATTTGTCATCCAGAGCTTGGCTGAGGGAGAGGGAGCTTCAAAGGCAGCATCAGGCAGGGAGGGAGGGCTGGCAGGGGGAGCCAGCCTGGGAGAACAGAGCTGGGACCCCTCAGCTGAACACCCAGAACAGCAGGCAGTGCTTTGGCCTGGATTCAGAAGAGGGAGCAGAGTTTTCCTGTGTCTCCACAGCAGCTCCCAGCTGCAGCTCTGGCTTTGATGTGCTCCAGCCCTGCAGATGCCCAGAGCTGTGATCCCCTGAGGGCACCACAGCCTGAGACCTGCGGGGGCTGGAGCATCGGGAAGGAAGCTCCTGGTTATTTTAGGTTGAACGGGAAGGGGAGAAGGTAAAACCTCAGTCTCAAGGTGTCCCACACTGTGCTTGTGAGAGCCAAACCCCTGCACAGGAGAGAGCTGTCACAGGCCTGGTGCTGCACTTACCCTTTCTGACAGGGATTCCTGTGTTCAGCTACAGTCCAGAGACCTTAACCAACAGCCTGTACAATCTTTCAAACTTACAGTCACTCCTGCTTTAGTTAAAGCCTGGAGAATCTCTCTTTAAGAGGAAACATGAGGCCCTGGTGGCTGGAGCAGGTCCCAGCCAAGGAGATGCTGAGCAGCCTCCTGTGCAAGCCAACAAAGGGAAGCCTCTTGGCACTGTAACACAAGAGGAAGAGAAGAAAGATGGCTTTCATTTGCCTGGTAATGATCAATATAGAATCAAACCTGACCTTGAATTTTAATGGCTCTGTGCTCAGAGGAGCCACTCACAGATGGAAGGAGGGGGACCAGAAGAGCCTGGGGGGGAGGGCTGGGCTGTCCAAGGCACAGCAGGCTCAGCACCCTGGGTGACCTCCCCTTGCCACCAGGAATGTGCATTTTGGGACCTGCCAGAGGAAAAACCACCCTGGGGTGGCAGTGGCTGGGGATGGGCTGCTGTGGGCACAGGAGTTGGCACGACCTGAGGCTTCCTGGGTTTCCCCAAGCTCTGTTCCATCCAGCAAGTTCAAAGCACTCTTTTAAAAACAAATGGGAAATTGGGAAAATTGAGTTGAGAAACAGGTAAATCCTTGCGCTGTGTTCACCTGGCAGTAACCAGAGCTGCAGGTCTCCCAGGCCCTGTGGCCCTTCCCTGTGACACTGGGACCTCTTTGGACCCAATGTTGGCAGAGACTCCTTAAAAAGTGAAAAAAAAAAAATGCATAATACATTTATATATATAAATAAATAGAGATTGACCAGTTGAAATTATATAGTAGCTGTTAACATTGGCATCTTTATTTGCTGCATCAATTGTATTTGATTCAATCTTGTTCCCACAACGCTGAAAACATTTGACTCATCTGCTGGGGGTTCTTTTTGTTGATAGAGAATCATTCTGACAGTTACCCTGTTGGCTGTTAATAAATATCTGCACTTTCTATAATCAATCATAAAACAAATCCAATTGCCTTTTCACTTTTTATTTTACCTCAATCCTAACAAATCTCCCACAATTTTATTGAATTTACTCATAAGCCAGCAGAAGAAGAAAGAGAGGGTATCCACTGATGCCTGTCCATCTGTTTCAGATGAGAGTGCAGAGGATCTGGGATGGAACCAGGCAATATTCACCTGGAGCCGGACGCTGCGTGCTGAACCACCCCAGATCCTTTGGCTTTCGTGCTGTGCTTCCCCTCCCCGAGGGCAGAGCAGAAGTGCGGGGAGCTGAGCACCTCAGCCAAGGATTCTCGGCTGCCTTCTGTCGGCCCCCGAGGAAAGGGAGCTTCTTCTCCAGGAGCTGTGGGAAGGACTTTTCCTCCTGAGCGGTCTCATCTGGAGACCTCTCTCTGCCCATCGCCCTGCAGGTTTCCCCGTCCCTTCCCCTCTCAGCCGGGGGGCCACAGCCGTGCCGGGGGAGGCTCTGGTTCCTGCCATGCCGCAGGAATGAAGCGGAGGGAGCTGCAGGGCAGAGGATGCTCCATCGGCGCCTTCCTGCCTGTGTGACGTTCGCGCTTTCCCCTCTCTCCCCTCCCGGAATTCTGCCTGCAAAACCAACCCACTGAGCACTTCAAGACTGCCAGCGAGATGAGGTTTGCCTCTCGGCACAAATCCTGTGTCATGTGGTGGGGAGGAAGGATGCAGGAGCATTTTTCTGCTCTTAAATCAGGCGTGGATCTGCCCTTGCCTTCCACCACCCCAGGAGGCTCAAGGATGATTTACGAGCAGTTCTGGTACGGTTTTTGCTTTGCAAACATCTCCCTTCCTCCATCTCTAACAGAACAGGATGCAGAGTTTATATATAAAAATGAAAATAAAAAAAACTAAAAACAATGCTGCAGCTAAAGAAGGGTGGAGTAAAAGGATAAAAGCAGGGGAAGCAACTCTGTCCTCTGGTGCCAGCAGCAGCAGGCTCCTGCAGCTGGAACCCCGATGAGAACCAAAGTATCTCCATCATTATCTGGCTGGAAACGGCAGCTGCTGCTCGGGCGGGACGGGGGCTTTTACGAGAGCAGGAAGGGAACAGTGGGGCAGGGAATTAAAATATGGGCTACAAATTGGAAACAGCAGGGGGTGCAGGGGGATGCAGCCCAGCCGGCGGAGGCCCAGAGTGCTCCCTATTTATGCTATGCCAGTGACTTTGCTCTCAAGCAGCTTGCAGAAGAGAAAAGGAGAGAAAAAGACCTATATCTATACATCTCTATATATCTCTATCTTGCAGTTTGCCTTGGCCCAGGAAATTCCTGCAGAAGCCAGTGGCAGGAGGGACTGCAGTGCTGTAGGTTGGAGTGATGCAACAGCCCATCTGCAGCCATGAATTACCTGCCCTTGTGCAGGTTGCTCTGCCTGGAGAATAATCTTGTGGGTGAGGAGCTGCCTGGGGAGGAAGGGTGGATGCAGCAGCATCTGTGTCCCCTAACAATGGTACAAAGCCCACGTGAGGTTTAGCCCATCAAAGCTGATCTCCAGCCTTATCTCACACTCAGGGGAGCCTGAACTCAAATTTATACTTGTATATGACCTTGACACCTCTGAGGCTCAGTTTTTCTGCCTTTAAAATGGGAATCAGTGCCCAACACAACAGGATGAAGACAGGGAGAGGGGCAGAGCACTCGGACAGGTCTGCAGTGGGCCACACAGCCCACCCTGGAGCTGCAGCAGGGTGGCCCTTTCCAGCAGGACTCTGCCCTTGTCTCTGCCTCTGTGGCCCCATATCAGCCCCAGCCTGGCCAGCAGACCTGCCCTGAGCATTCACTGCTGCAGAGCAGCACACAAAGGACACGAGAAGCATTGCCTGAGAGGTGCCTCCCTCACACAGCCTGGCCAGAAATAGAAACACCATGAATTAAACACGCTGCAATCTCTCATCTGTCTCCAGCAGGAAGTTCAGCCCAGGACAGAGCTCTCCTCTGCGTGGATGGACACAGGGGTGCTCACCTGGGCAGGCAGGGCACGGGTCAGCAAGAGTCCTGCTCCACTGGTTTCCATAGGATCAGTTGAACTGGGGTCATGCAGCTCCCACTTGGGTGTCAGGGTGGCACAGGCAGGAGGAAGGGCCCAGCCCTGGAGCACCAGGCTCTGATCCTCTTGTCTGGATTCCCTTTGGTGGCACCGAGGAGGGCCCAGCCCTGCCCAGAGGCAGGCAGGCGTTGGGGGAGCAGTGGATGATGAGCTTTGCTGGCAGCTGTCTCCAGAGGATGTGGTGGGTGATGCCTGGCACTGCCTGAGTCCCTCCCTGTCCCTGCAGAGCTCACAGAGCACTGGCCCCGTGCGTGGCCACGGCCCCAGGGCCGGACACAACTCCAGGAGTGACACGGAAAATGAAGGAAGTCATTTAGAGCCTAACAAGGGGAAATCCAAAAAACCCTGGCTCAGCCTGAAAGCCAGTTGCTTGAGAAGGGGCTTGGTTTCCTTCTGGCTTTGCAGATGCTCTGAGCACATTTTCTGACTCACAAAGGGATTCAGCATCGGGATGGCTTCTCCCTCCCATCTCCAGCATCACCTCATTAACTGACCTTGCAGAACGTGCAGAGCCTTTTCAGTTCACAGATAAAACATCTTTGCTACGTGGCTGACACGTGCAGAGGCCAGGTGGAAGTGGGGACAGTCAGCCGTGCAGATTGGCCACACACAATTAGGCAGCGTTTGCAGCTTCTGCAGCAGTGTAGGGTCTGCCAGTCCACTCAGCCACACCAGAGCACGTCCCTCAGTCCCCAGGGCTGACCACGCTCCTGTCCCTGCTCCTCTGCTCCCTCAGTGCCTGCAGGCACCCTGTGCCCCGTTCTGTGTGTCCCAGGTCGGTGTGACCCTGGTGGTGACACTGCCAGGTCCATGGGACGCGAGCACACCCAAAATGAGAGCACAGGCACTGAGACAGGACTGATCCCACACACACAGGGATGGCTTTTTGTGGCTTAAACAGCCACGGGATCACTGGCCTGGGAATCACAGCTCGGATGTGCACATCCATCCTGGGGAAGGGACAGGGGTTTGAGAACCAGAAATAGGAAATCTCAGAACAGGAGTCTCACGTGCTGCTCTCTGTAGGGATAGCTGAGATAAAGTGTCTGATAAACCACCAGTTCACACCAAGTGGGGGTTTCTGGTCCCCTGAATTCTCTCTCTGCTCCTCTCCCTCACTGGAAAAGGCCTCGCCTGCCCCTGCAGAAGCCCTGTCTGATCCATCTCCCTCCTTTTCATCGGGTTAATTGGCCGCTGCCTTACCAGGGAAATCTCAGCCTGGCTGTCAGCCCTGAGCTGTGCTTAGCAGGCTCCAGAAGCTGCACAGGGAAAGGGTTTTAACCTGTCACAGAGGCAGCTGGGGAAAGGAACAGGACTTGGCTGCCTCTAATTGCTCTTTGCGAAGAGATGCCTTGTTTATTCGATTAATTTGGAGCCATCAAATACCAAGGCTCAACAAGCAGCTGCTGAGTGGGGGGATTTTTGCCTCTCCAGAAGGTTGGGGTATGCAAATCCCTTCTTTCCTTTAGCAACAAAAAAACCCTTCCTAAAAACCTCAATTTCTTGGTCTTTATAGGCATTAATATTAACATTATGCCCTTAGTGGGACCTGTATCGAAACACATCTGTAATATGTTTTTTCCCCTGAAGTCACCCAGAAGGTGAGTGTCAGAGCAGGATGGAAAATGCTGGTCCAGACCCAGGAGATAAATCCTTGAGGCTGTGCTATTTGGCCAAAGGAAATGCCTATTTCCCCTGATAAATTAATACGGAGTAACAGATATTCCCCCTTCACAAAGGCTGCAAATCCCAGACCCAAAACTGTCCTTGTTAGCAAACAAAATCCCCTCCACTCCTGATCTCTGAATGTTGTGTACCAGCCCGAGGAAACTCACAGCAACAAGCCCAGCCTGAAAGGGGATAGAAGGACTCCTTGCTCCGAGACATAAAAGTGTAAATCAGAGCAGAATGTGCTTCCTCTGCCTGGATTTCACAGCTCTCTCTATGGTAATTTGGCCGGTTGCACTCTGCTGGCATCGTGCTGGGAGCCTCTCTCAGCAAGGTCTAGGATTTAGCTTTTTAGAGAAATAAAAATAATACATAAAACCTTGTTTCAGCTTGCCTGTTCACAATCAAATTTTCCCAAGCATGGGCAGCAGCCTTATGAGCCATTTCTGTTTGATAGCTTGGGCTTTATACACGTAGATAATGAGTTTGGCAGGAGGTTAATAAGTGTCAACTGAAAGATAATTTAAGAGTTGTAAAGATAAATTCGTTGTGGGCTCTTTTTCTGGGTCTGTGGCTAATATCTCAGTGCCTATACACATGCACACACACACACAGGGCACAGGCTGGTTTCCAAGTCCATAATCCATCTGGTTTTCTTTATTCCTTGAGGTATTGCAAATATCTAAAAGTCCCAGTGAAAATCCTGCTGCACGTAAATTCCCATTGCCTTTTTTTCCTGACTTTCCTGTGCAAGGCAATTAGATTAACATGGGGGAAAAGAGGAGAAAAAGGAAAAGAAAAGGAATAGAGTTTTTGAAAAGTGGCTTTTCCTCTCTGACACAATGCTCAAGCTGAGAATTTCTTTGCAGGCTGGATAGAGATGTGGTCCTGATGCAGAATTTTGAGATAGAAATGGAATATTTGGCAAGGTTCGTCTGGGTTTAGGCATCTGGGGTTTCTTCTCCTCTCTCACTTTTTAAAAAATCATTAAAATAGACTTTTTTCCCCTTAAAATATCCTGAGATCTGCCTTGCTGAAGCCAAACTAGTGCCTGCTTCCAGTGGAGGCTGTGCTTGGCTGCAAGCTGGTGCAGCCAGCTCGGGGTAGCTGAGTCCAGGGACAGCAGGAGCCAAAACCCCTCAGCACCAAAACTCTGCCCTGGGCCTCGCTGTCCTGCTCTGCTCCCCTCCATCCCTCCCTCCTCCTGATCCCCTCAAGGCAGAGTGGTGTAAGAGGGATTTGGGGGTGGATGCTGGGCAGGGGGACAGGGGAGAGCCCAGCAGGGCTTTGTCATGAGTATCAATACGATCCCCTTTCCATAAAAACCCCATGAAGTTAAAGATTATTTACATTTTGGGTACGGGTAACAACCACAATCTATTTGATTAGGTGAGGCTGGGATTAACTACCAAATTTATCTCTTTACATTGTCAAACTTAATAGTGGTTTAAAGACAAACCTCATTGAAACTCTGCCTTTCCTGCTGGGCTAATTAACACCCATTTTAGGCTCTTAAACCTTTGATAGGTGTTTCTGCTCCAGCTCTTTGGTAATAAGGGAACTATTTTAATAAATCAGACAAAAATCTCGGCCAGGCAGTGCAGACCAAAAGGCTCTGCCCAGGTGTGATGGGTTTCCAATGCAGAGGGGGAGATAAAAGCACTTTCTTGATTAAATACTGCCACCAGGTTGAACCCCTGAGTTTTTTGGTGGTGCTACTGATACCACTGCTAATGTGTGCTGAGTGTTTTATTTCAAGGTTGGTCCTGTAAAATGGGCCAGATTAATGGAGAAACTCAGCCAAGTGTGCTGAGCTCAGTGGGTCCTGCCTGTGCCTTTGATGGCTCTGGGCTGGGGTTCACAGAAATTGCAGAGACTTCACACTCTCCTGGATGGGAAGATATTCTGGGAAAGCAGTGGGAAAATGGGAGTTCAGTGTGCTGGTGCAAAGAAGTCCCCAGTGAGCTGTGACTGCTGGAATCACAGTGAGCTCTGTGATGGGACTGACCCCAGCTGTGGCCTGACAGAATCAGGACTGGTGGATCCAAATAACAGCCACAAACTTCTCCCCCATCCTTTGATGCTCCTGCTCTGTGTCTGTCTTTCTGAGGAAATGCCCAGTTACTCTTGGGAGTGCCTCAGGCTGGATTCCTCTTGAGACAGGAAAGAAATCTGCTCCAGGCTCCTCCAAACTCGTGTGGGCTTAGTCTTGTCCAAGTCCTGGTGCCCCAAGCCCTCCTCAAGCAGTGAATGTCTGAGGGCACCCATGGGGCATTTGCCCAGGGCTGCAGCCACAAGATCAGCAAACTGGAGCCAGAAAGAGCTGCCCAAATCCCAAAAGGCTTTGGGGTGCTGCCCTTCACAAGCTGTGGGGCTCTGAAGCCCCTCTGCAGCTGCAGGCAGGGGCTGGAGGGCTCCTTGCTGTTGCCTGGGGACAGCAGCTCCTGGAGTCCCAGAGAGCTGTGAGGAACGAGAACAGGGCAGGGAGAGATGCTGCCACATTTAATTAGCTCTCAGCAAACCCAGATTATTCTTAACATTAAACTAATCTTCAAAAAGGGAACCCTTTAAATGAAAAGAAAAACTGCAAGGCTAGGAAACCATTAATTGATTCCTTATTCATTAACCTTTGCAAACCACTCAAAAGAGCTGGAAAACGACTTCCTTTGCAGCAAGGGCTTATGCAGGGCCTGGAAGGAGCCTCTCATAACCTGCACTGCAGAGGGCAAGAGAAGGGTTGGTCCCAAACTGCTCCTTGTTTTGCTAATCAGAGAGCAATTCCTCGCAGGAGTCTCTGCTGTAAACATCCCTGATCCTGAACACGCTCCTTTGGAACCGCCCTGAAGCCACGACAGCTTCTCTGATATTTAATCTGTAAACCTCAGACTTCTCACGCCCATCCCTGAGCCCAGCAGCTCAAATCTCATGACAGTTATTTTTCCTTTTTCAAACCAGAGCTTCTGGAGTCCAGGGATTTGCACTGAAAAAAGTCCTCGATAGAGGAGAGATTGTGAAAAGCAGTTTGCAAAGGGCTTTTGGGTTTAAAAAACCCAACCACCCAGAGCTAAAGGAAGCTGAGAACAGATACTAAAAATCAGATATAAAAATCTCCAGTTTAGTCACTAAAATTAATCAAATGGGGAAGGGAGATGATCTGCCTGGTGAGCACCAGGAGTGGCACTCAGGCTCAGATCAGAGAGAAATCACAGAGTGGTTTGGGCTGGGAGAGACCTTAAAGATCATTTCATTCCTACCAGGGGCAGGGACACCTCCCACTGGATGGATCACCTTTCTGTGGCCACCCAAAGAATCATCAGGGAGACAGAGCAGCTCCCCCTGTCCCCAGCAGGGCACCCACTCCTGAGGTCTCTGTCCTGCCCGACCCCGCAGCCCCTCACGCCCTGGAAGGCAAAGGGCTGCTCTTGGCTCTGCTCTCTGTTCCCTGGGGAGCTCTGCATTCCCACCTTCCTTCCAGACAAACAAGGCAGTTTCCATGGCCACTGGGGAAGAGAAGAAAGAAAAAGCCTGCGTGGTCAATGGCTGCCAAATCGCCTTTTGTTTGTGCCTACCAGCACTCGGATTTGCCCTGATCTGAAATGACACTTTTCTCCCTCACTGGGGTCTTGTTTTCTGGGTATTTGATTCTTGTGCCAGGACTTGGACAGAAACCAATGGCTAAAAGCTTCCTCTTATAAACTCTGGAATTAACAACCTTCTTTCCCTGACCTCATCAGCACAGTGGGGAAAAAAAAACCTAGACACATTTTCTCTTTCCAGACAGTTTAGGCAGAAGGGAATCAAACCCTTCATGGGAATGCCTGGTCCAACCTCTTTCAGAGGACAGGCACAACCTGGAGATTTGGTACTGGCAAAACTGAGGTAAAGTTTTGATGTTCCCAGCAGGGTTAGCTTTCATAGGATCATGGACTTGTTTGAGTTTGAAGGACCTTAAAGTCCACCCAGTGCCACTTCTGCCATGGCAGGGACACCTTCCACCATCCCAGGGTGCTCCAAGCCCCATCCAACCTGGCCTTGGACACTTCCAGGGATCCAGAGGTAGCCACAGCTTCTCTGGGCAGCACATCTCTGAATCTGGAAGCATTAAAAGATTTGTGCAGTCCGTGGGACAGGCAGCTCACACTCATCAGCAAATCTGAGCTGCACTGCACTCGCAGCAGGGGCCTGGATTGCAGAGTTGTTCAGCACGAGAATCAACTTTCCCAAACCCCCCCTGGCAGAGAGCAGGTGCTTGGAAAGTCACAGGTCCTGATCTTGAACAAAATCACCAGGAGCCACCTTCTCCTGAGCATCCCCTGTGCAGCACAAGGGGCCTGCACATCCCCTGTGGGTGCCCAGCATCCTCCCCCTGCTCCCGGGCTCTGCCCTGGCTCCCCTGACTCCTCCTGCTTCTCTCAGTGCTTGGAGCCAGGTGCTCTTTAAAGCAGAGCCTAATGATCCTCCATTGATCTCAATTATCCAGAGACAACTCTCAGTTATCCTGGGGCCCATTAAGCAGGCTGCAGATTAATCATACCCTGCTCAGGGGCCCCTTCATCCTCCTCACTGCTTCCTCACATCTTGAGTTTGCTCTCTGTAAGAAAACACACAAGCCACTGTGAGTTCCTGTTAAACCAGTTCTGCCAACCCACCACTAAGCCATGTCCCCAAGGGCCACAGCCACACGTTTTTTGAACACTTCCAGGGTTGGTGATTCTACCACTGCCCTGAGCAGCCTGTTCTAATGCCTGACCAACCTTTCAGTGAAGAAATTTTCCCTAATATCCCACTTAAACATCATCTAGGAACTTGAGGCCAGTTCTCCTTGTTCTGTTTTCTGTTCCCTGGGAGAAGACACCCATCCCTGCCTGGCCACATCCAGGGGGTCCCATCAGAGCCAGGCTGGGCTGCTCAGGGATGGGCACAGTCTGGGTGGCCTCTGCATCTTCATCCCATCACCCTCCTGCTGCCAGCCTGAGAGGTTCCTGGGGCACCACTGCAACAAGGGAATTGCTCTCCCCTCTCCCCAGTCATTTTTGTGTTCTAGAGTTTACAGCTTTCCAAGGTGCTTTCATCACAAGAAAGAATGGGTGTGAGAGAAGGGTTATGCCATACTTGGGAATTTGGAATATTAGGGCAAAACACACTGAAAGGGAAGGGGGGAAAGGGTTTCCAGTGGCACACTGTCCTTGAAAACCTGGCTGGTTTGCTTTTTTTTCTTCTTTAAGCTCTTGGCTCCAGTTTACCCAAAAGGAAGAAGGGGGAAAACAAAGGTGGCAGTGCTGCCCTGCTGGGCTGGCTGGCACAGCCTGGGCAGGGGCTGAGGACGTCCCTGTGCTCTCCAGATTAAGCACAAGTGCTTTGTGCAGATAAATTGCAAACCCTCGGCCCTGGAACAGCGACTCATGGAACAGCTCTGTCAGGTTCAAGAGGGAGACAGGGAGCAGCTGCCTATGGAAAGAGAGATTAAAAGCTGAGAGAGAGACTGGTGTGCCTTTATGTCTTGAACTGTGAGCCAGAGATGGCTTTGAGACGGGAAAATGCAGAACTTTGAAACATAGATATTTATTTATCTATTGCACACCCACACATGCAGCTCCATGTATCCCAAACACAATTATCTAGGCATTGCCACAAACACACACAGGCACACGTGCTAGGAATATTGCACACCTCAGGTGCTTCTGGCTCCCTGCAGTGCTGCCCAAGGGCCAGCCTGAGCTGGAGCAGACCAGGATCAAACCACATGGATACAGCAGCCACAGGAGGAGCTTGGCTGCAGCTGCTCCTTCAAATTTGGGGTCAGGAGGAAAAGCCAAGGAGGAGTTGGAGCCCAGGGCAAGTTGGCAGCAAGCTGGGGATGAGCAAGGTGTGGGGGGTGGACACACTCCAGTAGCCCCCAGTGGCCCAGCTGCCTGCAGCAGGAACACCCTCCTCCTCCTCTAATGGCCATTTCACTAATTATCCTTTCCAATTAACTCCTTTTCTTCCATCCTTTCACGCTTTGCAAGCAGCAGTTCCCAAGGCCTCTCTAGCATTCCTTGGAGGGGAGGGTGGTGGGGATGGGGACAGCAGGACCAGATTCCAGGGCCAGTCTCAGCTGCTGGCTTGGCTGGCAGGACAAGGAGGAGGATGACTCCTGGCTCTGTTTTGGGATTGAATCACTACAGGAAAAGGCAAACAGCAGAAGAGAATTTATTCCCCATCTTCCCTGAGCCTGGCTCACTTGCTCACATCCACCCACAATCCAGCCCATGATCCTGAAGTGAAACTGGCTTTTATCATTACTTGCTCAATCTAGTCAATCAAAATTTCAATTAATGGCAGGGAATTATCATTCCATTCAGCACAAAGAGTGTTTTGTTGTGGGATTTTTTTTTTTAATCTATTACAAAGTGGCTGTCACGTTGCTGATTCAAACTCTGGGCAGCCTCCAGCAGCACCTCATTATCAGCCACACAGAGATGCTGGGGGGCTCCTGGTCCCACAGGTCAGACCCACTGCTGCTTTTTATAGGTAGAAAGCACTGACCCTGGTGATAATTTTTCTTTTTCCTCCTTTCCTAATTTCCCTGTGTGGGATTTCTCTGTGCATAGCCCAGACAAAGGGCAGCAGCTCACCCTGTGATGGTGAGGGAGGAGAGGGCAGGGGGAAGGATGGAGGGAGAGGGGGGTGAGAAGAAGAATCCATTTGTAATTACTGAAATAAACACAAGTCGGGGAGAAATGCAAATGCCTCATGTTGTGAATTGCTTGACAGAAGAAGTGACAGCTTTTTATTAGGGTGATAACAGCAAGGAGTTTTAAAATAGAATAATCGGTGCAACAAAAGCAATTTTCATTCCGAATTTTCATTTTAAATGGATGATCTCGTTTTAATCAAGCAAGTCATCACAAAATGCTTTTAATTGCCGAAAGTCAAGAGCTATATTGTAATTTTGATGTCTACTTTCAGGCTGATGATTCGATTTATATAAAAGTGGGGGGTGTTGTTGCCCCATTCCTGTTTTCTGTCATTTCCCCCTCAAGTGAACGCAAAATCTGAATTCACCATTCAAAAATCTGAAAGGCTTTTTGGAAAGTGCACTCACCTTGCCAACAAATCCAGAATGGGCTTGAAGCAGAAGATGTTTGTTAAAATCTGGGTTTGTTTATTTTCTTCCCCTATCTCCTTCTGTCATTTGAAGCAGCTGAGCTGCTAAGATGAAGTTTGACTTTTTGTGCTTTTAAAGGCATTCTGGGATGGTGCTGTGAGCTGGGAGATTGGACCACTTCCCACAGACTCAGGAAAATCCACATCGACCATCCAGCACTGTTCCAGGGAAAAGGCTAATTTCAGGCTTCATTCCAAGCACAAATCCACCCCTTTAGAAGAAAAGTGGCTGAGGCTTTGTGATTAGAGCCAGGACTACACAGCCAGGTCCTGGCTGGCTCAGTGAGGGACTTCTCAACATCTCCACAGGTGAGACCTTAGGGAGTGGTTTATAGCATGCAAAATGGGTACAAATCAGGAGGGAAAGGGAAGGAAAGCAGCTGGTCCCTTTTCTCCCCCCTAGGCCTCCTGCTAAGGTACTTCCCTGTAAACAGGGGAGGTTTAAGATGTTCATTTGAAGGAGCATGGCTGCAAACAGTGGAAGCAGCCCTGGCCAGCCCTGGTGGATGTCCCTGAACTGGCCATGCCCAGTGGGGCTCCCTCAGGGCCTGGGTGATGTGGAATCACAGATGGGTTTGGGTTGGGCTGGGAAGGACCCTCAGGGCCATCCAGATCCATCTCCCTGCCATGGACAGCAACAACTTCCACCAGACCAGGCTGCCCAAAGCCCTGGCCAGCCCAGCCTTGCTGCTCTTGGGGAGCTCAGCTGAGCTGTCCTGGGCCATCTGGAGAAATCTCTCACTCTCTTTAAACTTGACCTGGTCTGCAGCAACATCCAACAGCAGAAATGGCTCCAGACCCGTGAGCCAACAGAAGATGCAGAATCGTGGCCAGCACATCCTCCCAGCTTCAGGATTCAGCCAGGGCACACATCAGTTGCTTTTCAGTGCACAGGAAGAGGGAAACCCAGCAGCTTTCAGCTGCTGGGAGCTCATCTGGAAGGGAGCATTCAGCAGGAACAGAGAGTGCTTTTGCTGAATTCACACTTGGAAACCTTCCCCTATCAAGTCCTACCCTAAAGTCAGAGGGAAGTGGTGTTGGCTCCTGTAGAAGGAACCATTCACTCACCCCAAGATCCCACCAGAGATGATCTTCTCAGTTCAGAGGATGGCTTGAACTTCATGAGCAGCTAAAGGTCGGGAGAACATGCCCAGCTTTGCCACCAGCTTCCCAAATCTCCCCTTCAAGTCCTTCCAAATATACTGCCCTCAAATAAGGAAAGCTACTCAGAACACCTTTTTTAAAACAAAATTTTAACAAGAAAAAAATACCTGTAAGACTTGGATGCCCTGGCTTTGGGAATCGAGTGTAACAAGGCTGCCTCATCCTTTGGCTTTGTGTGTCCTTCCCTCCTGTGCTGCACACGTTGCTCCTTTCATGCTGCTGTTCAGACCCAGCACAGTGAGAGGGGACAAAAGCCATTTGCAAATATGTTCTCAGAAGAAAACCTGCCTTTCCCCCCACCCATGTAAAAAGAGATTCTTGTTGCTGCACATTGTGTGTGTGCAGGGATTAAAAACGCCTGAAAGCCCAAAGCAGAACGAGACATCACATCCCAAAATGCTCCACGAAGGCGTGAACGGAGACACAATGCAGAGCCAGTGCTGACATGCACCAAACAGCTCATTAGATGGCAGAAAAACCAGCACCTTTCACCTCTGACAAGCTGGAAAAGAGAAAATCCCTGCCAGATAACCTGAGCAAGAGCCTCATGGGAGAGGTGTGAGTGTGCTGGAGTGCTGGGAGCTAATTGGGAGAGCCTCCACCATCCCCGAGCAGCAGCAGCAGAGAAAACACATCCCTTTGCTGTTAAATAAATAAAAGATGCCAGCATCAGGCTCCTTGCCTGTCCTCCCGAATTCCTGTGTCCCAAACTGAGCTGAAGTTGTGCCCTCGTTTAGCATCTCACTGCATGGCTGAGCACACCCTGCTCTTAGCAGAATTGTCAGGCTTGTACCCATCCCATCCCGTTGGAAATTTGGGTCAAGGGCTCTCTTTAGTTTGGTTTGAAGCCACAGCTGATACTTAGAGGGGATGAACTTCAAAATTGTTGTACCCAATCCTGTTCAGGATCCACCAGCCTTAACGGGGCATGCTGTCAAGGGCTTCCTTGGCCATCTCTAAAATTAAAATTACTCATGTTTTTAATTAGATCCTCTGCTATAGCTGAATGGCTGGTTTGTTTTCCTGGTAGGAATAACCAGGAAGGGATCTCTTTCCCCTCATCCTGGCCACCACATGCATCTTTTGACTGAGAGCTAAGGCAGCCTCGATGCCTTTATTTGTTTTTTAAAGAATTTAGTGAAGATCCTAAAATATTCAAACAACACAAGGATCTAGCATGGAAATTAGCTGGGCCTTCAGAGGCCGGCTTTCTCTCTTCATTAACTTCTATAACAACCATGGAGCTTAATTGAGCCACTTTGGAAGTTCTCTTTGCACAGCTCAGAGCAGCAGGAGAGCACTGGGCTGGTCATCACGATGAGGCTTGGAGCAACCTGGGCCACGGGAAGGGTGTGGGGTGGAGCAAGGTGATCTTTAAAGCCCCTTCCTGTCACCCTGGTTTTACAGGGCCCCATAAGTTGTAACACTGTAGCTGTATTTTCTCATGCTTGTTTTGTAAACATGGTCCTTGTTTTTTTTAACCAGCCGGGATTGTTTTAGACTTGTAGAATTGTTTTTCATTCCTTTCCCTGGGGTCGAAAAAGATGATTGACCATGTCTTTGTCCTGTAAACCTTCAGGGGTGTTGACCCCTTTCACCCATCTTTGACTGTCCTTAGAACCCTATAAAAATAGGCAAATAAAGAAGGGCAGGGCTTTTGGTCGGTCCTGCCTGGTGAAACCACTGCTGCTCTGAGACCCGCGTGTTTCTTCTGTTGCCAACTAACCAACACCTTCCAACCCACATCATGCCATGGTTCTGGGATCACTCCTGTTGTGCCTCCTCCTGCCAGCTCATACCCCAAATCTGCTGGCTCGGGTCTGCAGGAGAGCCGTGGAGGAAGGGGAAAACTTCCCAGCTTGGGAGAGATGTGAGTGAAATGGATCCATTGCAAATCCTTTTGAGCCATTTCCACCATAGGAACCAGCTCTGCTCATCCTGGGGATGGACGCTGGGGAAAAGCAGGGTGGGAGGTGGGTGCTGCCCCCCTGGCTGTGCCTCTGCCTCGGTGTCTTCCTCAGCCAGAGCTGTTCCAGCTCTGTGCTCACCACATTCCCCGTTTCATGCCTGGAATTTAAAAGATCTGTGTATTTATCTGCTGCTCTGTTCAAATTACTGACTGGGCTGTGCTCGCCGTGGTCTCTCGGGGAGGACACATGATGCTACACAGCTTTTTGATCGAAGCAATCTCTCTGTTGAGGTGCTTTTTGCTTTGCACAGGACTGAAAAAAAAAAGCAGCAAGCTGGTTTTTTTCCTTTTTTCCATCTCTTTCCTCCACTTTCTTATTTTTGCCAAAGTGCATCAACTTGAGGTGAAATATTTTCCAGTGCTGACAAAAGCTTTGATATTGTAATGCCAAACCCATCAAGCCAAAGCTTTTAACTCTGGATTGTTCTTTTTTTAAAATATTGGATTTGTGACGTTTGTTCTCCTTCCTCTTGCCCACGATTGATCTGCCTGTCCTATTTATCTCCTCCATCTCACCAGGCCATGGCCTTGAACCCACTGGAGACTTTGCATTGATTGCCTGGGATTTTGGATGAAGCCAGCCAGTTATTTTCTCTTCCCCTCTTCACCTCTGTTACCTGTTGTCTATCCTCTAACCAGGCCTGGGTGAGGTTATTACCAGAAAAAGCACATTACAGTTTGGTTAAACAATAATGTGAATGTTCTAAAGTCCTTTCAAAGAGTCAAAACTCTTCTTCAGCATTTCCCATGTGAACACATGAAAAGTTTAATCTACAAATTAATTACATCCATTTGTGAAGTGGCTTCAAAAGAGCATGGAGAACAAATAATTTTGCTTTTCTCCAACTCACCAAAAAGATACATCTCAGGTCTGTTTTAAATGATGCTTTCCTGCACACTGGTGCAACCTACACATTGGTTAGGGAATGTCAGCATTTATTTCTTGGTCTGACTCTGATCTGAAGGCTCAGCCTCTCCCTCCAGACCTGCCACCACCATCCCTCTCCCCAAGCATTTCCCTGAAGCTCTCCCAGCACTGCCTCTTTGGTGTTTCTAAATTAACTACTTATTTTCACTGCTTTTCCCTTCAGTCAACAGAGACAAACTACCTTCTCCAGAAAACAATTGCAAACACTGAAGCTAAACTCACCGTGATGGATAAAAGCAGACTTTGTTTGGAGAAGGAAGGGAAAATGCTGCTGTGAAGGTGCTCACTGCAGCACCAGGCTCAAAGCAAATCCAATAAACCAGGCAGGGTGGCAGCTCTGTAGCTCCAAATGGGAGACTGGCAACAGCAGCATGGATGTAAAGAGTTCGTGTAGAGGATTAAACTTTAATGAGGGCTTTTAGCATTGAAGGGATTGAAAACACAATGAGAAGGAACAGGAGAAGGTCTCGGGGTCCTCTCCTGCGCTCGGCGTCTCTCGTCGGGCGTTTGCAGCCGCCAGCTCTTGGGGGGCGTTTGGAGAGGAATAATTACATGCTGGAAATGTTGTTTTCCAGCCAGGAGTCCCTGAGCATGCTGCAGTGCTGCCACGGGGCAGATTTCCCCTTGCAGAGCGTTTTGCCCTCTCCCACTGGGACCAGATGGTGCAGCCAGAGCCATTTGAGGGCTGTAACTCACGGAGTTTTGTCCTCCAACTCTCCTCTAGGATTTCAGAAAAACCCCAACGCCCCCAAATCTAATTCCATTCTTTAAAGTGGGGAGAAACAGCAATGAAGTTTCCCCAAACTGTTAACAGTTACACAGGCTGTAGGGAGGAACAAATCCAAACTCCAAACCTGGTCCTTACAAAATGCTGCAAAACCTTCTCCTGAAAATCCTTTGAAGCCAGGAAGGAAAGCGCTCACAACGCTGACTGAGAAACCTGTGATATAAATGTCCCTTAGCTCGTTTCTGCCTGCTTGAAGACTTAATTAGTATTAAAAGCCCCAGGAAGTCTGAAGATTATTTATGGAGAACGTAGCAGTAGAAACGACCTAAGGAAAAAAGGAGAGAAGTCTGAGCCACAGAGCCTGTCCAGGGGACTAAATCTACATTTTTACTGCTTCATTCCCTAATTTAGGTGCAAATTTGGGCTTTTTTCCCCTCTCCTGCCCAAAATGTCAAGGTATTGCAAAGCTTTTCAAGCCTGGAATTGGGACAAAGAAAGAAAGGTCAAAGCCCTCAAAACAATTTGGAGAAATATTGGCCAAGATGTTTCATTTTTACTCTGACAGGTTTTTTTATTAACTTGCACAATCATTTAAAGCAAAAATTGATCTGGTAAAAGACACCAAGAAGCCATTAGCTCTGTGCAGGGACAGCCTCACATGGGCTGGTCTCCCCAGCTCTAGCGGGCCTTTGCTAGCATTAATTAACTCTGATTTTCTTAGTAATTTACAAAGAATAATAATTAATTCTTAGCAATTATTACTAACGTATTTATTCCTAATTAATATAACTATTTAACTAAGATTTTTCTTCATAAATCTCTTAATAATTAAAGTCATTGAATCCCAACCCTTTCCAGAGAAGAATATAAAGGGGGGGGGGGGCGCTTTCTGTTATTTTACATAAAATAGAAGTTGAAGACATGGATGATTATTTACAGAATCAAGAAAATAAATAAAAGTATTCCCCTCTAGTCCCTGCTTGCCTGGAATGTGCCAGTTCCCAGCCCCAAAGGCACCAGTGCATCCCCAATAATCGAGGTGCTCCATGTCCCTGTGGGCAGGATGAGGCCCTGGCTCAGCCCTGGCTCAGCCCAAAAAGCTTGTGCGATTTTGCCTTTAGTGATCCCTTCTAAAATGCACCTCTGGGGCTTGCATTATCATTGTTGTTTGACCTTTAAAGAAAAGCTCTAATCGACAGCCAATTTCAGTCTCATTTTCTGACAGCTTGTTTTGTCCTGTCAGTCACAGGCAAGTTCCTAAGGAGAAGGGTGGGCAGCCCCCCCTGCCAGAGCCGTGGCAAAGGAAAGCCTGCAATAACACCAGGAATTCCTCTAATCGCTCTTTCCAGCTGCTGAAAATGCCACAAAGGGTTTTCATTGAGAGGAAACTCCTCTGTGGATCCATGGGCAATATCCCAGAGGAAGGCAGGGGGAAGCTCAGGGGGAGCTGGGGCTTTGGTGTTGATTCCTGACAGGGACTGAGTGCCCCAGACCACAGCTGGGAGGGACCCTGGCATGGGAGGGATCCAGCAGGAGAGGGCTGAATGCCACGGAATCATAAAGTTTGGACAAGATCCCTAAATTCATCTGGCCCAACCATGAATCATGAGTGGTTGACGTGGAGCCTCCTGCCTCAGCAAAATGGTACAAAATGTGTAAAAGGAGGAAAAACATGGATAAATACATGTGGGAGAGCACAGAGCATTGAGGAATCATGTTGGGATGCTTTGAAAGGTGGAGAGAGGCATTTGGTCACTACTTGACCCATCTAGGTCATAATTTTGTCTTGCAGAGCCACAGTCCTGGTGTCACCACTGACTGCCAGGGGGATGCAGCTGGGCTGCCCAGGGCTCAGCCAGCAAACTGCTTTGCTTGTAAAATTGTACAGGCAGCTGAAGACACGAGTTCTCCTTCACCCCAAACTTGGGCAACCAGCAGCAAAGGCATTTGTCACTCTTCCCCCCTCCAAAACCAGGAAGCTTAAACAATATGCATCATTTATGCACCTCAAGAAGCAGAGAAAACCAGAACTGAAAACAGAGTGGTGCCTCTGTCTGCATGTGTCTGCATGAAATATTCAGCAGGAACCCCGGGCCCTGCTGCGTGTCAGGGCTCGGCAGCGCCGCACTCAGAACCCGCGGCAGGGAACAGCACAGGGAGCAGCTGCACCACACAACACACACCATTGCGGGTCAACTGCCAGGATGAAGAGGTGTTTCGAAGCCTCTTCAATATTTAAAGCCAGAATGAGACACATGGAGAGCCAGTTGCTAATGGCTTCTTGCCTTGTGCTGCCACGGTGACGCCGGGAAATTGGAGGGCGTGCTGGGATCGCTGCAGAGGGTGAGGAGGGGAGAGCTCTGTGCTGTAATTGCTGCATGTCCAAGGCTGCTCTGCCTGGGATTGCAGCCAGGCATGAAGAAGGAGGAAGATGTAGCAACTTCTGAGCAATCCAGGCAGCAAATGAGCCCTACCTGGCTGGAGCAGGTCCTGCCTCGGGAGCTGCTGGTGAAGTCCTGCCTCTCTGGATAACAGCAAGCAAGGTGTAGTCTCTCAAACACAGAGATCAAGTCAAATCCTCAAACCTTCCCTGGCTGCTCAAGAAAGCTTTGAGGCTTCCCTTGGTGCCTCACCAGGGACCTGCTCCTGGCACAGAGCCATCACAGGCAGCTCTGCAAAATCTGCAACACGAGGGGTTGGGATGTCCCCACTTGGCAGAGCAGGGCATGGGCCTCTGCTGGGGGTGGCAGTGATGGGGGAAACACCAAGCATCCCCCAACATTTTTCCATCATTGAGAGGCTGATTTAGCTGCTAACTCACCCTGGGAAAAAACAGTAGCAGAGGGATGCTAAAACAGGAAAATCACTGACATACAGGGCTCCTGTTGAATTCAAACGACTCAAATAGGGACCAAACATCTGCCCTCCAGCACTGGCGTGGCCTCTGGTATTTACAGATCACAAAACAGTTGGGAGAAGAGAGCAAGTGAAACATCCTCAGCACAAATTGTCCCAGTGCAAACCCTCCCTGCTGGCACATGCAGCCACTGCTACAACTGTGGTTGAAATCTCTGCATTTGAAACATCAGTCAAGCATCCCCTGTATCCACCAGTGCTCCCAGTCAGAGATAAACAAAGGTCAGATCTCCTCTGGAATAAGGGAAGGGAGGCAGTTTCCCAAGGGCAACTGCAATTAATTTTATGGTTGAAATTTGTGGCTCTATTCTTTTAATCCCCTTCTCATTAGCTCTGTATCCCCTCCCTGGGACTCTGAGCGTCCCTGCATTGCCCTTGTCTCCTCTCTGTGTTTGGAGTCCTTCAGAGCAGACAGAAGCACTAAAAATAAAAATCACCTGTTAGGTTCCCTGGTTATTGCAAACAAAATGTCCTTTATGAAAATGCAACAAGTAAAACCTTCATATTGTGTGTGCTTATTCACATAAAATATTTAGAAAGCTCCTAATGTTTTTATGGCTGTAATTAATCTTGTGTCATGTTGGGGAAGAACAGCACATAAAAAATTTCTTTGGCATCAGGAAGAAGCCTGGGCTTCCCAAGGCAAACCTGTGTGTCCACACTTCCAAGGATTGAGGGGAGCCATGCATGGGGTTTGGGGGATCCCTGCTCTGCCAGGAGAGCCTGACAGGATGGGGAGGGCTGAGCCATGTACATTTTTATATCGTGTTGCCTTTGTGACACTGATGCCCACTCCAGCTCTGGCAGCTTTGTAACTGTGTGGAGGAAGGGCCAACACCGTGGTTTGCCCCAGCTCTGCTCCCCAGGGCCTCCCATGCTGTCAGTGCAGCTTGGCCAGGACTGGGGCTCCCTTTGTGCCTTCCTGTGGGGAAGGCTGATCCCACAAGATAAGCACTCTTTTTATTGTCTAAAATCATGGAGATTTTAAGAAAAACCTCTCTGCACTTTCACTGCAGTTGTCTGGAGGACTCTGGCTAGCACAGGAGCCTGAATACACATAAACTGTCACCAGTCAGAGACTCCTGGCCCAGCTTGCCTTGCCAATAAACTCTTTGATGGGAATATTCCCAGAAATATGATGCTTTAAAAATCTCATCCAGCCCTTGCTATCTATAGCTTCTCAAAGACGAAATTTTGGCCAAGATGCAAGAGAGAGCAGCTTCCAGCAGCTCCCTGTGCCATGGATGGAGAATAACCATCCATGGGGGAAGAACCAGGTGGCTGCTGGCTGAGGCACTGATGCTGTGGGAGGACAGCTCAGCCCTGTCCAAAATAGGTGCAGATCCAACATTTTTGGTAACTCAAATTGTTTCATCATAAAAGCGTGGGAGAAGCTGTCTCACTGCACCAGGGCATAAAGGAGCTCACAATCAGCACCTGAGCTGAGAGAGAGGCTGGCCTCAGTGGAGTGAAGCATTTAACCACAGCAACAAAGAAAGATGGATTTGACATTTGAATCTTGATCCTCACACTTCTAAATTGCCCTTCAGAGGAGGAAGATAATGTGTGAAGTACAGGGCTGCTCCTGGGAACGCCCCAGCCCATGAAATACCAACACCCCAGTGGAACCAAGTGCCACAGATCCTGTACAGCCCAGGGGTTTGGATCACCCAGAGGAGACAATGGGCTGATGGAAGAGCTGGCCCAGAGACTGAGCTGAGCATTGGTAACTGGGCATCTTGGTTTTCATCCTTGGAGGGAACCTGTTCTTCATCCAGGCTGGGAGTTCAGATCCAACAAGATCCAACCCTGGAGCTCACTCCCAAACCAGCTGGGCCCTTGGGGCCCTGTGGAAGGATGGGGTGGTCCTGTTCCTGGCAGGATGGTGAGATGTCCTGCCCAGCCCTGCTCTAGGGAGCTGTTGATTTACAGCTCTGTTTGTTATTCAAAGCCACCTGGACTTTAACCATGCCCTGCATGGGGCAAGAAGGGTTCAGGGAGCAGCACCCTGGAGGAAGAGCAGTCACACACATCCAGAGGTACAGATGGACAGCAGGGAGAGTGGAAAGGCTAAAGGAAGAGGAGGTGATGGCCCAGACACAGCAGGGCTGGGAGTGCAGGGGAATGGACAGGCAGTGGGGTTCAGCTGAACCCCAAATCCATCAGTTCCCTGCTGCAGCCACCTCCTCAACTTCTGTGTGTTTCTGCACAAGCTTTTTTCTTTTTTGAGTTGACTTTCAAAGCAGCTGACCTGCCAAAGCTGCCCATTCTGCCCGCAGATGCTCTGCATTGGCGGCCTCCAAACCCCTTTAAAGAGCCCCAGCTCAATCACAGCTCTGTCAGGCGATGCTCTATTTAACAGGAGCTGCCTGTCTCTCGCAGCAGCCGCAGCCCAGGAATCTCCTCCCGAGTCCATTTTCTCAGTGAGTGACAGCAATAAATAAAATCCAGCCAGTTGGCCCTTGAAACGCTACCATGGCTTGATTACTTTTGCCCAGGACTTTGCCAACTGTGCTGCAACCTCCTGCAGATGCTGCCTCCCTCTGCCTGCCACCTCCGCGGGCTGGAGGAGGGAAGAGGCAGAGCTGGGATCACACAGGGAATGGGCTCCGAGTGCAGGTGCAGGGCAGCAGAGGGGCCTGGAGGAGGCGATTCCAGGAGGACGTGCCCCTGTCAGAGCCTCTTGCCCTGGAGCTGAGCAGCAAAGAGCCAGGCCCTGCCCAGGAAAGCTCCTTGTTTCTCGCAGGAACAGGGAATTGCTGCCCCTGCCTTGGCCAGGCTCCAGGGTAGTTAATTGCATTCCGCCTGCCCAACATTAATTAATTTGGTGTCGTGCAGAGACCGCTGCGCTGGGTGCATCCGGGAAAAATAAAGAAAAATTCACCACGTCCCACACCCAATGAATAAAAGAGGGGGAGGGAGCCGGGCTGGCAGGCGGCTCTGAGGCTCAGCAGGGACACGGGGTCCCAGCCCCAGGGGAAGCCCCTTGTCAGGATTCAGACATCTCTGCAGTGCTGGGCCCGGCTCCCTTGGCTCTGACACCGCTTTGCTTCCACCTGCGAGTGAGCACGGCCAAGTCACACACAGAGGTCACCTCCAGTTTGCTCCCTGTGGCCGTTCCCAGGGCAGAGGATGCCGGTGCTTGCCAGGAAAGAGCTTCAAAGATCAGCTGGTGGACAGGGAGGGCTGGGCACCGAGCAGCCACCTTGGCAGTGCCAGAGTGGTCTCACAGGAAAGTCCACGGGATTCACTGTGGCTGCAGGGTTTGTACAGATCTGGGGACACCTTGGGCTTCCTGAGCTGCCAGAGGAAGCTCATCCCATCCAGGCAGCACAGCCGTGAGGGATGAGGCATCCCCAGGCAGGGGACCCTGAGCACACACCTCCCCCGCGAGGGTGTTTTTGGGAGGCAGAGCCGTAGCCCTGCTCACACAAAGAGCAGATGCCAGTGATTCCAAACCCTACTGTTACCTCATTAAAGCAGCTGTCTGCTGTCCCCCGAAGACAGACAAATTAGGAGTCAACTCAAGCAAGAGCACAACAAACACAAAAAATATGTGACCGTATGAAATGCTAACGAGGCTGCTCCTACCACGCTGGCCCCAGGAGCTCAGACAGGGCCTTGGGGAAAGAGGTGAGGGGAGGCAGCACAGCAGATTTGTTTCTCATTGTCAAGTTAGAGCCCAGCCCAGCTGTTTCCCCAAACAAGCTGTGTCTAGTTTGATTTTTATTTTTTTTTAATTCTTGCAACAATGATATTTCAGACTCACTTCTGGGATCACAGCTGTCTTTGGGCCCTCCTGTGAGTTATTTCTCTGACTTGCCCTTCCCTCCCTGGCTGGGATGATCAGAGAGGAGGAAGATCCTTGGCCACACTCCGGGTGCAGCACCAGACCCAGGGGCCGCAGCCACGCCGGGGCTGTGCCAGAGGTGGGCACGGCACCCACACTGAGAGCCCAAAATGCGGCACACACGCCATCCCCACACGGTGATGGGATGCTGGAGCACACGGCAGAGCCTTCAGGAACCCAGAGCGACATTCCAGCATTCCTGAAGAGCCCTTGAGCACCTTTGCAAACCGCGGTGTGAGCTCCCCGTTTCCCTGCGGGGGTCTCAGCCTTGATGCCAGCGAGGGGAGCAGCAGCGGCAGGAGCAGCACAGCAAAACCCGCGCTGCTCAGACCAAAGCATCGCCCCCTCGGTAGCCAGAGGGAGCAGCACCGGCACAGCATCCTCCCAGAGCTGGAAGCGTGTCTTGTTCACGCTCAGTTATTAGTCAAAGCATCCAGGTGATTATTTCCCACCTCCTGCGAGTGACAGCAGATGTTTTGGAGTGATTTGTAATCTAACAGAGACATTAACCTTTAAAAGCCTCTCCCGGTGTCCCCGGGGCTGTCCAGGGACATTCTATTGTGCCGGGGAACAAAGAGCCCTGGATATTACTCAGGAATGAACGGCAGGGATGAGCTTTACATAAAAGAGATCAATACAAATAGATCAGCACCCCACGCAGGGCTCTGGGAAGAGGTGGAGGAGAGGTCTGGGAGGAGAGCAGCATGACTGGGCAGGTCACAGCAGTTATTGAGGGGCAGATTAAAGGATGCTGATTGGGCTTTTAATCTCTGCTCCACACACGGGTCCCCTGGGCCAAACACGTGCTGGGTTTTGCTGCTGATGGGCAGGGGCTGCTGCCCTGCTCCCGCTGGGCTTCTCCAGCTCCCTCTCTTTCCCATGGCACGGCTGGGGACCCAGCAGTGCCACAACAGCCTCGGCAGCAAAGGTGCTGCAGCCTCATCCCACACAGCCCTGCTCCTCCCTGAACCCGGGATCAGGGCTGTGCTGCTCACACGTGCAGCAGGTTTGGCAGCTCTCACTGGTGCTGGGATCTCACAAACCCCGTACTGGGCTGCACCACAAGGAGTGAGAGAACAGAGGGGAAACCCCCTGAATCTCTGCAGGGATTCTCCAACACCCAGAGATTGATGAGGCAGCCCCGAGTGCAGGGAGCCTGGGGAAAGGCTGTTCTATTTCTGGCCTAGACTTTCCCATCAGGGAAGCATGTAGCACCAAATGCAACACAGCTAGCCTGGAAAGCAGATGGTCCGTGGAGGTGAGTCCCACTGTGGTTGTACAGCAAGTCTGACACCCTGGGGAGAAATCCCACAGGCAGGCGAGATCCCCAAAACTTCCCTGAAAAAACTTTCGACTGGAGGGACAAAACAACTTGTTCAAACCCAGATATACCCTGGAGCAACCAGGATTAGGATGATGCCAACAGCCTTTGGGGCAGCAGTGGGTGGTGGGTGCCTTTGCCCACACAAAATAAATTTATTTACTGAATGCACCCACGGATCATTAACAGTCTGCTCCTATCACAGCCTCTGGCCAGCCCTGATCTCTCTTTCACTACACAGAGCATTGAAAACACACCTTGAAGAGGCTTGGAGCTGACCTCTCCTGCCTTGGTACCTGCAGGAGAGGAGGATCTGGCCCTTTCCACTGGCAGCCAAGCTCCAGCTGCTGCCGGCGCTCGGGGAGCAGATCTGGGGCAGGGGAGCAGGAGAATCTCTGCACGAGGCTTGGCTGGATCTTCGCACCCACAGGGGTTATTATCTAAATCAGATCAGAGATGCAAAAATCAGAGCAGCAGGTACAGCAAACAGGAGCTGCCAGACTGGAGCGGGCTGGGGGAACAGCAGGGGCTCCGTGTGGGGAGGAAGGTTCCTTGCAATCTTTCTGTGAAGCATCCTCCTCCAGCTGCAGCTGGGTGTTGTTTCACAAGGGACTCTCTTCCCTCTCAGCTCCACTGAGCTCTCCTGGAGAGCAGGAACAGGGTTTGGAAGCAGATTCCCAGCCTTTCCATGGGATGCAGCATCACAGCCCTCCCTGCTGCCCAACCACCTCCCGTGGGAGCCGGGCAAGAGCCACCCCACCCCTCTGGCCCCAGGGCTCCGTGAGGGCATGGCACCAACTGGGAGCAACTGGGAATGTTCCAGTCTCGTCTCTTTGGCTTAGAAGGGAAAGGTTTATCTAAGCAGCAGGTTTCCTGCAGATGGGGTCCACGGTACAGGCTTTGCCTGACCAGGATCAAGCACAAATCCAGGGATGGAGCTGGGGCTGCTCTGATTTCTGCACTGAGAGCCAGCAGCAGCAGAGGGGAGAGCTGAGCTCCCCAGGCTCATTTGGTGCTGGCTGCACCAAACCTCAGCAGCAAACCAGGGTTGTTTTATTAATGGGCTTTGCTGGGCAGAAAGTGGAATCCTGCTTTCTGGGGAGGGTGCAGAAAATGACACCGTGGGAAAGAGCCTTCTTGGGAATTTGATCCAAGAACAGCACAAATGTGGCATCTGCCTCTGACCCTTGACTGTCAGAACAGCTCAGGGGAGCAAAGCTGGTTCCCAGAACTTCTCACCATTGCATTTGTTTCCTTCCACAGGCCAAAGCCTTTAAAAAGCTTGTGCAACACAGGATTGTGTTAAAACGTCCATTTTGGGCTCAGCTTTTCACTGGGGGCTCCCACTGCCTCCTGGTCATGAAGTAAAAAAAAAAAGAGCCACCAAAACACAAAAGTGAACAACATCAAAACCTAAACATCCTCACAAAATCCCCCTCCTCCCTGGGGATTCCCATTACCCAGCAGGCATTATCCCAGCTCAGGGCAGGCTTGGTTTCTGGATGTCCCTTCCACCCAAACTCTGCCAGGATTTATGAAAACACACAACTTGGCTGCAGCAAAACCCCACATGTGACAACGTTTCCCCCTTGGTGGAAAGGTCCTGACCAGCCACAAAGGGGAGCAGCCACTCAGGACACCTTTACAAGGTAAATTCCACTTTCTTTCCCATTTTTAGAGAGCAAATATCCCAATGTTCTACCACAAACTCCCTGTCAGAGCAGCCTTTTTCTAAACCAGGCTGCAGACCCCATGATTAACAAGAAGATTGCACGCTCCTGGCTCTCACTGCAAGGCTTATCACACCAAAAATACCCCCCAAATCAGCACAGCCCTTCCAGGAACCTGAGTTTTGTTCAAGCTGTTACAATTCTTCTGAGTAACATTAATTTTATTCAAATATCTGGGAAACATGGGAGGTAACAGCTGAAGTCTTGGTTCCTGCCTGACCCTTAGGGCAGGAAATTATTCAGTTAATATCTTAGACATCCAACCAGACCATGTTCTGCTGGGGCTCCTATTCCTCGTTTTATATAATGAAAAATACAAAGCATAATTCAAAAGAAGAAATACATTTTAAAATATGGCATGAAAGGGCTTCTTTACTGACAGATCCTTGGTGTACTTTGATTTGCTTTTTCTTACAAGCTCTCTCTCTCAACTATTATTTTCTTTCCCAGTGGTGTAATTCTAATTTTCAAACTCAGGCAAAGAAACTGTTCATTCCTTACCTCTGGTCAGCAGCCACCTCAGGGGGGTTTCTCCAGCTCCCCAACAAACACCAGCTCAGCCTGAGCCTGCAGACATCTCCCAGTCCTAGGAAGCTGCAGCCACGGAGCAGTTGTGGTCAATCAGCATCCACAGCTCAGGTGCACCAGAACAAAGCAGCTGTTTGTACTGGGGCTGAAAGCCATAGGAACTGTATTTCCTATGGGAATCAACGTGATAGAGCAAGAGAAAACCTCTCTCCCTACATGAACTGAGAAAAGAGCTGGTCCAGAGATGGTGGTGAACTAAAAGTCGAAGTGTTGTCTTTCTGTAGGGTCAGTAGGAAAGAAATGGAGAAGTGGGGGAGGGAAGAAGGATGTTCTAAAGGTTTTGTTCTGATTCCTGATTGTTATTATTCCTTTTTTAAGTCTGTTAATAAATTCCCTTTATATTCCTTAAAGCCTGAACCTGCTTTGCCTACTTCTAATCCTTATCTCATAATGAAATTAAATAATTTTTACTAAGTCTACTGGTGTTTAACCAAAAAACCTTGACTTGGCGAACCCAAACCACTTCATAAATGGTGTTTCTGCCCAGTTTCCCAAACCTCAAACTGCAACACTGTCACTGCAGATAAGAGCCCACAGAAGAAGGATTTATGTTTTTTGTCCTCTCTCACCCCACTACTCCCTCCAAGGTCCTGACTGCTCAAACCAGAGCTTTGAGTGCATTCCACTAGCAGAGAGATTAGTTTGAAAACCAAGACAGAAGGGAGGTGTTTAAGGACTCTGCTGGCATTACGAGAGGAAAGGGGGATAACCTGGCTTCCCAGGAGAGAGAGAGGGTGACAGGGTGGCAGCCACTGCTCCTCTGAGCACATCAGAGTGACAGAGAGCTGTGAAAGCCCACGAGGCTTTTCAGAGAATCACCCCAATGGGGTTTGGCTTCTGGCTGAAGTTTTGAAGTCCTCTGTGTCCTCCTGGACACTGGGAGTTGCTTTGCTCTCTCCTGCTGGGACAGGCCCAGCCCAGGGGCCCAGTGTGGGCTTCAGCCCCTCCATGGACATCGGGCTCCTGGGTGAGGGCATCACAACACGGGAATCCCCCAGATTGGGGGACCATGAATGAGATGCAAACGTACCAAGTCAGTTACGTGTTTTTATTTCTTTCTCTGCTGCTGAGATCTGGTTACCTCTGATCAAATCCAGCCCAGATCCTAGCTGGACCAATTCAGGCTGCTGGAGGAAGCAAGCTCTGGTTAAAGGGGGTCTTTGAAATGTCTCACAAGCAAAAGATCTGAACAGATGTAATCCAACCCAATCCAGCCTGCCAGAGCCATCTCCTGCTCACACAGTTTTAACAGAGTTCAAGGCCAGAAGGCTGCATTATAATCTCCTAAAGCTGTGTTTCTGCATGGAGACAGGGAGGGAGGAAAGGTGGCTGAGGGTCCTCCAGGCTGGAAGAGCTGTGTGAGAGCAGGCACAAAGGTAAAGGCAGTGGGGTGGTGATTTGTGGGATTCAGAAATGGCAAAGAGATGGGGAGATCTGGCCAGGCCCTGACCTCTGCCCTGGCTTCTGTCACACACCACCCCAATTTCCTGAGCAACTGGTCCCAGCTGTCTGTACAAACTGGGACAAGGCACTGAGCACAAGCAGCACCTCCTGCCCAGCCCACACTCAGGGCTCTGCACCAGCAGCAAGGCATCCTCCAGCCTCCTTTCTCCTATAAATATAAAGGGTGTTTACATCTTCTTCCACCCAAATTTCACTTCCTTTCCCCTGAAAAGGCTCGGTCTGAAGACGTCACTGGGTGTCCCACGCTGAGCCTGGAGCCTGTGGAGCTCTCAGTGCCAGCTCAGGTTTGCTTTACGCCTGCTCTGACGAAGCTGCACGAAAACAAGCTTGGGAGACTTTTCATTTTCCAAGCTTTAGATGAAAAGGATTCATTTAAAGCCTTTAAAAAATTTAGCCCACTTCACAGCTCCTTCCCAAGATCGGTGTTGTGCTCTTTAAATAGGAGACATGTTTTAAAGCTACTGCCATCATTTATTAAATTAGCCTCAGACTTGCAAATGCAGCTCCCTCTTATTGAATCTTGTAATATTTATTTGCCAAATTGTGATATTTGGAATGGTGCACGTTACACACATGGGGGAAGGAGGGAGGTGACGGGGAAGGCGTGAGGGGATGGGGGAAGGAAACCACTTCTACTGTAAATTGTGTAAATACATTTGCACATCCCAGGAGGGGTAGGGAAAAGGCATTGTAATTAAAATGACTGCCAGGGTATTTTAAACAAGGGAGAATAAATAGACTTTTCTCTGCATGGCACAGGCTCCTTTAACTTGGAAACTTCGTGACAGAAGATGATTAAAAATATCTTATGGCGTGTCTGAAATCTGCAAGCTTTGATGAGAAAAATGTTCTTGGGAATGAAAGGAGATCAAGTGAAGGAGGAACAGTCTTCTACATGGTGTTTTATAGGCCCAATTCATGACTGCAGATGTCACAGAAAATAATAATAAAAAAGTCTCTTTTTTTGCTTCCTAACAGAAGAGAAGAAAAGCCCTGAGCAGGGCTCCTGTAGTGAGAAGATCCCTTTTCCCCAGCTCTCGGAGCAGTGGTGAGAGGATGCTCCAGGAAACCATGGCAATGGCTGAGGAGCTGAGCTCTCCCTCAGGGATGTCGCCCCGAGGCAGAGAGGGCACAGGGCTGGCCCTGGCACCCCTCATGCCAGTCCCTGGCAGGCCCAGGGGCACAGGACAGGCAGTTCTTGTGTCCTGCCTGCTGAACTAGAGCCCTTTTCTCTGTGCCAGCCCCAGTCTGGGGAGCAGCTCTGCCCTCCCCACAGCGCCAAGCTGGGCACGGCAGCAGCAGCAGCAGCAGCAGCTCCTCCAAGGGCTGATCTCTGCAAGGGAAGGGGCTGCAGGCTCCCCCCACACCCAGGCAGCTCCTCCTCCCAGTGCCTGGGCTTCAGCACAGCTCCCATGGCCCACATGGAATCACAAAATGGTTTGGGTTGGGAGGGACCTTAATCCCACCCGGTGCCACCCCTGCCATGGCAGGGACACCTCCCACTGTCCCAGGATGAAATTCCCTGTAACCTCAGCCTTGCTCCAAGGGGCTCTGGGATAACACCTCACTGATAGTTTTCTTTAAAGACCTTAAAACTGGGAGTGCCCGATTTGCAAAATGAGATATTTCAGATCATTTTTATCAGGCCTTTTTTTTTTTTCTTTTTTAATGATTCTAATTTTTCTACTGCTCAGAGCCCTGGTCTTGGTAACCACGGAAACTCAGCTTCCCAGGAAGAGGGATTCAGAAGCACTACCACCAACCAGAGAATCTAATCATCTTCCCTAACTGTGGCATGAAAACATGCATGATGACGCAGAGCTGAAAGAGGATTTTGCTGGTGCTCACCTCATAAAACACTCACCCTCAAATCAGGGTGTGCTGTGGTTGGGGTGCCCCATGCAGGTTACAGTCCCCATCTGAGAGGGCTGGTGAGTCCATCAAGACACGGCAAACCTGGGGGAAGGACAGGAAGGTTGTGTCAAGGCACATGGGTAAAAATGAGCTGACATGCTCCCACTGCTCAAGACAGGAAAGCAAGGTAGGAAAAAGGAAAAATCAGGGGGAAAAATTCACCAGAGTAGGTTCTGTTTGGCAAACGCTGAATGCAAAGCTCATGCCTCAGTTTCCCCACTTGCACTAGTTATCCAAAAGGCAGCAGAGAGCAGCTCTCTCTCTCTCTCTGGGAGGCACAAGCTGTTCCAAACGTGTTCCAGAGGGCCAGAGCTGCTCCAACAGCGGCCCCGTGGCTGCTGGCAGCTGAGGAGGGACACGGCAGCATCTGCCTTGCTCACTGCTGGCACGGTTGCCCACTGCTCCCAGCTTCGATCCCCTCAGGATGAACCTCCCCCCTCGCCAGCACGGCCGTTAACCCCTGGTTTGCTGCAGTGAGTGAAGCTGTTCCCTGTGTCCAGCACCGGCGAGTTCCCGAGGTCAGACAGGGCACAGCCGCTGCCTCGGTCACTGCTGCTCACTGCAGGGTGCAGAGTCCTGCAAACAGAGAGCTTCTGTCAAACCCCTGCCCGTGGGAAATCGATTCCTGCCTCCCGGTTTAATTGTGATGAGAGGATAATCTCACCCTCGAGGAAAAAGCGTTGTGGCTTGGTTGGGTCCCTGCCCTCTGCACATCCTGCCCTTCAGCTCTCGGGCTGGCCAAGGGAAACTGAAGCAGCCCAGGGCAAAGAGGAGGTGGAGAGGGAAGAGGGAGCAGGCAGGCAGTGAGGGTGAGGCTGTGTGGCCAGAGGGACTGGGGCCCAGGTGCTGCCCTGCTGCCCATCCTGCCTGGCACACGCTGGCATCGCTCGAATGAAGACAGGCTTGGCACAGGCACTGGCCAAGTTTTCTCACAGGCCAGTGGATGCTCTTCCTTTTCAATTCCTACACATGCTCCTCCTGGACCTGGCTCAGCTCTGCTAATGGCTCCAGAGCTGGAAAAGAGGAGAGAAGGCAAAGATAAAGGGACAGAGAGCAGCAGAGAAGAAAGGCAGGGAATGCTCCCCAGCCAGGTCCTGGGAGAGGGGGCTTTGGGGGGCTGCTGTGAGTGGCAGGGCTGCGAAGGAGGGAGGAAGGAGGTGACTTCATCTCATACCAGAGAGCTGACAGCCAACAGAGGATAAAAGCCTGGGAATCCCTCAGCTCCAGCAATGAGACCCCTCAGCTGCCAAAAGCTGGGCAGGAGCTGGGGTTGGTCTTTCCCACGCCAGTGAGAAAAAAATCAAAAGAGTGACCCAAGTGCCAGGCGGGGTGGGTGGGAAGGAGCCGGCTCCTCCCTCCTTGCTGGCGGCCAGGAGCCTGCAGGGCCCTGGGGAGGAGGGTGGGGGGAACATCTGTGGCTGCTGAATCGCCCCAGCCCTCGGGCAGGGCAGAGACCCCCGGAGACACCTCTGAGCCCGGGCACAGAGCACAGCCTGCACCTCTGCCTGCACCTCTGCCTGCTCCCTGCCTGCACCTCTGCCTGCACCTCTGCCTGCTCCCTGCCTGC
>VZTZ01030615.1:131110-158269 GCA_013400955.1 Drymodes brunneopygia
CAGTGACAGCCCCACACAGTGACAGTCCCACACAGTGACAGTGACAGTCCTACAGCAGTGACAGTGCCACAGCAGTGACAGCCCCACACAGTGACAGTCCCACACAGTGACAGTGACAGTCCCACAGCACACTGGGAGCACCAGCCCCCTCCCTGGCCCAGCTCAGCTGCAGAGATGATGGAGACAGAGCCCGCTGTGCCAGGGGGAGGAAAAGGAAAGAAACCAACTTTTCCCTTTCTGTTCCCATTTTGTTTTCCCCCCAGGCTGGCGCCCCTCCCCACCCGTGCTGCTCACGGGGATCCACAAGTGGGTGGAGAAATGGGCACCACCCAAAGGGCTTTGAATTTGTCCCTCTGAATGTGCCCAGGGTCACTTTGCTGTGGTTCCCATGTGGACATTCCTTCTCTGCAATGGTGCTGCTGTGCTCTGCCGAGCCCAGGAGCTGCCCCCACCCTGAAACACCGTGGTGGGAGCTCTCCCCAGCACTGTGTGTACAGCAGAGCTGGAAAGGGAAAGGGGCTGTTCTGCCTGCAGAGCTCTGAGCCAGGGAAACACCGCCCTGGGCCCCTCTGGAGGGAATTATCAGGAGAGCTTTGTGTCAGCTGCTTCCACACGGAGCAAGGGCTGGGATTCTACACCATTTGCCTCACCCAGAATAAAAAACAGATAGGCAAGGGGATTTATTACACACAAATCTGACAGGGTTACAACTGCCCCATGGAAGGGGACCTGCCTGAGAGAGTGTTTTCTAACTGGCATGCAAGAACAGAGCAGCCTTGCCAAAATTACCTTGGAGCATGGAAAATGGAGCAGATCCTTGGCTGGATTAAACAATGGCATCAGCAAATGCCTGGCTTGAGAAAGGAGGGGGAAAGTGGAGATGAGGGCTGTGACTTAGGGACCACCCAGGAGAGAAAAGAGGCTTGAGCTGCTGCTGAGCTCTGCAGCCTCAGCTGGTGCCTACAGCAGATTCAAAGGCTGTGATGATCCTCCAGCCTGATCCAGTCGCTAATTACTTCAGTGGGATTTGAGACCCCGGGGACTGGGATCTGGTCTCATTCCTCCCTTCACCAAAGATGTGTTTCCGTGTGAGAAATCATCCCTAGGGATGACCATGTAGTGTTTTCATCGATTTTTAATACCTCTTGTTTACCTGTTTCCAAACTGAGGGAGTCATTTTTATTTCTTTGCTGCGACATTTTCCACAAAAGCTCCACTAAAAAAAAAAAAAATCAAAATTGTCTTTGAAACAGATATCGAGCATGTTTTGTTTCCTGACAACCACACGTAGAGATTCAATTTGTAGAGGCTCCTTGGTGAATATGCCATACTGTGATTGCTCACACGTTAACTGACACAGCAGAGCTGGGTGGGAGATATCTTATCTATTGCTCAGGAATTTCAGAGACTAATAAAAACACCAGTGGATCTGAAAGAGACCTTGATGTTTCGTAATGTGTAAGACAAAAGGGTTTCCTATTTAATTAGCCAAAACGTTAGATCAAAAAAGAGGTCTTAGATTTTGAAATGAGTCAGTACTGAAACTTATAACTATTTTCTTCTCCCAGTTTAAAATTATTTCAAAGAGGGAAAATGAAAAAAAAAAAAAACAACTTTGGGACAATGAATTTTTGTCTCATGAATGAACTGTACCAAATTGAACATTTTCTGCTGGAGCCCAAATCGAAAGTGTGACCCTGATCCAGCTGCTCTTGCAGAAGCATCACCCCAAACACTCCTCTCCTGACAAAACTGGCTCATTTCCTCTAGAAAACACAGATAACGGCCAACTTCCACACACTGTGTATAGACAGAGTAAACTTGCACTGCTCATTATCCTGCGTGTAGGGACAGAACTCTGCCCTTGATCTCCGTTCAATGAGAAGGGAAATTCCAGCATTTCAGAGGCTTTGTGAGAGGCAGGGCAGCAACCAGAGAGAGCATCCAGCAGGACAAGACAGAGGAAGGGTTTCAGAGACGGGGCACAGCAGCTGACATGAGTTAGCTCTGTGAAGCTGAGCTGGAGAGCTCCCAGCAGCCAGCCTTTCATCTCCCCATCAGCATTCCTGCAGTGGGAATTGCAGAGTCAGAAAAAAACCTACGGAAAAGAAAAAGAAGAAAAGCAATTATCAAACCACACGTTCATTTTCATGCCATAAACACGAGGTTTGTCCCAAACACAGATCTGTGAGCAGCGATTTGCACAGCAAGGCAGTGTGGGTTAGAGCCTGGTGCTGGGTTTGTGGGTACGATCCTCACTCACAACCCCAGGACGAGCAGGAGCAAACCCCAGGCTCTCCCCAGCACCTCCCTGCAGCCACGGGAACGGGGGATGCTGACGGCTCGAGGCGGCAGGCAGGTGTGGAGAGTGAAGAAGAGGAAAATGCGTGGTTTTGAAGGGAAGTTGAGCTGTGGGGTTAAGTGGATGATGGATGATGGCAGGTGGGTGCTTAACCACGTCCTGCTCCCGTCCCTGCCCACGGCGGTGCCGGCGCGGCGGCTCCAGCGCAGGGAACGCCGTTTCCAGGCTGCTTAAGCGGCCAGTGATGTTATGTATTTAACAGGCAATAACACCCACCCATGGCTTGCTCATCCTCCCCATTTCTTTTCCCCTTGCAGGTGCGTGGCTGGAAAATGCTCCAGCTCTCACCTCGTTATGGGGAAGGAGGGGCTGTCTCCATTCAACGAGCTGCAGAAACAGCTACAACCCAGGAATGAAAATAACAGGAGTCCAGATCCTCCACCAGCGCCACCTCTTCGTGCTCCAACAAAGTTCTGGGTGTAATTTATACCAGCCGTGGGTCTGCTTTCTGCAGCACAAAATCATTAAAGTTGGAAAAGCCTTCTGAGGTCATTGACTTAACCCAGCAGCACCACCAGGTTCACCACTGTCCCACGTCCCCAGGTGTCACATCCACATCCCTTTGAACACTTACAGGGACAGGGATCCCACCCCTTCCCTGGCCAGCCTGGTCCGGTGCCTGATCACCCCTCCAGTGCAGAAATTTTCCCTAATATCCAACCTAAACCTCCCTTGGCACAACTTGAGGCTATTTTCTCTGGTTCTGTCACTCAGTACTTGAGAGAAGAAAGCGACCCCCACCTGGCTACAACCTCCTTTCAGGCAGCTGTAGAGAGCAATGAGGTCTGCCCTGAGCCTCCTTTTCTCCAGGCTATCACAAAACCGTCAGTAAAAATGTCTGTATTGGATTCAGACATGAGATAAAACCCACAAGGGACAGTGGCAGAGCTGCTGAAAGGGAAGAGTGATGTCCCATCTGCACTGCAAATTGAAGATGAAAAGGAAAAGAAACTCAGAGGGTCTGATTCTCCCTCCAGTTTTAACTGTACATCAAGAGGACTCAATCACCCCTTTTCCTTGGTGAGTCCAAGTATAAACAGCAAATTTTAGTCCTGGAGAAGTCTTTTCATGGCATGGAAATGAACACTTTGCTTTTAGCATCGAGACAAGGAGCTGACCCAGTCTCATCCCTCACGTCAGCCTTCACCCAGCTGCACCTTGGTTCTGTGTAAAGGCAGAATCCACCTGCCCCAGCCTCCCTGGGCACGGAGCATCCCTGGGGAGAGCAGCCCCGAGGGCTGGTCCATCTGTCCATCTGTCCATCTGTCCATCTGCCCATCTGCCCATCTGTCCATCTGTCCGTCTGTCCATCTGTCCATCTGCCCATCTGTCCGTCTGTCCGTCTGTCCGTCTGCCCATCTGCCCGTCTGTCCGTCTGTCCATCTGTCCATCTGTCCATCTGTCCGTCTGTCCATCTGTCCATCTGCCCATCTGTCCATCTGTCCATCTGTCCATCTGCCCATCTGTCCATCTGTCCATCTGTCCATCTGCCCATCTGCCCATCTGTCCATCTGTCCATCTGTCCATCTGTCCCTCTGTCCATCTGCCCATCTGTCCATCTGTCCATCTGTCCATCTGTCCCTCTGCCCATCTGTCCATCTGTCCATCGGTCCATCTGTCCATCTGCCCATCTGTCCATCTGTCCATCTGTCCCTCTGTCCATCTGTCCCTCTGCCCCTCTGCCCTCCCCATGGACACGCCCGGCCCCGGCGGCCGCGGTGCCCGACACGCTCCATGGTCAGTCCTTGGTCAGTGCCAGCCCCTCGTGGGCAGCTGCACCCAGGATTAGGAGGAGCATTGTTCCAAACCTTGTACAATTATGTGCAACTGTTTCTGCACTGCAAATAGACGGAGCAGCAGTTTCGGTCTCGCGTTCCTGATTTCCAAAGGACAGTGGTGTGGCCACTGCCCATTACAGCCGGGGCAAATGAAGATGGATGAAGGTGAATCTGGATGCTCCATATGCCTGTGTTTTGTACTGCGCTGGGGCCTGGAATGTGGGAACTATCACAAGGAGAAAAGAGTTACAATTTCTTCCTGAATTCAGAAAATGTTGCATTTAGCTGCAGATCCAAAAAATTTGAGAAACCTGAGGTTTGAGTTTTGCATGGTTCTACCTCTCCATCACTTTGCTGGGATGGATCTCAGAACATTTATCAACCATAACCCCCACAGAGGAAAGGAGCAGTGGCATTCCCATGTTTCAGGGGAACCACCAAAAAAATAAACCATGATTAAAAAATAAACCTGGGACAGCTGTTGAGACCTTTTTCCAAGGAATGCAGCACCACCAGCAACTTCACCTGGCACAGGGTGAGGAGGGCCAAACGTGGAGCTACCTCAGCATCTGAAATAACATTCCAGAGTCAAAAAGCAAAACACATTTTGTGGACATACATGAAAACTTGGCCTGAATTTCAATGTCATGTGGTAAATTAGCAAGGAGACCCAGATGTCCTGAGCATGATCCCTTCCTACCCTACGAGGAACAGTCTCCCACAGCCATTTGTGCAATTGCCTTATTTCACAGAGTGACTTATGGATGCTCTTGTAAGCAGATCCAGTCAATATATTTATTTTTCTTTTGATATACAGCTACAATAGGAAGCCATGCATGAAGTTTATTAAACCTGGCTAATTTTCTATCAGTTCTGCAAAATATCGATTCTATGCATTCAGTTATCTGGCTCAGACTCAACCTGGAAAGAGAATAATTTAAAAACAACACAAAGAAGCATCCAATTCCTCTGAAACAACACTAATCTGAGCCTGCAAAGTGTCCCCGTCCTCATGGGCAGAGCCCTTTGATCGACTGAGCCAAAGACAACTGTGTTATTTAGGAGCCATTTGCAAGCTGGCAGATTAAACAAGGCTCCCTTTTTCCCCCCTAAAGGGCGGGTGGGGAAGAGGTAGCAGCTTTACAGTAGCAGTAAAATATCCAAATGATTTTTTTTTTTCCTCTGACAGAGCCGGATTCTTCAGGTTATATGGGCAGGGAAGCAGCACAGAAGGATCTGCCGTTCTCACCGTGGGGGCAGAACCCCTTTGCTGTGCCCAGGTTTTGGTGAGCCAAGAGCAGGGCTGGCCGGTGCAGGGGTCAGGGCAGGATCCTGGCACACAGGGAAAGCGTGGAGGAGGTTCCTCAGGGATGCATCAGCAACATCCAAACCTCCCAGGTGTGTCAGCATCCTCCTCAGGAGGGGGCCTTGCACTGTCTGTGCTGGCCTGACAACACCTCTGGAACCAGTTTTTGCAGATGTCTGTTTCTGGAGAGCACAAGTCCTGTCCAGCAGGCAAGTCTCAGCCTTAGTCCCCATCTCTCCACTTTTCTCAGAGAATTTAAAATCCCAGAATGGTTTGGTTTGGAAGGGACCTTAAAGATCATCTCGTTCCAACCCCCTGCCATGTGCAGGGAAATTTTACATTTGCATAATAAAATCAGAGACAGGGAGTTTTCTACCTTTAATTCTTTGAGCTTAACCAATCTTCTGCATAAACGAACTGTTACTGTGCCCAAATTACGATGGAAACCAACAATAAATATAAAGATGCTATCTAAGCCAATATGGCACCGTGTTTTACCACATCAGTCTCAGGGAGCCTGCCCTCGGATCCACACGTCAGGCCAGCTTTCAGCGACTTCCTTCGGTTCAAACCTAACCTGCTGCTTCCCCCGTGCCGTAGGCTGCTCCAGACCAGCTGTGAAGCGTCATTGTACAAGAGAGAACATATGCACGAGTAAACAAATTAAGGCCATCTCCAAAACAACAGGCCCCTGGCTTCCTGGAAGAGCTGCAAGAGAAACTTAATCAACAGCAGCGGGTGAAACGGTGAAGGGGAGGAGATGGACCTCTGCTGAGGAAGGCGATGCTCTCGGCTGGCGGCTGCAGCACCGAGGAGGCGGCGGGGCAGCGGCAGCGGCAGCGGCAGCGGGAGGAGCGCTCGGAGCCACGGCCCTGCTGGGGCACAGGAGCTCCGGTTTGGCCAGGATGGAACCACGGCCCCGCTGGGGCACAGGAGCTCCCGAGAGCTCGGAACCACGGCCCTGCTGGGGCACAGGAGCTCCGGTATGGCCAGCACAGAACCACGGCCCCGCTGGGGCACAGGAGCTCCGGAGCGCTCGGAACCACGGCCCCGCTGGGGCACAGGAGCTCCCGAGAGCTCGGAACCACGGCCCCGCTGGGGCACAGGAGCTCCGGTTTGCCCGGCACAGAACCACGGCCCTGCTGGGGCACAGGAGCTCCGGTTTGCCCGGCACAGAACCACAGCCCTGCTGGGGCACAGGAGCTCCGGTTTGCCCGGCACGGAGCAGGAGCACACGGAGCTGATGCGGGGAGGAAAAGAAGGAGCTGAGCGGGGACTCAGCTCTGGAGGGTGAGGGCTCAGCTGGCGAGGCCAGAGATGGTTCCTTGGCCTCGCGGAGCCCCCCCGGCTCCATCCCCAGGGGCTCATTAACAGCATGAACTTGCAGCAGTGAAAGCAGCTGAATTCCAAGGCAGGTAAATCTCTGCACAAATGCTCGGGCTCCGGTTCAAGCCTCCTGTCACCAGATCTCAGGTCTTTGCAGGAAGGAGTGATGTGGGAAAAGGAAACAGCAGAAGCCTTTCCATTCCCAGCTGCAGGCAGGTCCCTCTCCAACTTCACCTTGGAGCTGAGGAGCCTTCCCAGCTAAAAACCTCTGCCTCGACCCTGCAGTCCCCACAGCCAGAGTGCAATTGCTTACAACAGTTCCTCTTGGGAGCTCATGACCAGCAGAATTAAACCAGAACAAACTTTATTGCAAAGTGTGATAATTTAACACTGAAGAAAATCTGTATTTTTAAAACCCTGTGTTCCTGCACCTGGCTGTCTGTTCCTCTCTAGCCTCACATTGTTGTGGCCAGTTGGATCTCCCTGGTTTTCCTTTTACTCCAGAAGAGCAAGACAGTCAGCATGTGCTCCCTCAGCAGCCCTGGAAGCCCTCTGAGATGTCAGAGTTTCTCAGGCCAGTCCTTGCAGCCTGACTCCTCACTCAGCATGCCAGACTCACCGTCCTTTGCCACAGAAAGCTGCTGGAAAGACAACAGAGAGCCCCAGCTCCTCCTTTCCCCAGGCCCCAGTCTCAGAGCAGAGTCTGGCGTTGAAGTCTAACACAAATCCCCTGGTGTGATAACAGGCAGTCAGGGCATCTGACAGCCAACAGAGAAGTATTTAAAATAACTGGCTGATTTAAGACAAGTGTCTCCTTAATCCCAAGCAGTTAGAGGTTGTTTTATGCCCTGGATGACAAAGGTTTGTATAGCTAGTTTATCATATGTTTAAAGCTGCCTTAATGTAACAGCAGAGGATCTGCTGTTCATCTCAGGCAAAGCAGGGGAAAGCTGGACTCTCATGTCTGTGGGAAGAAATAAGGAACGTGTAATAACCAAGAGCTTCTTATTGCACAACCTGAGATCCAGCAGGAGCACGTGAGAAGAAAACAGCGTCGTCATGACTGTGAAGCTGTTGGAAATTCTTTGCTCTGTTCTCTGTGCAGTTCACTTTCCCATATCTGGGATGGAAGTGTGGACAAACCTGGCTCTGCAGGAGCAGCAGCAATGGGATCACTGCAGGGGGAAAAAGAAAAAGAGGGCACCCAAGGGCTGTACTGGCACTGGTCACACCTGAGCAGGGGGAGACATCAGGATCCTCCCCACAGCTCCTGGGGAAGAGCTGCACATGCAGAGAGTTGCCTTTACAAGATGGGTCTGGCACATCACCCTGCCAAACTGAGATCCAGGTCGGATTTTGGCTGCTGCTGCACAGCCCCATCTCACTCCCTGAATCCAGCAATTTTCAAACCTGGGCTTTTGCTCGGCTCTCATCGCTCATCAAGGGGGGATTGCAGGAGTTAAACTCCGTGTTGCAAAGCAGAGATTCCATTTTCCTCTGGTCTTAAGCAGCTTCAATCCATCTTTCTGCATTACAGAGCCTGTGCTGATTGTTCTGCTGTAGTGAGTAATAACAACTTGTACTTTGCAGATTCCCCCAGGGAGCCACGTTCCTGGCTCTGCCGTTCCTGGCTCCACAGGGCAGGCACAAATCTGCCCAGGCTCCCCCAGAGAAGGACGGGGCTGCAGAAACAACACACAAAGAATTTGGCTTGGAAGGTGTCAAGAGTGAAGGGCACCAAGTGTGGCTGATGGCCATGGGGAGATTGGGGTGCCCAGTCCTGTGAGGTGTGAACGTCACAGCACAGGAGACACAGAGAGAGTAGGAATATTCGGATATCAGGAATTTGTTCCCTCCCAAAAGCTGCACAGACAGGTTTTCTCTAAAGGGATCCATTACCAGAACTCCCAGCTCATTTTTACTGCAAGACCTGGGCTGATGAAACAAGCACCAATCTACCAATCTCTACACATTTTTGACTTGCAGGTAGTTAAAAAGAGAAAAAAACCCTACTAAACAGAGATGGCTTTACTTTATGTCCAAGCTTTGCAAGGCATTTTGCCAAAACTAGAAAAGACATTATTTCCAGCACCAATATTTAATAAAGATGTCATCTTCTGTTGCAAGGCCAACAGCTGGAACTGGAATCTATTTCCAGACATGGGCACTAACTTGCAATGGCCCAGATTTGCTCAACTGCCTTTTTTAATTGTGGGCATTAGCAGATTGTGGGTACTTTTGTAGCAGGTCCATAAAACACTGCTTTGTAATCTGCACGCATTAGGGTCCAGATTATCATGCTTGTAGTTGGTAATAACAGAGAAGAGATTGCCTGGACCCCAGGGAAATCCAGGAGAGGCACCTGGCAGAGGCAGGAGCACACGGTGCCAGGACACGTGCAGGGGCTGCTGCACATGGCAGAGCCCCCCAAACACTGCAGCACAAACATCTCCACTTCTCTTCTTCCCAGCTCACATTTTGGGTGGGGGCTCTGCCTGTTTCAGCTCCCTGTTCTGTGCAGACGTGGGTTATCCTTCCCTTTCATCCTAGATGAAAGGAGGTGGTTACATGCACCAGTTTCTAAATCAGCTCCTAGCAAAAAAAAAATCATTAAGAGGGTGCAGGTCTGCCTTGCTGCCGAGCTGGGGACTTGCTCTGTCAGCAGCAAGGAGGAAATGTGTCCCACATATCTTGTAAGAGCAACGGGGAGCACTGGAAGCACGAAGTTTTCAGTGGAAGGTCACTAGATGGCCCCAGATCTTCCTCTGCAGCAACCACCAGATTCCAGCTCTGGGAGCCTGGACTTCCCTCATCCTCCAGCCTGACCCCAAAGGAGCAGCATCTCCTGATAAGAAGGGCAAGTGAGAACCAGGGATGCTTGCCAAGATGGTTTGAGCCAAGCACTTACCCCACAATGGCATTTTCTGCTCCTGGCCTTTGGCTGGAGTGTGCCTGGGCAGTGCCAGGGCCTGAGAGACACTGACCTCACACAGAAAAAGGACAAGAAGTCTGATTGTGTACAAACTCACATCATCCCACTGCCAGGCTGCTGCAAAACCCTCGGAGGGCAAAAAGCCATCCACACTTATTCCTCAGGTTAAATCACTGCTGGATCTGGGGCCTGTGGTGCCTGGTCTGGAGCTGTAACGATGCCCACACAGGTCAGGCTCCTCTGCGTCTCTGTTTCAGTTTCAGCTGTTTGGGCAGGACCAGAATTAGATTCTGTGAGCAGTTGCATGGGTCTAAATCACCACTAAATTCCTCTGGACTGAGCAGATGCTTCTGTGGAGAACAAGCCAAAGGAAGAGTTGGTTTTATACCCCAGCTCCAAAGAAGAGGCACAAAGGTACACGGGGACTTTGGGAGTGCTGGGGTAAGTGATCAGTTAATAGAGGCAAATGATCTTTTCCTTTCTCCTGGCTTGGATCTTTGTTCAAGTGGTGAAATGGGACCCTTTCCCTGTAATTGCTCTGCTCTTGCACACAACTGCTGTCTCCCACGTGTGGCTTGTTGACATTTAAATAAATTGCAATTATTCCGACAAAGTAGATTGCAGGGACTCCAGAGAAAATGGGTCAAAAATACGTCCAGGAGCATCTGTAATGTATTTAACAGATGATTGTAACAGGGCAGGGTGAGGAGGAGAGTAGGTGCTGACAATAATGGCTGCAGGATGGAGCCCAGCACAGCCCCACACCAGGGAGGGACCCTTGGCTCAGCCTCAGCCAGAAGGAGCCAAAGGCTCCCAGCCCTGGGAGGGAGGAGGCAGCAGTGGTGCCAATGGAAACCCCAGAGGGGATGGGAGCAAGCAGGGCACCACTTGGACTCTTTGGGTGAAGACCATCCTGGCCAAAGTCTCCAGCTCTCCTTCCTTCTGCAAGAGCACCCAGGGATTCCAGAGGAGGCTGAGGGCTGTGAGCTCCCATCTGACCCTGCCTGTGGCTGGGAGAGAGGTGCCCTGCTGGCCACCCAGACTCCAGCTTCTCCTCTTTCTTCACTCCCTGGAACCTCCTCTGTACCCCATTCCCTTCTTCCTTGCTCTCCAATCTCTTGGAAAGGATTTGTCCTTCTGCCCACAGCAGTCTGAGTTCCTGAGATCCAGGCTGCAGGTTTCTCCTTCCCTCTGGGGGCTCTCAGGAGTGATCCAGGATGGCTGCTCCCTCCTGCCTGGACACTTGGAGGGTACAAGAGGTGGTGCTGGAGCCACCAGGCCACAGCAGGTCCCTTGGTGCCACACGTGTCACAGCTCACACAGACACACAGCTCCTTGGCCAGCCCCAAAGACAGAGCTGCCCTCATGTAGGTCACTGACAGTACAGAGAGCTTTGATCTGAGGCAGAAAAAGAGCACTGAGTGCCAGTAAAGAGGCAAAGATTTTAGAGAATGCCATAGAAGGGTGGATGCCTTCACAAGAAGCACAAGAACAACGCAGAAATGCACCTTCAAAAATGTCTCCAAGTGAACCCCACTGCCTTCCTTATCTCTCATTCTGCTGGAAAGCCTTTGCCTTCTCCCCACACCACAAACCTGTTCCTTGTTTTGTTTCCCAATACATCAAAATGTCTCCCTGCAAATGTAAAACTCTTTAGATGAGGGGAAAATAAAATCGATTTGAAATCCCAGCTGCTGGGAGTCTCTGGCACACACACTCACTGTCTGCTGACATTTTCTGTAGCTCTTTTCCCAGTGAAATCTGTCTCAAGCAGAGCCCAAGGGGGCCAGTAACAAATCAGTTGCCTGGTACACAAGTGATTTTTTTAACTACAGGTCCAACACAACTGCACTGGAAACCACAGGTTTAGTCTCCCATGGATCATTAAACAAAAAGGGCTGTTTGTTAGAAGGTGCAGGTTTTCAGGGATTTGTGGTTCTGAACCAACCTGGGTTCATTGCCTATTCAGTCCTGGTTTGTTCTGACAAGCAGCAGAGCTGCTGCATTCCCATCAGAGTGCCATTCCTCTGGGCACTGAGCAGCCACCACCTGAGCTGGCAACTGCCTGAGAGATGGGAGCTTCTGCTGGCAAACACTCTGTGAGGGAGGGACAGCACTCGTGCCTTATGCTTTCACTCCTTTTTCAGCTTTCCTCACCATTACCAGCATTTTAAAGTCAGTTTTTATAGACAGAAGTGAAAGTCTTTTTAGCCATTTGATTTCCAGCAGCTGACATTTCAAAGGTAAAAATCTCCAACACAAAAGCTGGAGTCCCTCCCAAGATCACCTCCCACCCACTCCTGCTGTGGTGATCCAGGAATGCTGAAGCTCAGCTCAGCAAGTCCCAGCGCTGCTCCCCTCCAGCCAAGGGAGCTGGATCCCCCCTCTCAGGGGCCCTGGAGCTGGATCTGCTCTCCCAGAAGTTTGGGGATGGCAGAGTGAGGCCACACAGGCTAAAAGAGACTTTCAGCTCCTGCCATTTGAGTGACAGTCACCAAGTGACTCATTTCAAACGGCAGAAGCCAGAGGGAGGTGAAATGAGGAGCTGTGTGTGTGGAGCAGAGCAGGAAGGAAGGGCAGGAGCAGCTCAGGCAGGGTGGCTGCTGCTGCCCCATGGCCCAGCCTGGGGACAGTCACAGGGGGACCCTGCTGGCCTGCAGGCTCAGCAGCTGGAGACAACAGAAGGGACAAGTTTGTTCTGCCCTGGGAACCCCAAACCTGCCTCTGGGGCAGGAACAGGTTCTGATTCCCATCCTGCTCCAAGTCCTGGCATGTGGTAACACCCAGGTAGGAGAGGGCCTCTGGAGCTCTCTCTTACCCTTCTGCTTTGGGAGAAGCCTGGAAATCTGGATTCAGAGCTGCCCAGCTGCACTCAGCATGGATCCATGGAGGATCCTGCTTTGCTTCCCAGGGCCTGCAGTGACACTTGGTCCCACATCCAGCCCCAGAAGGAGACACATCCTGTCTGATGAGCACCTCTGGGTATGGTCACCTCCAGAGCAGCTGAGGGTGCAAATGAGGAGAAACAGGACCATGGGGGAGATGCCTTGAGAAAAGGGCATGGAGAGGCATCATCATCATCCTCTTCAACACATGCAAGCACAGGGGAAGGGTTTGACTCACTGGGGGCAGCACCTTTTGAGCAGTGACAGAGATACATTATCATTAAACCAAAGGAAATCTTTGCTATGCTTCCTTCAGTCCTTGCTCCAGGCTGGTTGATTGGGAAACAATTAACACTGCAGGTTTGGCTCCTCTCCCCTCGTCCCCACAATGAAAGAAAAGCACGAAATCTCAGCTGGAAATACCAAAAACTCCTTGAGCCAGAGCAACAGGAATGGGACCAAAAAAGGAGGAAGGAATTGGGGATTAAAAACGTTTGGTATGGGAGCTGGTTTACATCTATGGATGCTTCCTCAATTCCCTCCCAAAATCCCCATGCATGGACACACAGGCACACACACAAATAAACTGAACCTTGCTTTCTAGTGTTACCTGAGGGCAGTCCCTCAAAATCTGTGACACCTGTGAGGTGTTGCAGCCAGCAGGAATCATTTCCCAGCCTGATGAGAAGAGAGGGGAAAAAAATATGGGGCAAAATATGAAGGAATTCCCAGCAATTCCTGCCTGTCCCAGCAAGAACAGAGCCCACAAGCCCCCAGCACACAGAGGGGCTGCCACAGGCTGTCCCTGAGCACCTGGGCAGCTCAGTACAGTCCCTGCTAAGGAGAGCACAGCTTGTAACTGCAGCAGCAGCAAAACCCCTGCAAATACCGAGGGCACTTCACACACTGTCTCCTCAGACAGGAGGTGATGCCAGCGGGAGGCAGAGGTCTCTACAGCAGGATTCACTTTGTGCAGCTGGGGAGATGGAGAAGAGAATGAAATGCTTCTGAGCGTGGCGTAATTGGCTGCCTTTGCCTGCTGGCTGGCAATCAGAGCTGCCCTGACAGGTACAGGGAGCCTCCTGCTTCCCAGGTTGTTCCAGGTCATTATCCAAATATGCCTAAGCACCTTAAGGGGAGCTGGGTTTATGTACTAACATGATGCAAACAGATCTTCATCTCTTCTCTGGACACACCAGGTACAGGAGTCTTGTTTAGGCAGGCTCTGGATGCATTTTCAGTCCTGCCTGAAGTGAGAACAGGAGCTGCAAGCAGCTCTGGCTCCCTGGGCTGCCTCGTGTGGCTCCAACACCCACTGGGGATGGGGCAGGCAGCCAACTCCCAAACTGCATGTGGGGATACAGAGCTGGAAACACTCACAAAACCACCATTAGCATTTAATCTCATAGAAAAGGCATAAACTGTCTTTAGTAAATGCCAAAAATTAAGAAAATGAGCAGCTCTAACACACTTTGACCAAGACATCAAACCTGCACAGCTGTACCAAGGCTGAACTGCCAAGCAAAGGCTTTCTCAAAACATAAACCAGCTTATTTCTCCTGGGCAGCATCCAAGGAGTGGGCTGTCTTCAGATCACTTTTGGACCACGCAACAAGATGACACAATTATGGCCATCAAGTAAGATTCTTGCCTTGGATTATTTTCCTTTTTAGTGGTTACATTAGTATTCAAAAGGCCAGGAGTTCAGAAAAATATAGTCTGAAAATATGCTGCTGCAAAACTGAGAAGCAAGATCTCTGCAGCACAGAAACCTTTGTGACTTCTGCAAATATCAGCACCCAGGTTATTGGGGCTTGGAAAAGACACATGAGCACATGCACTGGCCCTTGACAGAGTGGACCTGAATCCATCACTTCTGGCCCAAGGCAATCCAGACAGCTTCAGGTGGGGAATAGAAGAAAATGTAGTTTCAGAGATATTTTTTTTTTGGCAGTGGAGAAGTTTCAAACCAATTTCTTCTGGAATGAAACATGACAGCATTTCCAAGGGTTTGATGGAAACAAGCCTTTCTGCAAGTCCTCAGACTGAGCTGTTTCATTTCATTTGTGGAACAAATGGGGGAAAATGATTTTTAAGTCAGTTCACAAGAAAACTGCCTTCGTCTGCAGGGTGTGCAGCCTGGTGGGAGCCACGAATCACTTCCATTGCAGCACCAGGCTTCTCGAAGCACCTGAGAAGGCAGAGGCTGTTGTCCCATCCTGAGGAAGGATTCAGCTCCTTTGGATGGTGATTAGTGGCAGGAAGCTCATTGAGTGCTTTTAATTGCTTTCTGGAGGTAACTGCTGTCTGCAGCTTCGGAGGGGATAGGACTGGCTTAGCTAAGCTGCACAGGCTGAGCACCTGGAGCTGACCTGGAATCTCCCCTGTGCCCATGGCCCCCCGAGAGGCCCTCAGAGGGAAGGAATGGAAGGAAAGGTGCTGGTGGCACCCCCGGCCATCTCAGCAGCCTCTCACTGCCCTCACTCTCCCCATCCAAGGCCAGAGGAGGCTGAGGTGCTGTGGGCACACAGAGAGGAGGCTGAGGAGCAGCTCTGAGCTGTGCTGGTGGCACCAGGGGCCAAAGCTTCTGCTGCTGCCTCCCTCTGCAAGGGTCTCAATCCAACTGATGAAGGAGAAGTGATGGAACAAGAGCCCTGAGCCACACCTCGAGATGGTTCTTGATAATGCACAAAAAGCCCCAGTGTCATCCAGCTGCAGAGTGCTCGAGAGGAGAGTCCTGGGGGAAATTCTCCAGGCTGTCATGCATGAGGTGAGATGAGTTGGTCTCTGTGTCCTTAATATCTGTGAATTTCTTTCCGTCTTCACAAGCAGCATATGCTCTAGATGGGCTGAATTTTTACTGAAATGGGTCAGTAGAAAAATAGATCCTTCTTACAACGCAACACTGCAGTGCCTTAATTTAAAAAGGAGCAACAGAAAAGGGAACAGAATCTGGGTAGGAGAGAAACTCTTCGCTGCATTTAATGTTATCAAAGCCTACTGTGCTGAAATCTGAAATGTGTGCCACAGTGAGCCTGACCTCCAGCCCTCCAGCTGTCAGACCCACAGCCCTCCATCAGCACTAATGGCACTCCCAGCACAGCTTATTGCCAGGGTGGGACACAGCCCTGCAGCTGCACCAGGATTATTGACTTCTCCAGAGGCAGCACCATCCTGGCGTTTAAAATAAACCACAGCAGACAATACATGAGAGGGGAAAAGGGGAACAAGGGCTCTGGGTCCTGCTGAGGCAGAGCTGTTGATGTGGGAACAGGGATGGAGCTGAATATCCTGCATCCTCTGCAGCCTACAGCACCTCAGGGATGTGTCTGTCCCCATTCACAGCACTGCAGTTTGCTTGGGAACCAGGAGAGAGGTTGAGGGAAGTTAAGGGAGGTTAAGGAATAGATGAGGTCTGGAAAAGGCCGTGCTGGGAGGTGATCCAGGCAAACCTTCCAGAAGGATTCATGGCATCTGCAGAAATGGTGCAGTGGCAGTGAGTTAATTGTCACCAAATCACACAGGAAAGCAAGAGATGAGAAGACAGCAGCTACTGCAAAAGGAGCCCTGGTTTTTCTATGTCCCAGAGCTCAAGCAGAAGGGAAATGGTACATGCAGAGCTTCAAATTTGTGCCAAAAAAAGGATAACTTGAAATATTTGATACAAGCACTGTGCAGAAGATTAACTGGCAGTGATGGGGAAGGTGAATGCAGCCTGATGGCTCCAGCCAGCTCGGAGCAGCCAAAGCCCTGAAGAACCCACCAAAGCCTGGGTGAGGAAAGAGCCAGGACTGCTCCACAGGTACATTTTTGGTCAGGGCACCAGTGGAAGAACCAGCACAGCCCATGTGGAGCATCCTCTGATAGTTCTGCCTTGGGGAACACCCTGACACTGAGCTGAGCTGTGCTGAGCTGAGCTGAGCTGAGCTGTGCTGAGCTGAGCTGGGCTGGGCTGCCCAGAGCCCTTCCCTCCTTTTGGGAAGCTCCCAGCCCATAAACCAAGCTCCACTGCACCCACTCTATTAAGCAATAACCAGGCTCCAGCACGGCCTCAAAGGATGACTTACAGACCTCATTTATCAGGTGGTTCTTTGCAGTTTCTTGCACATTTTATTGCAGGCTTTTCGTGCACAAACATGGTTCAGTTTATTGCTGGGGGAGTCACCAGACTGTGACCCAGAGGGGAGCAGCTGGTGATCCAGCACTGGGAACTATTGACTCTGCCACCAGAACACCAAGGTGAATTGAACTGTCACCCTGTTTAATTTACAGATCCCCAGGAGCAATTAGGGAGGCCGATTACCCCACGTGCAGCACTGGAGACATTTCCCTCCTTGCAGAGAACCAGCACTAACCCTTGACAGCAACAAACACAAACTGCTTTGAGAGCTGAAGTGAGATTTGAGTGATCTGTAGATCCTGAGCAGGCCAAAGGTAGGAATTTCAACCTTGAGTACACAAGTTCAATATTGACTGCAATTAAAAGGAGAGAGAGCAAACTTCCCTGTGGCACAACCCGATTGACATCAATAGCACCACAGCAGCAGAGAGCCTCACCTTTGGTCTCCAAAATCCATCCTGGATGGAGATGAAGCACAGAAAGTGCCTGCTCATGGGACCAGGAGCTCTCCAAAGGCTGCAGCATGCATGGAAACCTTCCTTCCTTGGGCCTGCCCCCCACACAATCACACTGCAGGATGTTTTTTTCTTGTAGTGCAGACATCACCTTCCTTTCACCTGAAGGACCTTCCTCAGAGATGTCCAAGCCCACCAGTGCTGAAACAGGGCCCTGTTGCCCTCACAGCAGGATGGGACTGGCTCTGGCAGCTCCATCTCATCCTCGGGGCTCATGCAATGGACTTCAGGGAGCTTTGGGCACCCAGCTCCCCCTTCTTCCTCAAACATCTATGGGGACATAGACCTGGCCCTTTATAACTCTCACACCTTCCTTCCTTCATCCAGTGTTTCTCAGCCTCTTCCTTTTCCAGGTCAGGTTTCCCACCCCAAGTCCTGACACCTGTATTTTCCTCTCACCAACCCATTTCCACAGCCCTTTTTAGCTCCTGTCCACACCTCACAATGCTCCCTGCTCATGGAGAGCTCTGTGGGTGCCTTACCCAGCCCAGTCACCCTGGTGGCTTTGCTGCCAGGCAGGCTGGCACAGCCAGGCAGGATTCCAGCATGGGGCATGGCTGGTTATCAGTCCTGCAGCAGAGCAATCAACACAGTTTCTGTAATGCAGCGAGATGGATTGGAGCTACCTCAGAACACAAGGAAAGGGAATCAGTGCTTTGAAAGAGAAGCAGCCTGACTCACCCAGGCCTCTGTGCCATGGCAGCCCTGAGCTCACACCCAGCCTTTGATGCGATGCTGGGGATGGGCAGCCCACGGCCAAGCCCACACTGGGAGCACCAGCACCTCTCCCAAGGGTTGTACATGATGCTCCTGTGCTGAGGCCATGAGGAGCAGGGCACAGCTCTGCTCTGGTGCTCCTGGTCCTTTGTTACCAGCAGAGATCACACTCTGGCTCCGTGTCTGCTTTGCACCAGAACAATTCTGCTCTTTGGTGCTTTCCCTTTCAAATGTTCTGGGAAAATAAAGGCCCAGCTCTTCCCATTGCCTCTGCACCAAGACCTGAGCAGACTGCAAAGTCCCAGAGGCTCCAAGCTACCTGCTCTCCCACTTAATCACAAAGATTGATTCCACACCTCCCTTAAAGAGATGAGGCGTGAACAGGTACAAGACTCCTTCCCTGACCCAAAAACATTCTTTCTCCACAAATCTCTCCACTGCTTTCTTGAAATCAGCAGAGGTGTTACTCCAAAAACTTAAGAAATTATCTATCAAAAGGGTAAAAAGTCTCGCCTGTGCCAGATCCCACAAGCCCCAGGAGCTCTGGGAAGGAGGGGATGTAGGTACAGCTGACCTTGCACCAGAGGTGTTGGGAAGGATCCTCCACAGAGACATCTCGTGCCTGAAAAGCCAAGACCACTGTCAGCATGTGACAGTGATCCTAAAGAAAGAAAAAATAAATTAAATTTTGTCTTTTACTGGCTCAAGTGTCCTCTTCTCTCCCAGAAATCAGGGGCTGTGAATGGTTCTGTGGGGAAGCCTGTAAGTCTGGCAGGAGGAGCAGGGAAAAATCCAGGGACCCCAAAGCAGGGGAAGTCACCCCTTCATGGACAGGGAATGAGGTGCTTGGAGGCTGGGGCACATCCAGGCCTCCCTATTTACCCATTCCATGAAGCATCTCCTTATTACTCTTGTTTATTGACTAAGTGTAAACTACTGTAGTAGTTCAAGGATGGAGATCAGAGCAGATTTTTTTTCTGACCTCTGTGCCCCTCTGCCACAGGGGTGGGGGAAAGAGGGGGAAAACTGACCTGGGCCCAGCTCTAATTAACTGGAATCCTGATTGATTTTGATGTGTAGCTCTGGCCTCATTCATCAGCACAACATTTACCCAGATAAGGAGAGGAGCTGTGCCTCGAGCCAGACCACCCCGAGCAGCACAGAGCTGCTCTGGCAGGAGCTGTGCCTTTAGCACTTCTCTCCATGTGGAGAGACCTCAGCATCTTCCCCATTCCACCCCTTCAGTATTTTAGACCTTCTAAGGAAAATCATTCACCCTCTTTGGGCACATAGCAAAGATCATCCCTGGGGGCTCAGCCTTGCTGAATTTCATGTTTGGGGCTGTAGGAAGCCCTGGCCCTGCCAGAAGCAGGGACAGGAGCAGGGATTGCAGGGGCCAGGACTCTCAGCTCACCTGTGGCAGTTCCTGTGAGGAGACAGCACAGGGAGCCACATGGAAGGGCTGGAGGGAGAAGTCAAACAGGGAGACTGAAGATAGGATAAAACAAGGTTTAACGTGGAGATTTTGATTCAAAGGAGGAAGGGGCAGCCTCAGCAGAGCCCTGCAGCCCAAAGGAAGAGGCTCCAAGCATTTTGCCCATGGGATTTGAAAACCCTTCCAGCTGTCAGTCTAATTGCTCTCCTTCAAGCATGTGATGGAGAGAGAAAATGAATGCAAGAAAAGAGATATTGTTGATTTAATTGGCTATATTCGTCACTGGAGCAAGAAAAATAACCCCAGCAATAGCCCTGGCTGAGTGACATACATTTAATTAGTATTTGAACAGCATTTACTTTGGCCAATGAAATAAATATAATAAATCTTCTTCTTGACCTGACCTTTCCAGGAAAGCTCTGGTCTAACCAGCACTGCCCAGTGCTGCTGACACCCCATGAGGCCTCTGGTCAGAGGTTTCAGGCTCAACAGTTCTACTGAACCTCCCTCAAATCCTTCCTGGTGTGGATGATTTAGGACAGGGTCCTGGAAGCCCCTGGCCTCAAGCCAGTGGTGCCAAGGCAGGAGCAGACAGCTCAGTGGGGCCCAGTGTCTGTCCCCCCAGCTGGGATTGCACTGCAGAAATGAGGGCTCCATGGAATCAGAGCAGGGACGTGGTGCTCAAGGAACAGCACTGTACAAATATTTGTTCAGGTCTTTAAAGAGGCCTTTGCAAGATGCAAAGCAAATAAAAAAAAATAAAAAGTGTTTCTGCAGCCAGGGTCGGTCCTTGCAGCCAGGTGGGATGGCAGGATGGCAAAGCCATCCCTCAGCACCTGAGCCCATCCTCTGACACCAGGCAGGTGTTTTCCATCCTCTCTGGGGCAGGGTTTGTCAGGCTGTGGTGGCAGCCTGTCCCTTTGATGAAGGCCAAGCCATCCCTTTCCTCCTTCCCAAGGCCTCGGATTACCCTGCTCTAACTCCCTCAGCTTCCCCAGAGAGATTTTGGCACCACTGCCTCTCTTTTCTTTTCAAAGTCCCTTCCCAGAGCATGAGGAGACACCTGGCAGAACCGTTCTGCCTGGAAATCCATCCTGGGGTTGTTTTATCTCTATTAGCCCTCACGAGCAGATGACAGGGGAGCACGAACACAGACAGCGTGGGATGAGACATTCACCCAGCTGCTGCTTCAAAGGCATGTCATCATTTATAACACTCCCAGCTATTCCAGCTCTACCTACTTCTTCTCACTTAAAAGAAAGGAAGAGGAGCAAGCCATTTCTAGTTCTGGATATTTAATTTTCACAGAGATATTGTTTATTTTGGTGCCTTTGCTCTCGGGTGGCAGAGTTTCCCAGCTCCACAGGGCATTCCTGTTCCAGAGCAGCACAAGTGTGCAGTAACCCCTGAGCATCCTGCCAGAGTGACAGTGACAGAGCAGGAACAGCCAGCAAAGGAAGAGACAGAGAGGAGAGGAGCCTCTCTGGGTACCCTTGGCCCTGCCTGCACCTTGCCCATCCCAGCTGGGGGCTGTGTAGCCCTGCTGTGCTCCACGTGTGCACCCTGCCATTGACAGTGAGCCTCTGCTTCCCTGCACTGGGAACGAGCTCAAAACCAACATTGAGTCAATCTACTAAAAGGTTTTCTCTCCACTGTGCTGGCATTCCTGCTGGGCCAGCCACACACACCTCACTGAGAGGAGAGACCCCCTCCAAGTCCAGGCCTCAGCCAGCCCAGGGTCTCTGCAGCACCTGGGAGTCAGAGCCAAGAGGAGAGGAAGCTGCTGTGCTGAGCACCTCCATCAGTGTCACAGCCTGCAGGTGACATCCGGCCTCAGCCTCCCCTGGGCCCGCAGAAACAGCTCCACCATGCCCAGGTTAAAGCCAGATTTCCTCACACACTCACTCCCAGCCTCTGCAGCAAGAGCCAGGCCCTGAACAGGTCAGGGAAGAATGGAAAGTGGTGCTTTAACATCTCCCACCCGAGTTCCTGCAGTGGTGCTGGGGCTCTGCAGAGCCTGGGAAGCTGCACAGGAGCCCTGGCCAGGCTGCAGCCCCCACCAGCTCAGGGCAGCCCCACAGACAAGGCACTGCCAGCCCAGGCTCCTCTCCTGCTGTGCCAGGGGCAGCAGAGGGGAGCTCAGCCGAGTCCCTCCGAGTCACAAAGCTCTCTGAAAGGAACTTGGACTCGTTTCCAGCCCATCACTAGGACGACGCAGAACCGACTCATCCCCAGAGACTGCAAATGGTCTGATCCAAATTCCACTGAAGTCCACAGCAAGGCTCATTACCTCCATCTGGCATTAGCTCTGGCTCTTTGCTCACGAGAGCTCCGGGAAGGAACTCCCTCTCCGAGGAGCTCCAGCACAATCAACTGGAGAAGCGTTGCTTCCTTCCCAAAGCTGGGAACAGCCCCAGAGCCTTCCCCACCCAAGGCGGGAGCATCAGCACCGTCCCGGCCGTTCAGGCTGGGCCCAATAGAGGGCAACAATCTCACACGAACCGCTTCATTAGACTAATTGCAAACAGCCCAGGTGGGAACCGCTGTCCACCTTCCTCCAGGATGGCTTCATCCCTCCCCTTTGCCCCAGGAGCTGAGCGGATGCAGAGGCAGCCCAAGGCTCCAGACATGATGGCACGGTCAGGATGAACAGTTCCAAAATGTTGGAGTTTTGGATGTCGTTCAGCCAGTTGTGTTGATTTTTCCCCTTAATGTGGGACCCTGCCAATCTACTTACACCCCCCCCATCCTCTCCTGGGTCCCACGAGTCCCCACTCAGAGCTTGTCCCTCACCCTCCCAGGCTCTGCCTCCCTCTCCCCACCTCCAGCTTATGGCTGCAATAACAAGATGCTCTCCATGTGGCACCACAACCTTCTGCCAGGCTGTTTTGCATAAAGACACCTTAAACACCACCAAACATTTAATTAACACTCCTGCTTGCCAGAGGTCTGCCCACAACCCCATCATTGCACAGGGAGGGACATTTCCCCCACTACAACCCAGTTCTGACCCCCCCGAGCAGGGGAATCCTTGGGAGCAAAGCTGGGGAGGCACCACCCCCTTCACCCCAGGGGATCACCCTGTGCTGTGCTTGCTGCAGCTTCTCCAGCTCTGCATCCCAGGCTCTGCATCCAGGCTCTGCATCCCAGGCTCTGCATCCCAGGCTCTGCATCCCAGGCACAGCATCCCAGGCTCTGCATCCCAGGCTCTGCATCCCAGGCTCTGCATCCCAGCACATCTGTGTAATCCTACTGCTCACTGGGAACACATTCCAGGCTCTGCATCCCAGGCTCTGCACCCAGGCTCTGCATCCCAGGCACAGCATCCCAGGCTCTGCATCCCAGGCTCTGCATCCCAGGCACAGCATCCCAGGCACAGCATCCCAGGCTCTGCATCCCAGGCTCTGCATCCCAGGCACAGCATCCCAGGCTCTGCATCCCAGGCTCTGCATCCCAGGCTCTGCATCCCAGCACGTCTGTGTAATTCCATTGCTCACTGGGAACACATTCCAGGCTGGCAAGCAGGGACTGCCCATGGGATGCTTGGCAGCACCAACTCAGAGCAGCTCAGCTAACACAGCTGCACACTGCTGGGGTCTGGATTGCAGCAAGCCTGGCAAAACAGACTCTGAGGGGAGAGCAGTTCGAAAAGCAGAGCTCTGAATTGTCTCCCTTCAGCTGAGCTGCAGGAATCTCCAGTGCTCTTGTACGGTGGAAAGGATTAGGGCAATGACTCCTGTGGGATGTTAAGTAATATTTTATGCTGCATCTACAGCAGGCAGGGAGCTCACAGCAGCCAGGCACAGAGCTGCCCACCCTGGGCTGACCTGGCTGGGTGCAAACACTGCTTCAGCTCCTGTGACAAGAAGGTGGAAGCAGAACTGCAGACAGTTTCTGGGAGGTTGTAATTCACCCTCTCTCCCACCTGGGAGTCCACAGAGGATTCACACTGACATCACAGAGTCAAGGCTTCACCCTTTCCCCCTGCCAGGGTTAACTTAGCCCTCTCTGCATTTGGTTACAGCGTGGGTGGCAGCCACGTCTGTCCACGTCTGCCAGGTGTCACACAGCACATGTCCCCTGTCATCAAACACCCTCTGTGCCCGAGGAACGTGGTGGAAGCAGCAGAGCTGGGAGGCTGGGATTTCACTGGGGTTGGCAGCAGAGCCTCAGCCCCAGCGTCCCCCGTGGGTTGCTCTGGAGCAGGCTCAGACAGGCAGCTCAGGGCAGAGCAGGGACAAAAACCTGAACCACCCAATCCCAGACTCCTGTCCTATCCCAAGCCATCCCCTACCCCAGCACGCCAGCTCCCTGCCCAAACCTGCTCTCCAGCTTTGCACTGCTTTGTGAGAGGCCACCAGAGAGGCTCCATCCCAGCACCAAAAATACCATTCACTCCATGAGCCAGCACAAGGCCAGGACTCAAGAGCTCAGGGGAGGAAAACCTGGACCCAAGAGATGGTATTGAGCTGAGGGACCAAGGTATCTCCACATTTGGGGAACTGGGAGGAAAGGCTCTGTTTGACCCTGAAGCCTGCAGCTGACACAAGCTGGGAGCTGCAGTTTGACCAAAGCAATTCCTCCCCCCAGCAGCTGCTGAGCTGTTCAAAGCTGGGAGTCCAAAGGCTTGGCCGGGAGCCTGGTGAGAGAGCTCCTCTCTCACTGGAGATGTGTTTGTTTTCAGCTGGGTTTACATGAGAAGATGGTGAGATCAAAGCAGCTGCACTGAGGTTAGACAGGATTTACTGAGGGCAGAGCTCTGGGGCATTTGGTTGCAGAGTTTTGCCCCATCCCAGTTTCACCTGCGGGGTCCTGATCTGTTTGAAGGACGAGCTGGGCTGGGCTGGGCTGGGCTGGGCTGCTGGAGCTCACTGAGCCTGTGTGCAGCAGTGCCCCTCACCTCCCAGCACTAAATCCACCTCCACACGGCAGCCTCTGGCAGAATCTGCCTAAAGAAGCTCCCAGTGTTTGTTTTTTGCTGGCTGCAGACTAAGACCATGCTCAGGGGATGGATAGACTGAACCCAGGAACAGCTGCAAGGCCACCTTGTGGGACACAGCTGGGGCCTGGGCACTTGTATGAACACTCAGGTTCTCCTGTCAGGCTGGGGACGTTACCAGCTTTGCCTTGCCAGGAGGGATGGTGTTGGTGCACCTCCAGCAGGGCTGGCACAGCAAATCTGGAGCCTCTCTCCCAGCCCTTGGATCTCACACATTCCTCCACGCAGCAAACACCAAACGCACCCACACAGGGCACTGGCACGTGCTGCTGGACCAGCCCAAGCCACCAACCTCCCTCTGCTGCGAGGTCAGAGCTGCTCCTCCACTGAAATGCACCATGCAGCTCCCCAAGCACATCCTCCAGTGCTGATCCCTACTTAGCAACAGCCCTGCAAGCTGTGATTCACTCCGTGCTCCGTCACCATCGCTGGGTGACACCCTCCCACAGCAGCTGTGGTTACACCGGGGCCACCGGAGCAACCTCCTCGCCACCAAAATTATTAGGGCTGAAATTTGGGGGAGGCAGTTTAAAGAACAGATGGTCGTGCTTTAGTATCGCAACACACTGCCAGTTAATTAATGCTAGCTGTAATTAAACTTTACACAAATTAGCTGTCAGCTATGCTAAAGGGAATCATTTCTCTCAAATGCCACCTTGAATCGCTGAGTTGTGAGACTTTTCTACAACGTAATTAAAAGCAGGAGGCTGGCGTGGAAGGGGGCGGGTGGCAGGGGAGGGGATAACCAGGAGATGAAAGCTGCAGGCTGGGGAGCAGCTGGAGATCCCCACCCTGCACCAGCAGATCCTCTCCTTTGGTCTGGGGCACCTCAGCCACTCCACTCAGCTTTTATCCTTCAAGCAAAGAGAGAGGTTCCTCCCAATGAGTCAAAGTTTTAGCTTGAAGCTGGATTTTTGACTCTTGGAAGGAGCAATGTTTGAGCTCCAGGAGATGTGGGAGGACCTTGGCAGGATAAGGAGAGAGCTGGGTCGGGAGTTGTGGCAGTGAAGCCCCTTCTTCCATTTGGAAAAGCAGAAAAACAAAACACGTTCAGAGGGAGAGGGCTGGCTTTCACAAATCTGCTTAGATGGAAAAAAGTCTGTCAGAACAGCCATGTTGACATTTTCCAACAAGTCACATTTTATTCTGAGTGATGATTTGGAAATTTTAGCTCATTCCTTGCTTTCTGTGTTTGCCAATGCTCATGGAGCTGTGAGATGACTAACACAAGAGCACCATGACCAGGCAGGCAAGTGCTGGCTTGGGCTGGTGGAAACTGGGAATATCAAGGCTAATTTATCCCAAATTAGCACAGATTTTGGCTGGAAATAAATTGGGGAAACAGACTATAACACTCTTAGCATCAGACACATCGACGGTGACCAGCGGAGGTTTCCAAACAGGGCCTTGTTTGCACACAAACATACAGGACACATTGTGGGTACCTAAAGCATCACCTCCAGAAGAAGCTCCAGGGTCCTGAGAGGCAGGAGATGAGGCTGGAAATGAGGCAACAGGGAATCCATGAATAAAGGAGAGCTGGAGGGGAACCAACTCCAAACGCAGCCCGCGCTGGGCTTGAACAGCACTTGTGGCTGAGCAGGTGCGGCTCAAGGTGAGGCTGCTCAGCACAATTAAAGCCAATTAGTGCACTCAGGATCCATTAAGTCAAACCACAGCCCTAAGGAAGAGCACAGTAATCCCAGTTAGGCTTAACCCCAGTTGGTCAGTCCTCAGGATTATTTCCCCCCTTTGCAGTCCTGTGAGGCACCTGAACCCTGTGCAGGTGCTGTGGATGGAGCATCCCCACCCCAGCCCTGTGGGAGGGGTGACACAGCCCCAAAGTCAGGCCAGGGGCTGTGCAGGGCCCCCAGGGATCCGTGTCAGGCAGCCCCGGGCGTTGCTGATGCTCACATCTCCTGCAGTCACGGGTAATTTATGTGCCCAGATGTTTTCCACTCTATGATACAGAGGAAGGCAAAAATCTCCGTGGTTCCTGCCAGAGTGACATGTGGAAAATTCCTTCCCCATCTCGAGCCTGTTAATCAAATCAAGTACTTCAGGGAGATTTGGCAGCGGGTGTGTCTTGGGGAGGGGTCCCTGCACCCCCCTGGCCACTCCTGGTGCCCAGCCAGCCCCCAGCTCCCACCCTGGGAGCACAGCTGGCCAGATGTGTGCTGAGAAACCATTTCTCCTCAGCTCCTGCAGACAACTGGAGGAGGCTCAGGGTGAGTTACAGCCCCGGCCTTGCCGCAGAGCTCCGAGTGTTACCAACACCTGAGGGCAGAGCGGGACGGCCTCTTCCCAGGGCAGCAGCAGGAGGGATTTATGAATTAAGGTCGGGAAGGGCCACGGTGACTCTCCCTCCTGCTCCTCCCAAATGCAAACACCGCAGCTATTCCTCTCCTCCAGCAGCTGAATTAAAGCCTCTGGCTTGTAGCAATATCAAATCTCATTTGATGGGCTCTGAGCAGCAGTAAATCCCCGGTCCCCTGCTCTCCGTCAGCCCTCACTGCCCTGCAGTGTGTCCTCCTCCAAGGTTGCCTTCAGCTCCCAGCAATTAGGGCTTCTCCAGCATTTGGCTTGACAGGCTCAGGCTCTGCTTCCAGCCAGATACACACAGAGGAACTCAATTCCTCTGCACCTCTCCTAGGGAGCCCCAAGCCTCCCGTGCCCAGGGAAGCCCCTGTAGCCTCTGGTGTGGTGAGAGGAGCTGGCCCAGATTCCCTCAGCCTTATTCCCCTGCACACTCTGCAAACTCAACAACACTCCTCAGCCTTTTTT
>VZTZ01030615.1:158343-169205 GCA_013400955.1 Drymodes brunneopygia
TCCTGCAGCTCTGTGCTGGGAGCTCATGATGAGGGAGTTACACACCCATGACCCCTAAATCCTGTTCTGAGTCAGTGCTGCTGCAAGCTCTGCTCTCCCATCCCAGAGGCAAACAACCCAGCTCCTTTATTCCCACCTAAGCTACTGTGGCCTCACACAGAGCAACAAAGCCATGGTTATTGTGCACATGGGCAGAGCTTTTTCTTCCCCAAGGCAGCACCAGGCAGCCACGGCGCAGCCACTGGAGTGCCCAGTGCAGACACAGGGGCTGAGTGCTCTGTGCCTTTCCTGGAGGAAAGCCCAAACAAACCCCACACACATCTCCCCTGCCCAGGTAAAAGGTCTCAGCTGTCACAAGAGCCCCAGACAATTTGTAGGTGCCACAAATAAAGTTGACAACATTGACAGGGAACAACTCGAGGACATCACCTGCAGGGAGACCCCAGCGGAGTTACAGGCATCAACTGTGCTGAAATTGTTCAATAAATTCCTGGGTTTAAGGCCAGGAGAGAGAGTTCAATCATCCTGGCTGACCTCATCCATTTTAATTCCTCCCTTGCACTGGGAATCGTGGAGATGGGGGTTATTAGAGATGTTTCAGAGTGGTACCTGGAGGTGACTGGACAGGAATGTGCTGCTCTGCTCCGCCACCCGAAATTCATCTCCCTGCCTGAGTCAGCTCCTGTCTCACACATCTCTCACTAAATCAAAGGTCTCTCGTCCTCCCGAGGGTGATGCTGTGCTGTCATCTCAGCAGGGAGCTCTTCACAGCACTCACTTGCAGGGATTTTCTCCTTGTGGTCCCTCTGTGTGTGCCAGCCCAGGGATGAGTCAGGCCCCGTGGAGGTGCAGGGAGATCTCACCCCACCAAACTCCCCCTCCAGGAGGCAAAGGTCCAGATCAAGCACATCCCCCTGAACACAGCTGAGGTGGGACAGGGGTCCTGGGGGAGAGAGGGCTGCTCACACTGAATTACAGCTGCCTGTTCTGCCCCACTGCCTGCAAGGGGCAGATCCTGGGGCAGCCATGGGACAGATGCCACCTGCAGTGACTCCTTGGGGTCACCCTGACTGCTGCCAGCTTGGGAGGAGAATCTGGCCCACACCATGCCTTGGTGGGATTTATGGATCTGTCTTTCAGGTGATGACTGGGGCAGGGCCACAAAGATGATTAGAAGGATGGAAAATCTCTCTGACAGAGAGTTGGGATTGTTCAGCCTGGAGAAGGGAAGGCTCTGGGAAGACCCTTCCAGTGCCTAAAGGGGCTCCAGGAGAGCTGGAGAGGGACTTTGGACAAGGGCCTGGAGTGCCAGGACAAGGGGGAATGGCTTCCCAGTGCCAGAGGGCAGGGATGGGTGGGATACTGGGAAGGAACTCCTCCCTGTGAGGGTGGGCAGGACCTGGCACAGGGTGCCCAGAGCAGCTGGGGCTGCCCCATCCCTGGGAGTGTTCAAGAAACATCTCCTTAAACCAGAGTGCAATTTCCTGACTCTGTGCCCTGCCCTGTTTGCTTTCTGTGCTGCTCAGAGGGCTGTGGCTGACAAGGACACTGCTATTATTGCACACTCCTGTGAGTGCACGCCTGCACCAGCTCAGGTGTCTCTGGGTCAGAATAAATTACAGGGAGACAGGGAGAGGAAATGTTGTGTTTCATTAAAGCCCTGCTTTCCATTTGCACTGGGAGCTTCTCTGGTTAGAAGTCAAACTGCACCCCTGCCACTTGCTAATTGCGCTTTGCAGAATCAAAGGTTTAGCCAAAGGGATAAATATATAAAATTGTAGGGAAGGAAACATTTTCTTCTTGAATTCCAAGCAAAAACTGAACTAATACGCATTTCTTTTGATAATAAGAGCAGTAGAAACAGATATCTGATCTCTGTGGCTAAAGGCTGCTTGAAATAGAAGTAAAAGGTTTGCTTATCAGGCCAGGACTGAGCGACTGAAATCACATTAGGAAAATCATGTCCTTGTTTTTCTTCTATAATTTTCTTTTGTTGTTCTATCCTCTTTTCCAGGTAACTCTGTCACTGAGATATTTGTTCAAGCTCTGCTTTTCCTGACTTGTTAGATCATCTTGCCAGAAGGGCCAGCAAAGAGCATCCATGAGAGAACAGCGTTTGAGCATCTCAAAGGTTTGCATTTTGGGGGATTTGCAGGATGCCCCCTACCCCAGCCGCCCACCTCCTTGACTTCCTTTAATTTCCCATTTTAGTCTTCTTTTCCCAGGCCAGCAGTGCCCATTCCTCGCTCCCCAGAGCTCGGGACAGGGAGATGGAGGACGGAGTCACGCGTTGTTAACCCCCACTTTCCTGTGGCTGCCGGTGATTTATTACGAGCAACGAGGCGTGAGGACAGTGAGGGGAAAGGCAGAGCCGCAGCCCAGCTCGGGGCTGGTTAATAACCCGTCAGAAAGGGGAGGGGGGCGCTGCTTACTGGGTGAAAAACTAGAAGGACGTGGAGTTTTATTTATTTCATGCCTTGGTTCTTAAAGAGGAGAAATCTCTCCGTTTCAGACGGGGCAGCCTGAAGCACATCTGCAGCGTGCCAGGAGAGCTCAGCCTCGAGCAGAGGCCAGACCCTGCTCTCAGGTGTGGTTTCAGGTGCTTGGGTGGATTCTGAGGTGAAACAACACCCTCTGCCACTGCCTAATAAAGGCAGGGCTCCTACATGTGCCCCCCTATTTATGTATTCTCCTGTGCATTCTGGATCAGTTTTCATCATCTGATCTGATTTTTACCCTAAGAATCAAGTTAGTTTACTGATTTTAAAAAAAAGTGATTACTAATTAAATAAATAATTAACAAGAATTTAAAAAACCCTCTACTGGAAACTGCAGCTTTTTTGCAAAACTGACTGTGAAATTTATGGAACGACAGCTAAATTGAATGAAATTAGGAAGAAAAGGGCCTGTCTATTTATGTGAAGAGTTTTCAGAGTTATCATAATTAATTATAACAAACATTTCACAGTGCACATTAAATCTCCAGCTCCAAGACTTGGGCTGGTCCCTGACACTCCAGTCTGGGATGAGCCCCTGGAGGCAGCCTCACCTCATCCTCTCCAGCAGGAGCTCAGGGCTGGGGTAATGTGGAGCAGAATGTGACCCCCATAAAGATACTGGGCACCAAAACAAAGCCAGAAACGCAGAAAAACCTCTTAAATTGCCCATAAAGATACTGGGCAGGGTTTGGCTCCAGGAGCCAAAGCTGTCCCGTGCACCCCAGCAGCTCTGGGGAGCAGCCAAGTGTGGCCCAGGTGTGGCCCAGGTGTGGCCCAGGTGTGGCCCAGGTGTGGCCCAGGTGTCCTGGTGGGAAAGCATCATCCAGGTGAGGATAAAGCCAGAGCACACTCCAAAAGGCCTCGCACAGACTGGGGTTTTTAAGGAGTTAATGTTGGGCTCAGCTCTGCCTCTCTGGTCCTTCCTGCTGGTCCTGGTGCCCGGCTGGAGGGGGTGGATGGCCACTGATGGCCACTGGTGACTCCAGTGCCACTTGTCAGGATTTAATTAAGGGCTGGTGGCTTTGGGCCCGCTCCCACCTGTGGCTCTGGGCTCTGCACAAATGTTAATTCCCAAACAGGAACCTCCAGCTCTCCCTCCTGGCTGCCCAGGTTGGAAATGGGTTTGGGAAGGGTGTCAGGGGTGTGATGTACAGGCAAACTCAGCCCAGCTCTACCAGCTGGGTGGCTCAGGGGTGGTTTTGGGTCCCAGCTGATCCTGCCCCGTGGGCACAGCAGAGTCCTTGGGGGGAGCTGGGAGCTCAGCACGCTGCTGCTCCTCACTGCTGCCTGGCATTCCCAAAATCTCCTTGGATATTTGGCCCAGTGACTGCAGAAGATGGTTATTTGCACTTACCCTGGTGCTGACTGGAGATGTTTTTCAGTATCACAGCCCCGTGCTGGTCCCCAGCCCCAGCCCTGGGTCAGTTACCCCCAGAAAGCACAATTCCAACCAGAACAGATGCAGCAACACTGTCACAGCTTCCAAAAAAGGGATGCTGGGGACCCTGTGGTGCTCTGGACACCCCACAGACACCCAGTGGAGACACAGCCCCCGGGCACAGCATCCTGCACCCCTGGCCCTGCTCCAGATGGACTCAACATTCCACCACTGATTTGTGGCTGCCTGTGGACCTCAGCCCGCAGAGTCAGGAGGTAAATCATAACAAGTTTTTGTGCTTTCAGCAAAAATGAGAAAGGAAAGGAAGCTGGAATAATAATAAAAAATCCTCCTGCCCCCCAGCAAGGCAATAAAGTGCTGTGGAGCTGTGACCTCCTGCAGCTGCAGCTCCATGAGGGATGGGGAGGGCTCTGGGTGCTCTGGGAGCAGGCTGGGAGCCCAGTGAGGAGGGCTCTGGGTGCTCTGCAGCACTGGGAGAGACTGGGAGCCCAGTGGGGAGGGCTCTGGGTGCTCTGGGAGCAGGCTGGGAGCCCAGTAAGGAGGGCTCTGGGTGCCCTGCAGCACTGGGAGCAGACTGGGACCCTGTGATGGGAGGGCTCTGGGTGCTCTGCAGCACTGGGAGAGGCTGGGAGCCCAGTGGGGAGGGCTCTGGGTGCACTGGGAGCAGACTGGGAGCCCAGTGGGGAGGGCTCTGGGTGCACTGGGAGCAGACTGGGAGCCCAGTGGGGTGTGGGACACCCTGGTGTCACCCCCAGCCCTGAGCACAGTGACAGGAAACCCGACAGCACCCTGGGTTTTGGTGCAATGGACAGGGAGAAGGTTGAAGTGTCCCCTGCATTCCCTGGACTTTGGTGACGTGGAGACATTTTATTTCCACAGCACTAAGTGATTCAGGTTTGGCTTCTGATATTAAAATAAATATTTTAATTTAATATGCATTACAGGCTGAATATTATAATCCACAGAGCTGGTCCAAACAATCTGCTCTAACCACTTGGAGAAAACTATTGTGCAGGGCCTGGAGGTAAATCCCAAAACTCCAGCTTTGCACTCCAGTGATGACCACTGGCAAAAACACTCCGAGTCTACTGCAGCTTTTGGCCCCTCCTGTGAAACCCAGGGGACCAAAGGACAAACTGGGGACAGACAGAAAAGGCCCAGGGCTGGCACAGGGTGCCCAGAGCAGCTGTGGCTGCCCCTGGATCCCTGGCAGTGCCCCAGGCCAGGGTTTGAAGGAACCTGAAATAGGGAAAGTGTCCCTGCCATGGCAGGGGTGGCCCTGGATGGGCTTTGGGGTCCCTTCCAACCCAACCCTTTCTGGGATTCTGGGATTCTGGGGTATTTTGGTGCCACTTTTCCCCATTTCCAGTGCTCCCCTGAGCAGCTCGTTGGCGCCAGCGGTGCCGGTGAAAGGAGCAGAACTGTTCCTCCTACACCCCGTGTGTAACTCCTGATGCTGGAGCAAGTCCCAGGAGTGCAGATCCGAGGGGGTTGGATTGTAAAAAAAAAGCTTGTTTTGGTGCAGGATTTGGTTTGAAGCAATTTATGAATTCAGCTGCCAGCCAAGGGTGCCCAGCTGGGACCCACAGGGAAAAGGAAAAAGCAAGAAATGCAGAGATTCCTCCCCAGACCAGAAACCACCTCAATATTTAAGTTAAAAAAAAGCCAAGTTATGCCAACGCAACTCCACTGAAAATTTTTACTTAATCTGCTGCCATGATTGAGCCAGATGGATAAAATTAAACCTACTGGGGAAGAGCCACACGTGCTTTTCTTCATTTGCAACCAATATATCAACTCAGCCTTCCTGCATGGATTATGAAACACAAATCTTCCTGCTTTCAGAGCCCAGAAATAAAGCAATAATGGCATAGAATTAATATAAATATTGGGGGAAATCATGTTTCCTGTCATTTAAAGAAGAAATCTTTATACAACAGAAAAGCTGGCAGGTCCATCACCGTGCTGCCGGGTAGGAAAAATAAAATATCATCAGACAGGACCCAGGATTCACGAGACTGATGCAAATCCATTCTACTTTTTAAAACAGAGATTAAATTGCACCCTTTGATACACGTCCCATGCAGAGTCAGAGCAGCAGCAGCAGGGGCTGTGGGGATTTTTGGAAGGTAAATCCAAGCCTTGTGCCCCTACCTGAGAAGGTGCAGGTTTGCTCTGGCTGGGTTACATTTGTATTTTGTGTGTTTGTACATATCTGTGTATGTTTGTGTAATCCCTGCCCCTCCATCCCATCCCTGTGGGGCATGGGGAGGTTGACAGAGACATCCCTGCCTCCCCCTTCCCTTCCAGGCAACAAATCCATTTTGTAGATGGAGCTGCCTTTGACTCATCAGCCTGTCCCTCTTATGCATTTTGGCAGAGAAACATCATTGACTCATATCATAAATCAAATATTTCTCCCCATGAAGCTCCAGTCAGGCTGTGAACACTTTCATTAGGGTTTGGGGACACCCTGTCCTGGCCAACAGGGCTTGGACCCAAATCCTTCCCTCCTTCCATCCTTTTCCCTGGCATAGGCAGAGGGGAAGGTGGTGGGGGCTGAAGTCAGCCCCAGGATGGTGAGCTGGGGACAGGGCTGTCCCCTCAAAGTGATTTCTGCAGCACTGTCCCAAGGGCCTGGAGTGCCAGGACCCAGGGAATGGCTTCCCATGGACAGAGGGCAGGGCTGGATGGGATTTTGGGCAGGAATTGTTCCCTGGGAGGGTGGGCAGGCCCTGGCACAGGGTGCCCAGAGCAGCTGTGGCTGCCCCTGGATCCCTGGCAGTGCCCAAGGCCAGGCTGGACATTGGGGCTGGGAACACCTGGGACAGGGGGAGGTGTCCCTGCCATGGCAGGGGTGGCACTGGCTGGGATTTAAGGTCCCTCTCATCCCAATCCCTTCTATGAATGCTGAGGGGTGGGGTCTGCAGGTGAGTGGAAGCCAGAGCCTCCTGCTCCTGCTGCATCAGGGGTGACCAAGGCCCTCACTGTCCCCAGGACAGAGCCACACGTCCCCTCTGCAGCCCTGGAGCCAGCAGGAGCCTCTGCCAGCACCAAACAACCCCCTTCAGAGGCTCCTTTAGGAAAATTCCAGCCCAAGGCTCTAAAAGCAAGTTAGGGACAGGGGGGAAAAAAAAGCAAATTAATTTAATAAGACCTTAATTGGATTCTCCACAGCAGAGAAAGCTGCTGCTTCCCAGCAAATGTCCCCTGCAGCAGCTGATGAGGCCACAGCTCACCCAGTTCCACCAGTGCTGCAGAATCCTGAGTCTCTCTGTCCTTGCAGCCCCACAAGCCTGGCCCAGCCAAAATCCACGGGGTGATGGGCAGTGGGAGCATCATCCAGTGAGGGGAGTAAAACCCTGGCACAGGGTGCCCAGGGCAGCTGGGGCTGGATGTACCCTGGATGGCAGGGGTGGAACTGGATGGGCTTTAAAGGCTTCTTCCAACCCAAACCCCTCCACAATTCCGTGACCTTGGAGCAGCAGCCAAGCAGCCCCGGGGGATTCCCTCAAAGGAGCAAGAAAGCAACTGAAAACTACGGGAAACAAAAAACAGAGCTGAAATTGTCCCCTGCTCCCCCTGGCCACGGGCTCAGGCACAGAAAGGGGATGAGTTTGCCCTCGAATCCTTCACACAGCTCCAATTAGCAGCTGCTAATTGCAGCCAGGGCCCAAAGCCTCTCCAGGACAGGTGGGACCCCTGGGATTGGGGGGTTCCCCCGTGTGGAGTGCAGGTGTCCCTTCAGATGGGATTGGCTGTCACAGACCCCCTCCCTGGGGACACTGCCAGGCTCCTCCAGCCCTGCCCCACGCTCAGCCCCTCCCTGGGCACCCTCTCCCAGCCAGGATGGTTTTGTTGCCTCGTGTTTGCCCCCATGGCCCTGAGCAGCCCCAAATGAACAATCTGTGGAGCAGAGCTGCCCTGAATCAATGCTCCAGCCTTCCTGCTGCTCAGATGGGCTCAGCCACCAGGCTCTCCCACTCTGCCCGCAGAGCTGGAGGATTCTCAGTGCCAGCAAAGCCGGGGAGGCTCGGTAGAGGCAGCAGCAGCACTCGTGGCTCTGCCAGGGAGCCTCTGCAGCCTCCTCCTCTGCAGGAAGCCCTGCCCTTGCTCTGATCTGGGATGCAGCGTGCCGAGCCCACGAGGCTTTCAGAAATAAAACGCTATTAAAAGAGTTTTAATCAGAATTCCTCCAGCCAAGGCACGGCAGCCAGAGAACCCGCTGTCTTTGGCAGGAAGGAGCACGGAGAAATTAAGTGATGATGGAAGATGGGATTTCAGAAAGCCCGACTGAATCTCGCTCTGTTGAGGTGGAGCTGGAGTTTTTCATGAGGTGCAGACCCAGGAGGAGAGACCCAGCCTGGCTGTAAGAGCAAATTCAGATGAAGATGTGAAGATCCAAGCGCAGCTCCTGCCTCTGATGGAGTTTTTCTCATGGCAATTTCTCCGTGCCTCGGCTTCCCCAGCAATCCAACAAGCTTTTGCTTCTCCTTTCTCCTTTCTCCTCCCCTGCCTCTCTCCTCAGAGTTCCTGTTGTCTCAGGATGTTTGCAGAGCTGCATTTTGATCTCAGCTCCACCACTGCAGGGAAAGCAGGTGGAGAAATCGGGGTGGCAGGCAGGGAGCTGCAGGAGCCCTCCAGAAATGAATCCCAGAGGCAGCAATTTAAGGAGCAATCCCCGTGTTTGTGGATTCCAGCTCCCCTTTGGCACCTGGGGAGCTCTGCAGGACCAAGGCTCAGCTCAGGGTTGGATCCAACAGCAGTGGGTGCACAAAGAACTCTGTTTCACCCCAAATGTGGCACAACTTCACACACAATGAGGGGCGTTTTTAAATGACATTTTACAAGGGTTTTTCTCTAACTACACTCTGGCTGAGAGTTGTTAATTTCCCAGAGTTTGAGACTCTGATTTTATCAGGGCAGGTATTCACCTTCTGCCCACGAGAGCCAAACCCACCACGCCCAGAGCAGCCCATCCATGGTGACCCTGGGCAGGGGCAGGAGGGGGTGAGGGCTCCCTGAAACTCATCCCAGTCCCTGGAGAAATATTTGGGACTGGGGACCTGGAGTGCACAGCAGCCCGAGCAGGAGAGCCTTCCCTGCAGACAGCAAACAGATGGTTTATAGCCCAGAGAAACAGGCAGGCACTGAGTGGAGGTGCTGGGAAAAGCCAACAAAAGCCAGACGTTCAGGATTGCTTGAATAACCTTAAAATACACTTTTTCTTTTAATTCATAAATTGCTATGAATTGCGGATTTTTCTTCTATTTCAGCAATCCTGAGGCAGGTGGAGGCTCTGCCTCTTCCCATCCCAGATGGAGGAGCAGGCTACCCCACTCTTTTCTGTGCTTTATGGGGAAAGTTGGGGTTCAGCCCTCATTTTCCTGCAAAAAAACCCCTTCCCCTCCCACACCTGGAGGCTGCCCCAGCCCAGCCCTGCCAGCTCCCATCCCCAAGCCCCGGTGTCAGCCCCCAGGGCAATGCTTGGCTGGACAGGCATCATCTCCAGGAGGTTCCTGTCCATGGAAACGCCACGGCCCCAGATTTAATTAAAATAAAATAACCCACGCCAACAGGAGCCTCGTTGTCTTTCAGGGTTGTCTCGATAATTATAAAATAAATTGCATTTCTATTGCGCCTTTCATCCCTGGATCTCCAAGTGTTTTACAAGCATTAATTAATTAAGCTTTCAAATAGCCCTTCCCTCTGATGCCTCATAAAAATTTAATAAACAGGTAGTGGGAGAGGCAGGGACCTGCTCTGGGACACGTGGTGGGTCAGTGGCCTGCACAGGGGGAAAACCCAAATTCCAGAACTTGTAAGGAATGAGAGTGTCAAAAAAGAGGGGAAAAAGCTGAGAATGAGGGATCTAAAGATCCATTCTCCCTTTGGGACCCCAGAGCCCCCCAGGACCCTGTGCTGGTGTGGGAATTGCTGCCAGGGAAGGGGGAAACCCAGGGTGGGAGTGTCAGGAGCTGTTAAGGCACATGACATATTGATGGAATTAAAGCACATTTAGGGAAATCTCCAAATAGGTTTTTTTCTTTTTTTTTTTTTCCTTTTTTTCTTCTGTTTCCCATTTTTTTTTAACTTTAAAGAAAAACACTGACTGTCTCAAGCTGTGGTAATGTATTCAGGCAACACAACTGAGTCAGAGCTAATTGAATTTAAAAGCAGGTATTACATCTGTGCCTTCGGAGTGAGTACATCCTGAAAATCACTTCAGTGATGAAGTGTTTTACCCAACTACTACTTAATCTTTTTACATAGAAAGCAGAATTAACCCCGCTGCGCAGCCTTCATTAAGGAAACCAAATGAAGTTACCTGGTGAGATTCAAATGTGCTCCAAGTGGTAAAACTTCAGCTGAAGTTTCTTAAATCCAGAGGGACTTTTCTTTATCTTTTTCTTTTTTTTTTTTTTTTTGTTAGAAATCCTACAAAGTGGTTTAAACCAGGTCAGTTATCTGGGTTCTGTTTCACTTTCTGTGGTTAAATCTGAGAGGAAATAAGCACAGCAGGCCTGGAGTATAAATCCATGTATGGCTGGAGAAATGGGCCAGCCTCCTGCACCCCAAACCATCTCTACCTGCCCTCTTTTCCCCACTCCCATCCCCTTTTCTCTTCTGCTCCAGACTGCCTTCCTCTCTCCAGAAGGATAAAATTAATGAAGGAGAAAACACGCCTTGAAGAAAGCTCCAGAAATAATCCAAAACCCCCCCTGCAACAGCACTGAGCATCAGCCAGAGCCCCCTGCTCCCCCCGAAAATCCTGGGGCAGGGCAGCAGCCCTGGAGCAACCAGACATGGACCCTTTGTGGGCAGAGTAAAAACCCACAGCTCTTTAGAGAGAGAGAGAGAGAGTCATAAAATGGTTTGGGCTGGAAGGATCTTAGAGATCATCTAGTTCCAATCCCCCCTATTTATATATATATGTATAATATATATCTATATATATCTATATA
>VZTZ01030615.1:169235-184302 GCA_013400955.1 Drymodes brunneopygia
ATATATATATATACACACACACATAGATATTTTTACTTTATATTCCATTCCTTTTTACACTTGGTATATTACTTTATGCATTTATATATATATATACACATACATATATATATCTCACACACAAACACATCCCTTCCTTTTCTTGGTCTCTCACTTCACACCAAGCAAAAGCCCAAAGCTCTGACCTGAGCCCAGAGCTCCCTGCACCCACCTCGCTCCCATCCTTGGGCTGCTGCAGGGTCCTGGGCTGGGAGGCAAATCCTCCTTCCCTGGGCCAGAAAAAGAGCAGGAAAAACACCCCAAAGAGCCATCTGTAGAACTGTTCCAGCAGATCAACATTTTTGGCTGTCTGTATTTATCCCTCGGTTCCCATGGCAGCCACGAGGGAGCTGGGAAGCTGTGGGGATCCCCTCGACGCTCCACGAATTTCAAGCGCAGACAATTGATTTACATGGGCAGAAATTTGCATGAGGAGAAAAAAAAAAAACCTGGGAAAAAAATGGAAAAAGGAAAAAAAAAACCAACTAAAAAATGAGCTCTTCACCATTCATTAATTTTCTCTAAAATTCACTCATCCAATTAGGCAGCTGAAATGGTGCGTTGTAATTTGGATACCCGGTGACACACCATGACTATTGATGGTCCCTGATTCAAAGGGAACAGGAATGGAATAAATCTCAGGCTACAGGCTCTTCAAAACCCAATTTCCTTCCAGTTATGAACCAGGAAACCACCCGGAGAAATCAGGAGAGGTTCAGATTTAGGTTGGGCATCAAGGAACGAAGCAGGTTCTTGGCTGTGAGCTCTAAATTTGGGGGAATTTTTCCCTTATGAAACATCTCATCATTTATCATTGATGGATCTGAGGGGCACCCACCTGTGTGTCCACCCCCGAGAGCATCTCCTACAGCATCACCAGTGCTCTTAACTGGGGTTTTCATTTTCAGCCTCTGCATCTTTAGGAGCAGAAAGGGGCCAAAGTCAGGACATGGGGTTTGTGCTGCAGAGGACGGGGTTTAACTGCAATAGAGGGTGGTTTTATGCTGCCTCTTTGCCATTAGGAGTGCCTGCAAAGTGCTGACCCAGGTGGAAGGGTCGTTATCAGGGTGATAAAGCAGCGCCCTGGGGGCCCTGGGGATGTTCCCAGCCAGGCCTTCCCACTCCATGGGGTTTGACCCATTTTGCAGAGTACCGAGTACGTTCAGGTTTTTCGAGGTGATTTTCAAGTTGAATAAAGCTGCAATTCCAGAAGAGAAATCTCACTGAGGTCCTAAAACATGTGGAAATGACATTTTCCTCAGTTTCTCTTACTGACCTCACTGGGAGCGGGGTCACCCCATCCACTTGTCCACAAAATGCATTTAAGTGTCCCCATTTCACACAGCTGAAGAGGGAAATCCAGGGCCAGGCTGTCATTTGGAGACTTTCCCCAAATCTTCCACAAGATTTCCAGTCACTGTCTGTGGAAGAGAGCTGAGGACATCACAGTCCCCCAAGGATCACAAAGCCCCGGGGCTGGGGCAGGGTCCTGCCCCCCTGCAGGAGCACAGAGCATCAATAACAGCCATGGATAACCCAGGAGGCTGATCCCATCCTGGAAGTGAATGTGGAGACACAGAGAGAGGCTGGAGAGTTACAGACAGCTCATCCCCATAACCTGAGCACTTCCTGAGTTTCCTGGGGCTCAGGGTGAGACCCAGCGATGTTTTGGGTGCTGTAACTCAGGGAATGAGATCCCTGCACTGGGTGGAGGGAGGCTCAAGGACTCGTTTGCGGGAGTGTTTGAGGCAGAGACCACTGTGCTCCCTGGCTGCCTCAAAGGACTTTCCTGATGTTCCACTGAAATCCTGGGGCACTGCCCGGGTTTAAATCCTCAGCCTCAGCTTTAGCCGAGCCCCTTGGCTCCCAGGCACACCCAGTGCAAACCCCCACAGTACAAATGCCTGACCTGGGGACTCACAGAAGCTTTTGTACCCCCCATCACTTATAAAAATATGGAATGGTTTGGCTTGGAAGGGACCATAAAACTCATCCAGTGCCACCCCTGCCATGGCAGGGACACCTCCCACCATCCCAGGCTGCTCCAAGCCAGCCCAGCCTGGCCCTGGGCACTGCCAGGGGCAGCCACAGCTGCTCTGGGCACCCTGTGCCAGGGCCTCCCCCACCATGGGTGCATTTCTTCCCTGACCCTGGTGATCCATCCTTGTGGGGAGGAGAACTACTGAAAATCTCTGCCTGGAGAGGAGTTGGGAGGAGCAGGTGACCTAAACCTTCACCAGCAGCTCCATGCCCTGAGGGATGGCTCCTGCTGCTCCACTGCCAGGAGAAGCACCTGCCTTTTTTTTCTATTCCTCAAAAAAAAAATTAAACTCCAGAAACACAGAGTTAAGATCTGGAGCTGAAAAGGAAACCTCTTGTGCCAGGTTCCATCAGCACTGGGGAAAAAAAGGTCCCCAGTGCCCAAAAGCCTCCCAGAAAAAAAAAAAACAGGAAGAAGTAAATAAATTTCACTGAGCCTTTTGAAATGGTTTAATTGCCTTTGTGCTCTAATTGCTCCTAGTTTTACAGCCTCATTTCTTGTCATAAAATTAGTCCCACTTTTTATGCTTTTTCCTTTTCTCCTGGTCTGTGATTATTATTTTTTAATTGCTTTGGTGTGTTGATCTCTCCCACGCCTCCCCTGGGAAGGGGAAGAGAGACCTAAATCTGCGGCTGCCGCCTGCACGGGGGAGGTTGCAGCTGCTGAAAGGAGATGGGCACTCACATTTTGGGGTGAATATTAACATTAATCCCTCCAACACATCAGGAATACCCAAGAGCAGGGCTGGGCACAGGGGCTGTGCATCAGAGCAGAGCCCAGCCCTGGCAGGAGGGAGCAGGGCTTGGGAGCACAGCGACTTCTGGCAGGATTTTCTGGGGGAAGATTTCTTGCTACAAACCACAACCATCAGGAACACAATAAAGGCACAGGAGGAGACCAAACCACCTGAAAAAGATGAGAAGTGCGTCATCTGTAACCCTTTTAGCACCCACCTTATTTCAGGCAGCAGCAGCAGCTCGTCCTGGCAGTGTCTCTGTTTGGGGGTGATGTACAGCTGCAAGAGGAAGCCATGCATGAAGTTTATTAGGGCTGGGTCGTTTCTGTCCATTCTGTGTGCTATTGATTCCATCTCTACTGTTATCTTGCTCTGTCTGGACCTAAAAAGTGATTTAAAAACAAGGGAAAAAAAAAAGCATATAATTCTTTAAAAATGCAAGTATTATGGGATGTGGGACGTTGCCATTTTGGATGCATTAGCAGAAGGCTGCAAAGGAATGTGTCTGAGATACAAATCTTATTAAGGGGACGCCGATGATGTTGAGACTGAAAATGAAGGAGCACTTAGAGCTGAACCAAAACACGGAGTTGAATCTGAACTTAGCTCCGCAAATTTCTCTCTCAGGGGTGGAAGGAAAATTGGATTTGCTTTGGCTTTCAGCCAGCCTTGCTTCATCCTGAACCAGCTCTCCATTGTCCAACCTCTCCCACGTCCTTGGAGTTCCTCCCAGCTGATGGCACAAGCAAGAGTGAGCTCAGAGGAGCAGCTCTGCCCAGTGGTGCTCGGGGCTGGCGCGGCTCCACCTCGGAGCGAGCCCTGTGGGGTCAGAAATGCAGATCCTCAGTGAGAAAAGCAAACCCTGCAGCCTCCTCCGGGGCACAAAGGAGATCTCCAGCCCAGCCCAGGGCTTCCTTCCTGCTCCTCCATGAAATGAGGCTGTGGGATGAAGGGGCCGTGTCCCACCACATCCCAGTCCCACCCCAAGGGCAGCGTCCCCAACTGAGCCCAGCTTTTCCTCTCAGCTGGGTCACCAGCCTGCTGTCCTGAGCTCCATAAAAACAAAAAGACAACAGTGACAGAGCAGGTTGGACACAGATCCCAGCTGAATCCAAACCCTCCTGGAGCTGTGGGGTGCCAGGATTTGGGTCAGGCCCACCTGTACTCAGATCATTGTCTCTCTCAGCTGAGTGGCACAACTTCCCCTGCAGAGACATTTAAAATGCAATTATTAAGAAATCAGGACGTGGTCACCTCCTTTAGCTCGCTCTCCAAGCACAGCTCCCTGCCAGGCACAGGCACAGGCACAGCCTGCCCTGCCCACGCTCAACCCTCTCCTCCCACTGCTCTCCCTGCCCTCCCAGAACCACGAGTGTTCTTCTCTTTCCCACTTTTCCATGGGTTTAGGCCACCTCCGTTTCCTCACCACTGCAATCCAGGGCCATCAACCACCCCAGAGCCACAGCACAAGGAGAATTTGTCCTGGCTGGACTGAAAATAAAAAGGCAAAGTAGAGCTGAAGGCTGCAAGATGAGTTGTGGGAATGAGAGTGCTTTGTGGGATATCATCCAATTCCTGCTGGACAAAATCCATCATCCCTTTGGTTCTCACCTGCCTCTGCACTGAGAGACACCAAAGATACCCAGAGACCTCCAAAACTTTGTCCTACCAGCTCGGGGTGGAGCACCTTGGGGGGACATTGAAGGGAAACCCCAAATGCAGTTGGCAGAGCTGAGGAACACCTGGAAGGAACAGTGGGAAGCAGCAGGACTGTTCCCTGTGGCTGCAGCCTGTAACCTTGTGCTTGTCCCAGGTGTTGTCCAAATTTCCCTGGAGAAATCTCTGCAGCACAATATTCCACCTTGCAGACAGCCCAGGGGAGGAGATGTAGGATGAGCTCAGGCTGAAGCCTCCTCTGAGTTCAGCTCAGTGCTGGTACCTGTGGGCACTTTGGAAAGGGGGCCATTATCACTCTCAGAGAGATATCAAGGGAACTGCGTGTCGGTTCGGGTTTGTTTTTTTTTGGTGCAGTGTATTCATAGAATCCCAGGATAGTTTGGGTTAGAAGGGACCTTGAAGTCCATGGTGTTCCAGCCCTGCCATGGGCAGGGACACCTTCCCCTGGAGCAGGTGACTCCAGGCAGGCTGGAACACTCAGCACTGCAGGGGAAGGGATGGGCAGAGGGCAGGAAATGACAAACTCCATCCCTGATGCTCCATCAGCTGCCAGGCACTTCCCAAAGAGCTGAGGAGCAGCCCCATGGCTGTGACATTTGCGATGCATTAAGTTTAAACATTTTCAATAAAGAAAAACAATCCATTCAGACTTGCTTTATGATTCATAGTAATTGCAAATAGAAGCAGTTAATATAATTGTCCAGCTGAGACCAGCAGGCTGGGAACATGTAGCAGTGAGATGTACAATCAGGGAAGGTTGGGAGGGAATTTAAGTGCAGGTTAAGCAAATGCATTACTTTAATAACACACAGAGACAGCCCTTGTAGTTATAAAGAGGATAAAATAAATATTGTACCAGAAATCTACAGAATGGGAGGTTTTATCACCAAGAACTGCCCGCTCGCTATTTACTTTCAATTTAGGTTTTACAAAAGCTGCTCTTGCCATGTTTTGTATGGATGGAAGACAATGACTTGAATTGACAAATTACCTTATTTCTCCATAAGTTTTGCAAGGGAGCCTCAGTTTCTCAAAGAAAAATGATCCCCTCCCAGCAGTCATCCTGGAGACAGAAAAAGGCTTTTTTCCCTCTTTTTATTTTGTTTTTTAGGAAGGAAGGGCTATAATTCAAAGAGGAGATGGTGCTCCTGCTCCTCTCTGCCTTGGAGGTGGGCCAACCCCTTAGACTTCTCCAAACCACAAAGGGAAGGGTCCTGTTTCTCTGCAGTGGTTCTGTGTCCGAATTTCAGCCCTTTCCTCACTCCTTGGTTGTGACTGTGCTGGTGCATCGTGCTCTGGGAGGGCAGTGCAGCTTTGGGGCACAGCTCTTGTGCATGACCCTGCTTTAGCTTTCCCAATCCCGAAAATCAGAGCTTTCCCCCTTTTAAATAATCAACTTGGGCTGGTTCAGGGTGAAGCAAGTTCAGAGGAGGGGAGAGGAGAGGAGAAGCTGTTGAAAGACATCACCTTCATCATCATTTATCCAGCTTAACCAAATGCTGTCTCCCCAGAGAAGGGCTATAGTGCTTTATTAAAAGATATTTCTGAGGGCAACACATTAAAGTATCTTGTCCACAGACTTAACGACACATAAACAGCCAAACAAAACAGAACATCGGCTCATTAGGACCGTTTATAAAACATTAAGGGTCTTAAAAATTAACTGTTCACAGGCACCTTTCTCTTGGTGATGGGAGAGAATGAGGATGCTCAGGCTTGAGGGGGCTACCTGCAATACAGGAAAAGAAATACTGTTGCCAAACTCCTTCTGCCTGGTGTCCTCTCTCGTTCTGGGGGTGATGGAATAATGCAATGGATTCGTTCTGGGGTGGCAGTGCCTGGCTGTTGTCACCTCTGCAGCCGGTTGAATATTCCAGTATCCCCCATCCAGGTGATTGGTTAAAAAATGCAGGATAAGGCAGGCAAAAATTATCAATCCCTCTCAAAAAAACCCCACCCAAGCCCAAAGGAAGAGCATCTCTTTCAGGGCCCCCCAGGACCTCCCATGACAGCCCATGTTGCAGGTAAACACGCCTGTATCCAGAGGGATCCACAACGGGAGGAGGAGACAGGGAACGTCATTTTAAAGTCACAGAATTTAGCATAAGAAGGTAATGGGATTGCAGTGGCTTTCCAGTAAATGTCATTGCTGTAATTAGGAGAGCAATTATTGTCAACCGGCGGAATTGTTCCCTATCTGTCATTTCAGCAGGAGCAGCCAGAGCCACAATTAAGCCCCGCACGGGCGGCTCGCCGCTTCCGACCCCGCTAAACGGGATCGGCGAGGGCGGAGCAGCCCCCGCTGCCAGCCAGGGCACGGGGATTTGGGATCGCTCCCCGCGGCCCCGGCCCCTCCGCCTCCCCTCGGCAGGATGCTGTGGACAGAAACTTTGTTTGTTACAGCTCCAGCCCGATGGCCCGGGCTTGTACAGGGAAGACTTTAAGCAACAGCTTAACTCAGAAAAAAATAGTGTGCTGAACTGATTTACAAATTTAAGACCTGGGAGACCGAACCCTCCTCCACCTGCAGCAGCAGGAAGCTGGAGCAGCTCCGGGGGGAGGAGGATGCCCTAGGGATGGAGCCAGCCCGGGATCACGGGCGTTATCCCCAGCTTCATCCCCCTCCGATCGTTTTCTCCGCGCGGAGGTTGCTCTGAGTGCAGCTGACAGCGCATCTGAAGTGCGGGCATTGATGAGTGAAAAAGAATTTCCTCGGAGGTTTGAAAGGCGGAGGCTGCAGCCGTAGCCTGTTATTAACAGCATCCACGTTCCCCAGGGAGCTCTGGTGGAGCCCTGCCTTTCCCAGGACACAGCCCCGCGCTCCCAAATCCCCCGCGCTCCCAAATCCCCCGCGCTCCCAAATCCCCCTCTCTTGCTGCACGCCCGATGTGCAGGAGCTGCTGCTGAGCTGCAGCTCAAACAGGGTCTCAGCAGAGCACAGCCCTTCCCCGACGCCGTCAGGGTGTCACCACCAGCCAAGCCAAAACCGAAAAAGCCAGAAGTATCCTGCATCCAAATTTCCCAGCCTGGGCAGAGAAGAGAATTCTGAGTAAAAGGAAAAGGGGATGCAGCGGAGGGAAGGAACTGGGGGGTAATTATTCCACTGAAAGCATTTGCAGCATCCTTGCAGCTCGTTGTGATTAACCGTGGCCAGAGTGCTATTAGCAGCCTGGGATGATGATTAACAAGCTCTCCTAATAGCTGTTTTTAAACCTGCTTTAAAAAAAAAAGAAAAAAGCTGGAGCAGAGCTAGAAGGGGGTGGGGAGACCGGGTGGTATCTCCAAGGAAACCAGAAACAAAATGGGCTTTGGCACATCGCAGAACCAGGCGGGTAATCAAAGATTACAACCAGTTTTAATTTAAGGTTAATTATTGTTTACTCTCTGGAGCCCGCCCCATCGGAAAGCAGCAGCCGCTCTGACCTTCAGCAGCTCGTGGTGCCGCCCTCCGGTCCGTTCCCCCCGGCAGGACCCGCCGGCAGCTCCCGGTGGGAGCGGGGATGGAGGGGGAGCTGCCGGAGGGGGGAATGGATGCAGGGGGATGGTCAAAGGAAGCCGCGGTGGAGGCATCCGACGGGGGGACCCTGCCCCAGCTGCGGGCTGAAAAGCTTCATTCAGCTTTATTTAACTGGTTACCCCAACTGCAGACACGGTTAATTAATTTTGGACTCCTATTGATTTCCCATTTGGAGGAATCACAGTGGCATTTTCGCTCAAAGCCAGCCCCGTTTTTATCGGTGAAAATGCTGTGCAGAGGCGCCTTCCCCTGGTGAGAGCTCCCAGCCCCCGGAGGAGGGGACGGGCACTGTCAGGGCACGGGGGCTTGCCCAGGGCTGGGGCATCCTGCCCGGGGACGGTGCGAGGGTTTGGGGAGCTTCTCTTACCAAGGCACCAGCACAGCCTCCAGCTCCTCTTGGAGCTTTTCTCCAGCTGGACAAGGCAGGCTCCTTGCCCAGCCCAGACACGATGCCCATGGTCAGAGGGGGCTCAGCACCCCGTGGTCACACATCCTCCACCCTTTCCCCTCTTCAGCCCCCAAAAATGCCCAGGAGCCCAACTCAACCAGTGGAACTCCAACTCTACAAAATATTCCTCCTGCTCTAATTGCACCTTGCACTTCCCCGGGCTGGATCCACCCTGCTTTTAAACACCAAGGCAGACTGCACAGAGAGGGGACGTTTCTCAAAGTCTGTCCTGGAAGATACTTTTTACCCCAAGCCCGTGTTTTGGAACTGCCCTGACAGCGCTGCTGAGGAATGGCAGCTGAGATTAAGGATGGTGACAACTCCCCCGAGCTCTCCTCCCTTTGCTCAGAGACAGACGTATTTAATTATGATAGAAAGGAGATCCTGGTGCGTGCTGCAAATACTTAAGGTGATTTGAAGCGTGAAGCTGCATAAGGTCTGTGAGATTTGAGGTTTCCAATCTGTTTGGGCTTGTCTCGGCTGTTTCTGCTGTTTATTCCCTCTGTATTTTTACATGTCCTCGAGTGCATGGGGACTTCAGGAGACAAGTCTGAAGAAATCAGTGCAGGAGGGTTTTGATAACTTAATTTTCCACTTGATGCCATCACTGGGAGCAATGGGAGCATGTGGCTGGGTGAGGAGGAGATGGGCACCAAAGGAGGCATCACTTCTCTCCAGGAGCAGCTTCAGTCCCTCTCTTCAGGATTCCTCTCTCTTGGATCATCACTTTGCTGATGCCTTTGTTTTGGCCTCGTAGGGATTTGCCAAGGGCTTTGTAAACAAGTGTGCACAGCAGACAGGGGGATGCAGAGGGTTTCCTCACCATGCTGATCCCTTGGGGTGAGACCCAGGTGTCCTTTCCCTGCCACAAAATTTAGGATTGATACCAGGGCAGCAGCAGGAGTAACAAGGACACCAACGATCCTCGCAGTGCAGCCAAACCCCAAACCAAGCAGGGGGTGCAGTAAAACCTCCCCTGGTCCTGCATCCCAGGACACAGAGACACAGAGAAAGTGGCTTGGAGGTCAATGTGGACCTTGGTCAGTTTTCTGTCCCCTCACCCAAGCAGCTGGCACCTGGATCCCAGAGATCCAGGGCTGGCTTGGGACCAGCCAATGTCCAGTCGTGTCCTTCTGCTTCTGAGGCCGGCAGGAAGTGACCGAGAGCAGATTCCAGAGCTTGATAAGAACAGCTTTAAATCCTGCCTGCTTGGGAACACTGCAGGCATTTGGAGAATATAAAACAAATGGCTTTCCAGTGTTAATATTTACCTGGGAGATCAAATGATTAAACCATAATCTGCTCAGAACTTTTCTTCTAAGTTGCCTTTGAAAACATTTATCGCATTTCCGTCCTGCAGCGTGAGTGTCCCTGCAGCAACCTCGATGTCCTCCCATCCCAAGGAGACCTCCCAATGCCACCAGAAGACTCCAAACCAGGACAGCAAAGTATCCCCACACTGCCCCATTTGCCCTCAGAAGTGAGGTCCTGGCTCCTTTGCCATCAGAGGATGCTCTGGAGCAGTGTGTGTGTCACCCCAAGGGGTTTGGAGACATCACCCTCCCACTGTCACAGTGGGGATGGGACAGCCCCGGGTGGCCTCACAGAGGGCTTTCCCTAAAAGCTGCCCAAGATATCCAGAGTCCTTCAGCCACAAATTGTCCCTCTTGCAGGCTGGTGGATGCTCTGGCTCCAGCGCTCACTTTGTCACTGCTCCGCCTTCTTTTCCAAAGCTTCGTTCAATTAAAGGCAAACTCTCCGTGTTCCCTTCACCCCACTGGGTTTTAAAATATTCAGAGAAATATAATTAGATCTTCATGATCCTCCAGCATTCCCACAGATTCATTTCCTATAGGAGATGGGCTGTTTTCCCTACAGGATCATTTCTATGGACACACATTGTTTTTTATCCCCATTAAACATTACAAGCATCTCTCAGGATTTCTTTCATGAGGGCTTGCTGGGATTCCCAAGGGAGGAACTCCTATCAGTTCCTGTCTCTTGTCCTGTCTCTTACTGCAGCTCCCAGTGCAGCCCTGGAGCCTCCTGCATGGGGTTTTGCTGGTGAGATGACAGCAGCCACACAGCCTGGCTTTGCCTGAGCTGGGCCTTGTGACCCAGCCAGTGAGGACTGGTGAAGGTGAAAAGGTGAATATTTCCTGACAGGAAAAATAAATCTCAATTTTCAGGCAAACAAGAAGTCATCACGTATGTAAACATGTATATAAACACCAGATTTGGGCCAGACCAAACACCTAAAATTTGTGTCTGTAACTGCCACACGATGTCCCCAGGTGCATCCCTGTCCTGAGCTCCTCCTGTGGGCAGGGTCAGAGGACCCTGCAGGTGTGGACAGGCACTGGCACACTGCCAGGTACATCACTCACCTGGACACTCGAGGGCAGCCTGAAGCCCTCAGAGGAGCTCAGGGATGGAGCATTGTACCCTGCCAGGGGACATGGACAGCAATCCATTTGGGTGGATGTGCCATTGCATTTTTTGGGGGACCACACCCCAAACTGGGGTGGTTCAGTGGTCAAGGCAGTCACTCCTCTGCACTAAGGAAAGTGCAAAACATGGAGGGAACAAACAGCTATTTTGATAAATACACTCCTGGCAGGATCTGCTTGAGGCCTGGGAAGAGGAGCACAGGGGGAGCACAGGGGGAGATCTCAAAGACACAGGTCCACCCTGGTGTGAGATGTCCCCAGGCAGAGCTGGCTCCTCAGCAGGTCCCAGGAGGAAAAACAGCTTGTGTGGAGCAGGGTGAGAAAGATGCCTTGGGTTGGGTGGTGTGGAGGATTTGTTTGTTTGGGGATTTAAGCAGCAGTTTTGCATCCCTGGTTGCCATGGCAGCACAGGCACTGCCTCAAGCAAGGCCAGCACTGGCCACACCCAGCCAGGGCCCGGCCCCAAAACTGCAGAGAGACCCCGGGCACAGCAGGGAGAGACCCGGGGCCCTGGACCGGGCCCGGACCCTGCCTGAGAACAGGGACACTGGAGCAGGGACACCCAGGAGCTCCTTGGCCACCACCTCCCAGAGCTCCTTGGCCACCACCTCCCAGAGCTCCTTGGCCACCACCTCCCAGAGCTCCTTGGCCATTGCTTCCAGCAAGGAGGTCTTTGGCTGCTGTTTTCCAGGATGTTCTTGGTCACGGCTTTCCAGGAGCCCCTTGGCCACCCCTTCCCAAAAGCGCTTTGCCCTCTGCCTTCCCTGAGCTCCTTGAGCATCACTTTCCAAAAGCTCCACAGCTGCCACCTTCCAGGAGGTCCTTTCCAGAAGGTTCTCGTCCATCACTTCCCAGCATGTCCTTGGCCATGGCTTTGTGCTGGACTGTCCCCTCCTCCCCTGAGGAGGTGACCCTGGCATGGCCTTTCCTCAGTCCCATCTCCACGAGAGCACAAAGAGCCCGTTCCCTTTGCTGCCTGTGCGTGGCAGTGAGGGCTGGGGGAGCCCAAACTTCACCCTTCCAGCTCATTTTCTGGCTGCTGCATTTCCCTCAGCCCAGCTCCCAGTGCCTCTGTTCCATCTCAAACCCACGCCGTCCTCCTCTGCGTTGTGCTGAGTGTTTCTCTTTATTGCCCTCTTTGCCTCCTCTCCACAGTGCAACTTTATCTTGTTACAGAGGCGCCGGGCAGTGTTTACTTTGTTTTACTTTTGTGGTGTTTTTAATTCTAAATTCCCTTCATCTGGGCAGCACTTTATCAGCCACGGGAAGCTGAAGGAAGCTATCTTTCATCCTTATCAAAATTCCTCTCCTTTCATTATCTCCACTGCTGCTACGAAGCATCAAAAGGGCATCTTTGTTCTTGCAGTCTAATATAATTCCAAATACAGCAATTCAAGCCTTTTGAGAAAGTTTTGGGCACAAACACACACCCATTACCACCCCTCAGTGCCCCAGCAATGCTCCCAATGGAGCCCCACGGGGGTTTTGGGGCTGCCCAGTTTGAAGGGGTGCAAGGAGGAGGAAAGGAACCCTTTAAGGGCTGAAGGATGGGGACGAGCCAGTGAAAGCCTTGAGCCTCTCTGGCCATGCTGTCACCCCGTGGGGGTGGGGATGGCCCTGGGCCTTTGGGGGACAGTGGGCAGTGTTTTCCAGTGCTGTGCTCAGCTGCAGGTGCTGCTGCTCCGTGCCAGATGCCAGGGGGGTGGTGCAGGTGTTTGCTCCTGGCTCTGTCTGTGCAGAGTCACCTGCTGTCACTGATCTTGTTGTCCCTGGAGAGAAAGGAGCCCTGGAGGGCCCGGGGTGGGCTGGGGGTGATCAGCAGAGCTGGAGGATGCTGCTGGTCAGGGCCAGCCACCGGGAGGAGGTGACAGAGCTTCCACTGCCACACGAGACAAGGATGGAGCGATGGCCAAGAGAGGCAGAGGCGAAGTCAGGGGAGCTTCTGCCCGGGGGCGTTTCCTGGGTGAAGGAAACGCTGAAGAGGTTTCAGGGGAGGCCTGAGCCCTCCCCCAGCCCACCCACATTTCACTGATAACCAGGTGTGAAGGTGGAAAAGCTTTTTAAAGCTCCTGAAATTAAGGAACATGAGGGGGCTTCGATAGGTTTGGGAATAAATTGTCCATGAAAGTGCTGGGGAAAACCTGTCTAGGGAAAAAAAAGAGAGAAAGAGGGTGAGATAATGATATATCTAGGAAGTAGGGAAGAGGAGAGATCGGGAAGTGACTGGCTGATTGTTCCATAAGCACCTCTTAAAAGCAAACACAATAGACATGAGCAGTTTTTAAAATGACAGACAATACAATGGGAGATAATATATTTAAAACCCATATCAGTTGTTAACAGACCATAAAAACGCCGGTACATTAATCTGTGCTGTCTGTCATAGACTCATGAAGCAGCTGTGTTATTTTATAGTATCATTCCTGCGGGCTTCTCTGACACTTCCACAAATACATCTCAATTTATTTGGGTAAGAACAAATAGAAATATTGAATTCTTCTTACTCTGCTCCTGCTACTCTTTTATTCCCCACCCCCCAGCCCCAACAACTTGTGGAAGACACTTGGTACAGTGATTTTTGATTTGATAGTGATTTTTTTCTGCCAAAATGATTGGTTTGGGAGAAACGCTCTGCTGATCCAGGGCCATCCCACAAACTCGCCGGAGATGCTCCCACCCCTTTTCCTGCTCCCTGGGACAGCCCGGGAGCGAGGGGAGCTCTGGCCCCCACACCGCCGCCAGCGAATGTTTAACATGAATTATTCCAGGCACTGACACGTGGTCGGTTCAAAGCTCCACACGGGCTTTGGTGCGGGCCCTTCAAAGGAGAGGCATTTCTGCTTTGGGTCCCAGGGGACGCTGCCGAGGAGCGGCTTGAGAAGCTGTGAAGTGCTCGGCTCGAGTCTAATGAGGGAGGGAGGGGGGCAGGAGCCAGCCGGGGAAAAGCAGGACAGGGGCTGCGAGGGGCTGCTGCTGGGGGAGCTGGGCTGTCTCTTTTGAATGTTGAACCCAGAGCTCTGATCTCCCTCACGGCGTGAGCTGAGCTCTGGTGCCACCTGCAAGGGCAGTGCCCTTTGTGCCCCCTCCCTGCTCAGCCTGACCCCAGACTCGCTCCAGCAGCCCCGGCAGTGGGTGGCGATCCCGGGAAAGCTGGGGCCACTTCCAGCAGCAGCAGCAGCAGGAGGACAAACCTCAGCACTGGCGGAGAAGGAAAGCTCCCACCCAGCAGCTCCCGCGGGTGAGCAGGGAGCCCTTTAGCTCCCGTTTGGATATGGCCCCGTCAGGAGATCACCGGTCAGCTCTCCATCACCGCCCTGGGAGAGGGAAAACCTTCTCAAAACAGATGGGTTGTACAGAGAAGAGGAAACAATATTAGTATTATTATCATCATCATCATCATCATCATCATCATCATCATCGTCATCATCATCGTCATCATCATCATCGTCATCATCATCGTCATCGTCATCGTCATCATCATCATCATCATCATCCTCTTTCTCCTGCAGCTACTCACCCAAAGCAGAGCTGGATTTCAACCCTTTCTCTGTCCCCTGCCCCACGGGAGGAGGAACGTACCTGGAAAGGGGTTGCCATTCACCCCGCCAAGCCAACACAACGATTTCCCTTTGAGCGGAGAAATACACAAATAAACATCTGTCATCCCCACAGAGCCTTTTGGGCTGTCAGCTGAAACGCTGCTGCTGTCCCTGGATATTTGATCCCCAGCCCGAGCCCATCCCTGCTATTCCAGCTCCTGTGGCTGTCACTCAGCTGCGATTTCCCACCCTGGGAGCTGCGGATCCTCTGGCACTGTCAGGATATCATTGACCTTTGCAGGGATTTGAAATGGTCTCTTCCTGTCAGTGCGGAGCTGCAGCCATTTCCCTCCAGCCTCCTCCGCCCTGCAGCTCTGGGGCAGCTCCTGCTCGGGCTCAGCACGAGGTGCAGCTCGCCCATGGCCACACCTGTGCATGGCCACACCTGTGCATGGCCACACCTGTGTAAAGCCACACCTGTGCATGGCCACAGCCACACCTGTGCACAGCCATGGCCACACCTGTGCACAGCCATGGCCACACCTGTGCACAGCCACACCTGTGCATGGCCACACCTGTGCATGGCCACACCTGTGCACAGCCACAGCCACACCTGTGCA
>VZTZ01030615.1:197990-218693 GCA_013400955.1 Drymodes brunneopygia
CGTCCCTCCGGCGCCTCCCGAGCGCGGTCCCAGCGGGCGCCCGGTGCGGGGTGCGGCCCCGCGCGTGGCTGTGCGGGCTCCGGCATCACCCCGTGCTCGGGGCTGCGCTCCCGCCGAGCAGCGCCGTGGGACCGCCTGTGCCGGGTGCTGCTCGGTGGCATCGTCGGTGGCTTCTCCGCCTCCCGGCTCCGGGCGCATTGGGATGCTCTGGTGGCGGAGCCGGTGCCGCTCCCGGAGCGGCATCGCCGGGATGCGGGTGCCGGAGGAGCCATCGGAGCGTTCCCCTGTGCGATACCGCATCCTGGGGATGCTGCCTGCTCCCACCCCGACACCCGGGGTGCCTTGTCCTCCCACCACCCCTGAGCCCCTCAGGAAGTGGTTTCTGCCGTGCTGTCATCGTCTGTGGGGTGACTTAGTGACAGTAGCGAGGAAGGGACTTGGGTCACCCCAAAACCACCCAAGTCCCCATGTTGGGGGAGCCTCTCCCCTGTGCTGTGGGGGCTACACTGAACCTCCCCCTTTTAAAAGGGGAATCGGGCTCCAGGGCTGGGGACAACCCTGAAGTCACAGAGGGACAGCCCTGGGGTGACAGCAGGTGGTGGTTTCCATCTGCCCTCGGGGATTTCAGCTGAAATCTCGAGCCCTGGGCTCATCCCGCAGCAGGCAAGAGCTGGACCCGGACCCGGAGCCTCTGTGTCACTGAGCCAAAATTTGTCACAAGGAGGGTGAACTCCCCCACCCCTACAATCAGAGAAATGATTAATAATGTTTGTCCTTCCCCAGGAGGATCCCATGCCAGTCCCTTCTGGGCAGGCAAATGGCGCAAGTGTGGGATAAGGGGAGCAGTGCGGGTGTAGAGGTGACACCCGCGGGAGAGCTGTCGGGACCTGCCGGATGGAATTTGGGCTCCCTGGGGCAGGGAACACCTCTGCTCTTGGGGTGTTCACCCTCTCCGAGTCCCGGGAGGCTTTACTCCCACAAAAGCACTCCCCACAATTGGGAGGAAAAAGCAGCTTTGACTGGGGGGTTTCAGCCCTTCCCCCGACGGGAACACCCTGCGGAGGGAGGGGAGTGTGCCGGGAGTGTCGCCTGTTCCCTCCCCAGGCAAACCCCTCCGAGAGCTGCCGGGGACGTTCCCCAGGCTCTCCTGCTTCTGCTCCTGCCCGCAGCTCCCGGCTCTCAGCGCTGATCACAGCTCGGCTTGGCCGGGGCAAAATACTAAGGATTTATATCGTTTTTTCCCCTATAAATCGTGTTTTGGGGGTTGTGTACCTGCACCTGACCAGGGGAGCTGTTTGTGTGACCTGAAGGGGGTCTGGCTGTGGGGGACAGGGCTGCTGGTCCCTGTGAGAGTTCCCAGTGAGGGAAGTGAGGTTGGATCTGGGTGCTGGGCACGAAGGCTGTTGGGTTCAGCAGGGCAGGCAGTGCTGATGAGGGGACCCTCCTGCCCTCCCCAGGGGGAAGATACCCCCCCCTCTGCACACCCAACAGTGGGAAAGCTCTTAATTGTTCCCTGCCAGATTGACTTATAAATTAACAGGTTTGCTGGCACTCTCCTCCTCCTTCCTGTGCGTGGTAAAGGCCCATATTTCAAATGGGAAAAAGTCATAAATACTTTGAGTAATGTGAGAGGAGCTTCCAGCTGAAGCTGTGCCACCAAGGGCTGTGGGAGGAGAGGGGTCCCTCACAGCAGAGCTGTTCGTACACTTGGACTTGGGGTGATGGAGGTGACAGGCAGGAGCTCCTCGGGTCCTTTTGTGGCTGTCTTCTGGCACTGGCCTCAGTGGCAGGACAGGGTTGGATCCTCTGTGCTCCCCGTGTCCCTGTCCCCCTGTTCCCTGGTGCTCACTGGGTTGGTAAATGTAGGTTTGGTGAACAAAGCCTCTTCCAGGGGCGTCCCTTTCGTCTTGTCCTGAGGGGAGCAGGTTTGCTCTGCCTTTTTCTGGGTGCTAAGGAGTAACCAGTGTGACATCTTCCCTAGGCAGAAGAGGAAAAATATGCTTTTGCTCTCTCTCCAGGAGTGTGGATTCCTGTTAGACCCTTAATTCTGCTGCTGCCTTGGGGATGGAGATGGGAATGAGGATGGAGAGGCAGCTGAGGTGCAGGCAGCTGGGTCATTGAAGGAGATGATGTGGCCACACGCCGGGGAAACTGAGGCTGGAGTGGGGTGGTGTTTGTGGCTCCTTAGAGCACAGGAACAGCTCCAAAGGGCTTGGGTCGCATTAAGGGGCTACAGGGCTGACCCTGAGGTGGGAGACCCCGACCCGAGGCTGCTCTGAGGTCGGGGATCCCTCCTGGGGAGGATCCCCCTGCAGTGCCCGGCGGGGCAGACCCTGGGCTGGCACCGGGACAGCCTGGTCTGGCTGAGCAGGGTAACCCCAGGCAGTGATCCCTGGGGAGCAGAGTAATCCCAGGCAGTGATCCCTGGGGAGCAGAGTTACTCCAGGTACTGAACCCTGGGGAGCAGAGTAACCCCAGGCAGTGATCCCTGGGGAGCAGAGTAACCCTGGGGAGCAGAGTTACCCTGGGGAGAGAGTAACCCCAGGTACTGAACCCTGGGGAGCAGAGTAACCCCAGGTACTGAACCCTGGGGAGCAGAGTAACCCTGGGGAGCAGAGTTACCCTGGGGAGAGAGTAACCCCAGGTACTGAACCCTGGGGAGCAGAGTTACTCCAGGTAATGATCCCTGGGGAGCAGAGTAGCTCCAGGCAGTGAAACCTGGGGAGCAGAGTAACCCCAGGCAGTGATCCCTGGGGAGCAGAGTAACCCTGGGGAGCAGAGTAACCCCAGGCAGTGATCCCGGGGAGCAGAGTAACCCCAGGCAGTGATCCCTGGGAGCAGAGTTACTCCAGGTACTGAACCCTGGGGAGAGAGTAGCTCCAGGCAGTGATCCCTGGGAGCTGCTCAGCACGTGGCTGGCGCGGGGCTGCGTGGGTGGCTCTCTGAGCTGCCGTGATGGATGCGAGCTGTGGCCTGTGGCCTGCACTGCACATGGGTTTGATTTGAACTCGCTCTGTTCCCAACTGAAACAGTTTTTCTTTTGCATTGCGGAGATAAAATTGCGAGTGTAGGAACCCGAGATAAAGCAAAGCCAGATCTAACCCGAGTCAGTGTGGGCAGGGCGAGCGTGTGGTAAGGAGAGAGGTTACTCAGTTGCATTCAAAAGATGCTGCTAAGCAGTTTAATCCACAGTTGCTGAACTTTGAGCTTTAAATTCTTCTTATAAGAGTTGATAAGAACATGTGTATTATTCATAACTCTCCTCAAAAAAAGGAAAATCTGTAAATGACTTCTGTTAAATATCATTGCTTCAACAGCGTGAAGAATGTGCCTGACTTGTACATCAAATAATCCCTTCCCTTGGCCCAGCTCCCTCCATCCGTGAAGCTCTTTGCTTCCTGCAGGGGACGGTGGGAATGGGGTCAGGAGCTGGGGGCTTTGCTCTGGCCTGGTGTCTCTGGGCAGAGCCCCCAGGACACAGACTTTATTTTTGTTATATTTGCAGATGGAAGGGGCCAGCCGGGCTGGGCAGCTCCTGGCTATGTCAGTATTGCTTTTTAAAAATTGTGGTCGATTTTAAACCTGTGAGCCCTGCAGTAGTAACGCTCAGACCAGCTTCCTTTCTGCAAAGTTTATTACACAATAAGCTGGAACAATCTGCAGGCTCTGTTTGTTAGACCTCTCTTTTTACTCTTGTCCTCTCCTTCTGATTATTTGCTTTATAACTTGACCAATTTTTTTTTCCTTGACATCAGCCTAGGAAACTGGAAATGGTCTTTTATTTTCCCCCATCTTTCAGCTCATAAACCCTCTAGAGTTCTGGGTCTGATCCAACATAATTCTTTTGGACTTTTTATTTTTTTTTCCAGCTTGGGTATCGTTGTCTTGCCTTGGTAATTTATCGAGCTTGGCGTTCCTGTTGCACAGGCTGCCTGTGCTGTCGGATTATTTGCTCATCCAACAAGCCCGTGCCGAGCTGCGTGTCCTGCACACAGATGGCCCTGTCCCCCTGCAGCCCCAGCATCCTCCAAAAAAACAGGAATTTTCAGAGCCACACTCCCTTCTTGACATCGCTCCGTAAGGAGCTGCTTGGGAGGTGCGAGTTTCTTTGAACTTTATTTATTATTTTTTTATAATCTGTGAAGCCTCTTGGCTCCCAGCAGCTCCCGAGGGCAGGCGTGTGGCTCCCACACAGGTGTGTGAGCAGCCCAGGGAGGAGGCTGTGCAGAGGAAGGGGATGGCCAGGTGTGAGGGATGGGGATGTGCATCCCCCTGGGATGGCCAGGTGTGAGGGATGGGGATCTGTACCCCCCTGGGATGCTCAGGTGTGAGGGATGGGGATGTGCATCCCCCTGGGATGCTCAGGTGTGAGGGATGGGGCTGTGCATCCCCCTGGGATGCTCAGGTGTGAGGGATGGGGATGTGCACCCCCCTGGCATGCCCAGGTGTGAGGAGGAAGCACGTGCAGGGTGAAGGAGCATGGCACGGGCTGTGCACACACCTGGGGGTGCAGCTCCAAGGGGTTCAGGGATGCTCTGCTGCCTCTGGAGCCAAAGGAATAACGAGGGTGTGACAGCCCTGCTCATGGGAAAGGGGGACACACCAGGACCCAGCACAAATTTGGGATTTCTCCCTCTTCCTGGCTCAGCCCCTGGGACTTGCTGGCCCCTCAGGGGCTTCTGTCCCCCACCCCTGAGAAGTGGTGCTTCACCATATCCTGACCCTGCCATCCTGCTGTGGCCCTGGCTCCTGGAGCCTCCCTGGGCTTGTGCATCGTGGCTTTGGAGAGCTTTGGGGATGGCCTTTGCACAGCTCCTGGTGCAGCAGCACAGGATTTGGGAGCCCTGCTGTGTTGGCATGGCCAGCCCTGAGGGAGATGGGATTTCAGCATTCCTGTTTTCCATGCATTCCTGTCGCTGTGTGAGTGGTGCTGTACAACCAGGAGCCATCAGAACCTCCATGCTCCAGTTCCCTGGCAACATTAGCACAAAATAAGAGCTGCTCTAGATTAGACAGCAGATATTAGTTTGTCTAAACAGGTTTAAAAACCTATCAAATTAAACTGGGCCAGGCAACTCGTACAATGTGTACACCTAAATTGGTTTAACATTTGCATAAATCAGATTAAATGGGGACTGTGGGATGGTTTGGGTTGGGAAGCCTGTGGCTGTTTGTGCCCGGTTCCTGGAGTTCTCCACTCCTGCTGCCGTGTCAGGGTTGTTTTTGCACAGCAGCAGCTGAATCCCTTGTTTTCAGCCCCATTTCGTAGGTGAGTGCTCTGCCAGTGCTGGTTTACATCAGACCAGGGGGTTGCAGTTTTACTGTGACCTCTCAGCAAATGGGGTGTCCCCACCTACCCGGGGATCGTGGCTGGGCTGGCTGCAGCCATGATTTGCAGCAAGTGGCTCCTGCAGGGGTTTTGCAAGAAGGGCCTCTCTCTCTCTCCAGGAGGATTTTGAAGCCTCTTGGGTTTGAGTAGTGGAGGGTTCAGAGGTGAATCTGTACCTGGGGAGCTCCGAATCTGTGCCAGGGTCCTGCCTCTCCTGCTGCCCTCTCTGCATCAGGCTGGGGGTGTCCTGGACATGGTCTGCAGGGATGTGATGGTGGGAATGCCTCACGTGTCCTCTTCTGGGCATGGAGCCTCCTGTGCTCAGCCTGTTCAGGAGCACAGCAGGTGAGAGCTGGTTTTGCTCAGGCTCTGGGGATGATTTGCTCTCCTGCGCTTGCTGCTGTGCTCTGGGGATTTACACATCAGCAGGAGATGAGCTGAGACACACCAGACCCAAACTTCACAGTCAAGATCCTCCAGATCCTCACTCTAGAAAGGCCCTAACTTCACCTAATGCTGTTTCAGGGTTTTCCCTGCCTCCACCTCTCTTTGTGGGCAGTGGCACATGAGGTCACTCGGGGTAGCCTCGTGCCCTGGGTGCAGAAGGTGCAGGGCTGGGGGCAAAGTGCTCTCCATGTCCCTTGCATGGAAACAGCCAGCTGGGGTGGCACACAGTGGGCAGGAGAGGGAGGATGTGGTGTGCGGGGCTTCTCAAACTGCAATATTCCTATCCTGGGAAAACAGCTGCCTCGTTGGGAATCCAGTGCTTTGTCTCTTCGTGGTGCTGGAGTTGAATCTCACTGTCTTTCCCTCTGATCTGCTGTTTAACTGTTTTCTTCATGGTGTCCCTGTATCCAAATCAGCATTGTGAGTAATTCCATAGCTGATTTAAGTCTGAAAGCTTTTTTCCTTAGAAGTCTGGATCGTGCTTCCCTCCATTTTGCTGTTGTGATCCAGCAGCAATGGACAGACCTCCTGCCTCCGTGCTGCCACACGTGTGTGTGCGTGCAGAAAAATCTGCAGCAATCCAGGATTTTTGTATTTTTTTTAAGCTAATCGTCAGCCCTGACATCATCAAGTGTTTGTTCTGGTTCCTGTGCATCACAGATGGGTGCTGCTGCTTCAGGCTGGCGCTGCTCAAGGTTTCCCTCCTGCTGCATCTCTCCTTTGTTTCCCGAGGTGCTGCTGCTCCTCGCTGGCGGCGGCTCCAGCTCCTTCCCTGGAGCTGCAGAGGGTGGCTGGAGCTGAGCAGCAGCTTCCACTCACCACGTGAAGTTCCCGTGTCCAGCACGGTCAGGACGTGCAGGAGACAAAGGTGATGGGCAGAGCTGTGTCCTGCTGGGAGCCAGGGGTGGAATGAGATCACCTTTAAAGTCTCTTCTAACTCAGACCATCCCACAATTCTGTGAAGGGTGTTTCTCAGGGTCCTGTGATTTCTACCAACAACTTGTTGTTCCTTGGGATTTTTCCCATCCTCACTGGGCTGGTGCACCCGGGTCAGGGGCTGGGCAGCACAGCCAGGCACTGGTGGTCCCCTGGGAGCAGGCAGGGTGCTGTGTCCTGGCCAGGTGGGACCTGGTTGAACCATCCTGCAAAGGGCAGGGGATGCTCTGGAGACCCAGGGGCACTGGGGCAGGGTTGATGCAGAGGGCTGGGTCCTGTGGTAGCCACTGCAAACCAGTTTAGGAAGCAGCTGGAGTTTCTGTCCCCTGGCCCTGCCGTGGGGTGGCTGCAGCCACAGGACCTCAGCCCTGTGGCATTTGTCACTGGGCCACCACGTGCCACAGCCCAGACCCTCCCAGCCATGTCCTCCCCTCCAAGTCGCCATTTTATTTTTCTTAAACATTTATGTATAACCGTACACTAACCTATAAAAATTAGTTTAGGATGGCTGCCAAGAAAATCTCTGCGGTGCCTTGTGGGTAACTCCCTGTGAATTACCATAAAAGCTGGAGTGTGAGGCTGCGGTGGCAGTTGTGAGGATGCCAGTCATCATGCTCTGTATTTAAAATTCAGATGAATGTGTAATGCCTCCGTGGCTGGATTGCAGCAGCTCAGAGCACTCCTGGTGTCCCTGCCCTGCACGCTCTGAACCCGCTCTGGCTTTTCTAATGTCCTCTTGCGTTCTTCCAGTGTTTTGCTTGATTATAAAATGCAACAGGTAGCAAATTGTGGGCAAGCCATGCTGGGAGGGAGAGTGGTTTCTGATAGCTTCCTCCCTGGAGGGACCAACCTCCTGCTTCCCCTGAGCCAGTGGCAATATTTCACTGGAGGCAAAAGCCACTCTGTAACCCTTCCCCTGCACATCCTGCCCGAGCCCTGCCCGCTTTCCCAGGGCCCTCTGGTTCTGGGTGTGCTCAGCAGGGGCCTGGGGCTCACCTGTGAGTGGGACAGGGGCTGTCCCCAGCTGCTCGGGGCTGTCTCACTGCTCTGCTGGAGAAGGATGTGGCTCCCTTGCCACTGAGCTGGTTCGTGTTGCTGCTTCTCTGTGTGCCCTTGGAAATCCAAAGTGCTTCTCTTTATCTGTCACGGCTGCTTTTCCTCTGGAGCCCTGAGCCAAGGTGACTGTGGGACTCCAGAGTGGAGCCTCAGCCCCAGAGCTGCTCCGACCGTGCTGGGCTTGGCAGGAGGTGGTGCTGATCTGCTGGGCATGATGGATCATTTCATTTAAATTCTCCTGAAATATAATATTCATCTTGGTGTCACTGTCCCACCTTTATTATAGTTCCCTGATAAACATCTGTAATCTGAGAGCGATCCCTGCCCTGCCAGACACGGCCTGGGAGTAATGAGCACATCTCTGGAGCCAGGGGAAGGGGTCTCAGGGATGTGTGATAAATAAAGCAGGAAGCAAATCTGCTTTTCCCAGGTGTATTTACACGTGACTGTTGGGTTCAGGGCTCTAAAATGGTGGCAGTTGGATACGACCTGGTGTCCCTGGTAATACCCAACAGGGATTTCTGAATTTCTGATTTCTGTCCTGCCTCTGCCTGGGGGTTCAGGGCACCACCCTAATGAATCCCCCCACGCTGGGCTGCCTTTGTCACCCTGTGGTGACTCCCTGCCACTCTCCCAGCTGGATTTCAGCAGCAGGGGACGCAGCTCTCTCAGGCTGCTGGAGCAGTGGTGGCCCTGCGTGTGCAGGGCACGTGCCATGGATGGTTTTACCTTCTCCCTGTGAGTCCAGGAGCTGAGAGGACCCAGCACACTCCCAGGAATGGTTCAGCCTTGGCAGCTCAGTGTGATCCTGGGGGGACAGGCTGTTTTGGGGCTCTAGCACAGCCTCTGTGTCCCTGCAGTGCCAGCAGCCAGGGAGCATCCATCAGATTGCTGCTTGTCTCCTTCCTCTCCTCACTGGTTCTACCCCAAAGGCTGCTGCTTCACTGAGCTCTGCCTGTGGGAACTCAGGATCACCTCCCTGTCCAGCACAGGTGGATCAGTGTGTCCCAGCTCGGCCACCCACTCTGAAACAAAGGCTATGTGACATCTGCTGTGCCCAGGATGGGTTTTTTTTGCCAGTGCAGCAGTGGGAGGTGACAGCTGCTGGTCCCACATGCCACTGGGACTGCTCTGCTTCCACAGGGAGAGTTTTTGGCTGATCATCCTCTGGGGAACCAGCTCCTGACCATCTCCGGGGTTTTGACCTTCAGCATCAGAATCGAAGCATTGTGAGTCCCCAGAAGCCTCGTACAGACCTGACCTCTTGTTCTCCTGCTCTCCTGGAAAGGATTTTCCTCGGCCTCTACTTGTGCCTGCACTTCCTCCTCTGCATTGGACCCTGAACAAGCTGAATTTTCTGCTGGTTTGGGATTTCCTGCCATCTCTGTTCCTTTCTGGCATCCAGGTCCTGAGACTTACAGCCTTTTTCTGTCCTCTTGCAAAACTTGTCTGGAAGAGGAAAATCCCTGGATTTGGAGTCCCCTAGCACCATCCATCTGGAATTGGCAGCTGCTCCACCACGCAAGCCCTGGCTCTGCTTTGGGATGTGCTCAGAGCCCCGAGGAGAGCAACCAAGCAAGATCCTTGCGAACTCCTTCCTGGAAGGACTTGTTGCACCATGCTGATGAGAAGGTTTATTGTTTCCAGGAGCCCAAAGCACAACCTGGCACTCTCAAGGGCTGAGGCTGAGCTCTTGCTCCGAGCAGGGCAGGAGCACAAGCTGCCCTCACCGTGTCCCATGTCCTGGGGAAGGGATGAGGACGAAGCTTCAGCCACCACCTTCATGTCTCAGCCCCTTGGTTTCAGCAGGCTGACCTGTCTGGTGCCACAAGGTATGGGCAGCACTGGTATCTCTGGCCCTGGAGCTGCTCATGGACTCCATGCCATGAAGGCTGTGCTGATGGTCCTGTAAGGGCATCCAGGTGAGGCCGTCTGGGTTTTGGGGAGGATCACAGACCTGCTGTGCTCTCAGCATCTGCTCCCGAGCACTGGGGTGACAACTTCCATGCTTTATCCAGTCATCCCTCTGGAGAGCAGCTTGAAAATCCCCGTGCTGAGCAGCTGCCCCAGAGGTGTGGAGAGCAGGAGCAGGAGCAGGAGCATCCCTGTGCTTTCCTGGCGGCGGAGGTGACGCGGGGGACGCGCCCATCCGGCAGCACTGAGATGTGCTGCTCCAAAAATAGCTGAAAGGTTGCTTTGAAAAGAGGAAAAGAAGGGAGGTGGGAGGAACTGAAGTGTTTCTTAGAAGTAAGAGAGAAAGGTGAATGAAATCCTTAACGGCCCTCCCAGCTCAGGCCTCTCATCCCGGCTGCCTCGGGGAGCGTGCCGAGGGCTCTGCGAGCTCAGGTGGGGCCAGCGTGGGGGCCGTGGGCCTCTGGTGTGGCAGGGGGCTGGATTTTGGGCTGGGTGAGGAGTCATGAGGAAGGGGTGAAGAGGAGACATGCAATTTTCATGTTTTCACCTGGCAGGGTCTTCCTGGTCCCTGTGTGCCCCACCTGGGGCGTTGTCCCCAGTGTCCTGCCTCGTCCTGTGCCTTAGTGACAGGGCTGTCCCCTCCTGTCATGGATGGGTGATGTGGCTGTGCCTCTGCTCAGCAGGTAGAGGGGCTGGGGACAGGACTGGTGAGCTGGAGGGACAGGGAAGCTCTGTCTGTGCTGTCTGAGCTCCCTGGGCACCCCCATGCCAGGTGTGTACGAAGGGCACAGGAAGGGAAGCTCGGGGAGAAGCTCCTGCCTTTCGTGCTGAGCTCTTTGCAGGGGACACAGGGCTGTCCCAGGGGGGTCTGTGTCCCACAGCCACTGTCCCAGGGGGGTCTGTGTCCCACAGCCACTGTCCCAGAGGGGTCTGTGTCCCACAGCCACTGTCCCCAAGAGCTGGGCTGGCCAGGTCAGCTCACAGAGCACACAGGCTTGGATTTCTCTCTGCTAGCCCAGCAGAGCCAGGCTGTAATGAGGCTGTGTTGTCGTGTAACCAGATCTCCCAGCCCAGGGCTTTGTTCTTGACTTACCCTTGATGTTTTCCAATGTCTCTGAGCGAGCTGTATCCCTTATCCATGCCCCCATTTTTCATCCTCCGTTCTGCCTCCTGCAGACAGAGGCTCAAGGCAGGGTGGCCTGGCAGTGCCCTGGGCAGTGTGTGTCCCCTGAGAGCCTTGTTCTCCTCCAGGCCCTCTGAACCTTCTCATGGGGAGCGTTTTTGGGTGGCTCAATTGCAAGTTTTTCTAGGAAGTATCAGAGGAGCTTGTGGTCCTCGCATCAGGGCCCTAGAACACTCTGCAGAGAGCTTTAATCTTAAAATAAAATCAAAGCAAGGCTTTCAACTTGGATTTTTCTTTGAAAGTCACTTTATTTTAAACCCATTTTTTTTTTCTGAGTAGTCCTTTAGGAGTGAAAAAAAACCCATGTCATGAAATCTTGCCTATGTAAATAATTTCTGGGCTTGGGCTTTTTGAAGTCACAAGAAGGGTGGGCTGCTCAGTGCACTCTGCCAAGGCAGTGCCAAAAGTGGTGGCATCATTTGGAGTCCTGTCTGCCTGTCCCATTCCATCTGTGTGTGAACTGGAGCAGCATTCTTGCTCTGCATCACCTTGGGCAGAGAAGCCAGAGTTTTTCCCTCTTCTGGGACCAGGAATTGTGCAGGAGCACAGCAGGCCAATGTGGGAAGCAGCTTTAGCTCTCCTGCCTGGTACCTGCTGTGCTCTGGGATGGGACTTCTGCATTTTGGGGCAGTCCCAGCGTGGGCTCTGGCCTTGCATCGTGTTCTTGTGCTTTGGGTATTGCCCTGAGCCCAGGCTTTGACCAATGGCATCCCGTAAGAGGGGAGGGATGGGAGCTGCTGCTGTGAGCCCCCGTGCTGGAGCTGTGTGAGCAGGGTCAGAATTTGGGGGGCTCCAGCCGTGTGGGAGGGCTGGGGCTGGCACAGAGCCCTGCAGCAGCTCGAGTTGTCCTGCAGGAGAGCCCCCAGCCCCAGCTCTGGCTGTGGTGAGGCTGCTGCCGCCGGGCGTGGTGGCTGCGGGGACAGAGGGACCCCACGGGCACCGCCCCGTGCCGTTTTTGGGCACTGTCACACACTGCACGGCTGGGCCCCAGGGTGCCCTGTCCTGCCTCACCTCCGGGCTGTGACTCTGTGTTCCCAGCAGTGAATTCCCCCGCCAGGGAGCTCTGGGGTTCCTGTGGCTGGAGGGGTGCCCGGGAGCCCCAGGACCCTCTCCCTGCCCTGTCCTGGCAGGGAACTCAGCCCTGGCTGTGCTGGCACAGCCCCTGGGCAGGGAACTCAGCCCTGGCTGTGCTGGCACAGCCCCTGGGCAGGGAACACAGCCCTGGCTGTGCTGGCACAGCCCCTGGGCAGGGAACTCAGCTCTGGCTGTGCTGGCACAGCCCCTGGGCAGGGAACTCAGCCCTGGCTGTGCTGGCACAGCTCTGGGGTCCCCGGGGTTGGGGCAGGGTGCAGGTGTTATCCCCTGCTGCTGGGATAGCAGCAGGAACCCTCCAGGACACCCCTGCTCCAAGGCTCAGGTCGGGAGATCCTGAGGTCACAGCCAGGTGCTGCTGTGTGCTCCACTGGCACCTGCTGGAGCTGTCCCTGCCCCTGCTGGGGGACAGGGGGGCTCTGCCTGGCCTCCCCATCTGCCACTGCCTCCTGCACTGGTGGGAGATGCCCTGAGTGGCTGTGGGGAAAACCCTTTGGCTTTGTTAATGCAAGCTCAGGGAAATGTGATGGTCCCAGCTGGCCCAGGGGAGTGGGGAGGGGGGAGTTTGGGGGTCAAGGAGAGCCAAAGGGGTTTGTTTGGCATCATGTGGGTGCTCAGGGTCTGGCACTGGGCATCACCATCCCCTGTGCTCTGCTGAGAGCAGGACTGGGAGCACTGGGCTGTGTGTGGGCTGGTGGCCTCCTTGTCCCCAGCAATCACAGTGGCCCTGTCTGCCCTGATTCCCCTCCCTTCAAACTGAGCAGGGGTGACTCTTGGAGAGCTTCTCCTGACCTTTCCAGCTCCGTGCTCTCAGCTGCCGCCAAGTGACATGGTGACATTTCAAGTCTTGAATGTCTGAGCAATTTTATGAAAAAAAAAAAAGCCAGCAGAAATGAAATGCTTTGGCTTTTTGTCTCTGACAAATTGCATTTGTTAACCTGCAGCTTCATCTGTCAGCTGGCAGGGTCCCTCTGCAGCTGGCAGCCAACGGGGTGGTGGGAAGAGGAGTGAAAGTGTGTCTGGGACAGGAGGAAGAGGGAGGGTTGTCACCAGCAGTGGGTAATATTTGCTGCAATTTCTGCAGTGCATTTCTGGATGGAAGATGTGGGGCAAGGTCAGTCATGGAGTCACAGCATGGTTTGGGTTGGGAGGGACCTTAAAGCCCATCCAGTGCCACCCCTGCCATGGCAGGGACACCTCCCACTGTCCCAGGGACACCTCCCACTGTCCCAGGTGCTCCAAGCCAGGGATCCAGGGGCAGCCACAGCAGCTCTGGGCACCCTGTGCCAGGGCCTGCCCACCCTCACAGGGAGGAATTCCTTCCCAATCTCCCATCCCTCCCTGCCCTCTGGCAGTGGGAAACCATTCCTCCTTGTCCTCTGAAGTCCCTCCCCAGCTCTCCTGCAGCCCTTTCAGGCACTGGCAGGTTCTCTGAGGTCTCCCTTCCCCCTGCCAGTGGCTCCCTGCAGAAGGCACAGCCCAGGGCAGTGCTGGGGCTCGGGGCTGGGCACAGCCCCCCTGTCAGGGCTGCACAGAGCTGGGCCCTTCCCGGGACAGGCAGGAGCCAGGCTGTGCCACTGTCCCCAGGACTGCCCGTGCCAGGGCAGTGCCCAGGCTGCTGCTCAGTGACAGGTGAGTGTGCTGTTATTTCTGGTGTGTGCTGTGTTATCCAGGTAGAAGATGCACCCCGGGCCCCCTCTGCCATCCCCAGGGTGTGTGCAGAAGGATTCCTTGTGCCCTCGGGCTCTGCTGGGGAGCTCTGTTCAGATTTAATCCGGTTTAACTCCGCTCTGGGGTTGGGCACGAGGAGCCCTGGGTGCCTGGAAAATGGCACTGTTGCTTCCCTCACCTTTTCCTTCACTCTAAAGAAAGAAAACAGAGCAGGCTCTCCATGAAGGAGCGTGTGTGGGGAGAGCCAGCTCCCTGTGGAGAGCAGCTCCCTGCCCCAGGGCTGCCAGCAGCCACTCCCTGCAGCCTCTGGGCACCTGTACCAGCCCAGCAATGCTGGTGACACCAGAGCTGCTGTTCCCACTCTGTCCCTGTGTCCCCTTGGCTGTGGCAGCTGCAGCTCCTTCCCTCTGAGCCCTGTTCCTGAGCCTTTCCCCAGCTCTGGGTTTGTCCTGTGTCCTCAGCAGATCCATTTCTGCCCACGTGGTGCTGGTGGCAGCTTCCAGCCTGGGCTGGGGTTTTGCAGGTCTCGCTTGGCTGCTCAGCAGGCTCCAGTGTGGGATGGCTGCAGGCTCTGCAAGGCTCTCCAGCGCTGCTCATATGGAAAACACTCTCAGTAACCACAAAGGATGGAGATGGCGCTTAAAGAAACACAAATAAAGGTCATCAGTGGGGGCCCTAAGGATGGAGACAGCGATGCTGCCTGGCGTGGTTTCTGCTGGGGTTGTGTGGCTTGAGAGCCCCGTTCCTGCGGGGTTTGAGGCAGAGCTGTGCAGGAGATGTCCCTGCACACAGGACACCCTGTGCATGTCCTTGACTGGGCTCTCCCTCTGCTCCCTCTCCCACGTGCAGCCCCCAGGAGATCAGCACCAGAACTCCCCCGACAGCCCCAGGGCCTTTCCTTCAGGAGGGGCTGCTGGGTTTTCTGCTTGCAGAATCCCTGAGCATCGGCTGCTGCTGGGGCAGCCCCACGGGAAGGCACAGAGCGAATCCTGGGATGGGTAATGAACTGAAATTTCACTGCTGCTGCTGGAGGAATGGGGAGATGATGGGGATGCCCATCCTCATGGGTGGAGCTGTTCAAGGCCAGGCTGGGTGGAGCTCTGAGCAGGCTGGTTCAGTGGAAGGTGCCCCTGGCCCCAGCAGGGGAGTGGAACTGGGTGATCTCAAAGGCCAGTCCAACCCAAGGCATCCCGTGGCTGTAACCTGGTCCTGCTGGATGCCAGCAATGGGTTGGATCCTCTGTCTCCTCCTTCGGCTCTCGATGTCCTCATCTCAGGCTGTGGGGCTGGGCTGGCCCACGGGAGCCTCTCTGAGCTCCCCTCCCAGGGCTGGGTGGTGTTGGAGCCTCCAGCTGCCCCCATCCCACCAGGAGCCCTCTGTAACGTCGTGTGGCAGCCACTGAGAGCAGCCCAGCCCTTCTCTGGCACAGAAAGGACAAATTAAATAAACATGCTTGATTGCTTAAACATTTGTTTTTTAAATTAGCAGCAGCTTTTTTATATTAAAGTCTGTGGATATGCTGCTGGGGAACACTTTAGCAAGTTGTTTTTTTCTTCCTGGTGCTACTTTTCCAGAGTGGTTCGTGATTTAGAAACCAAATGCAAAATGCAGGCCAAGTTTGAGGTTTAATCCTGTAGAAGATGTCGATGGGAAGAAACTGCACTGCTTGGAGCTGTGGGGCCCTGTTTGGATGCATGATGGGACAGGCCTTGCAGGCAGCAGCATTTGCAAATTGTGCTGTGCAAGTGCTGGAGAGAAGTGTCTGAATTATGGAATCACAGAATGCTTTGGGTTGGTTGAAAGTGACCTTAAAGATTATCTTGTTCCAACCCCCCAACACCTTCCACTAGACCAGGGTGCTCCAAGCCCCATCCAAGCTGGCCTTGGACACTGAGGAATGGCTCAAGGTGTTCCATGGTTGTCCCCAGGATCTCGTAGAAAGTTTCAGTTGTCCATAAATTGCCATAAATGTTGAAATCTCCTGCAAGAAGGTGTTTGGAGATGCTGTGTATGTGTCTGTAACTGTCTGTGTGCTCACAGGGAGTGGATTTGCAGCCCTTGCACTGTGCTCTTGGGGGGTGGGACTTGGGCAGCAGCTGGGCTTGGCATCTTCCCCTCGGTGCAAGGCACAGTTGGTGTCCCTGCCCCGAGCTCTTCCCTGCCTGTGCCTCTGCTTCTCTTTGCTTTCTCAGTGCCTGTCCTGTGAAGAGGGCAGGGACAGCCCAGCCTGTGTGCCACTGCAGGGTGAGGGGCTCTGAGTGCTGCTCTGATAGGAGCCTGATGCTAAATGGCTTCTCTGGGAAGGCAAATGCAGCCAGCGAGCAGCCAGTGCTGCAGGCTGACCTTGCTTGGAGCATGGGGGGCTTGGCTGTTCCCACAGGCTGGCTGTCAGTGTCCCCAAGCAGCATCTGTCCCCAGCAGGATAACCCAAATAACCCATCAGGATCCCTGTGTGCACCTGCAGGAGCCCCATCCCCGCTGGGGCTTCCTGGGCTGGGGGCGTTGCAGGTGAACTCTGCTCCTGCCACTGTGGAAAAGAATAAATAAAGAATAGAGTTTGCACAACCCACTGCTTTTTGTCACCCCTCTGGGTCATTCAAAGCTCCTGGCAGCTGGCTCAGGGACCAGCCTGGCTTGGGGGAGCCCATGGGACAGCCCTGGGCCTGTGCTGCTCATTTTCCCTTTGCACGGACTCCAGGGCACATCCTTAATTTTCTAATTAGTGGATGCATCCCCCACCAGCACAGCTCCAGCTCAGCTGAGTGTCCATGCATGGATGGAGGATTGCCTGATCTGAGCCCGGGCTCTGCCCCCTCCCGAAAGGCGACCAGCAGTGGGGTTTGTTGTTGTTTTGTTTTTACGTATTAAAGGTTTAATAAATGGAATTAAATACTGTGAAACTTAAGGTAATTAAATGTGGAAGCAGAAGGAAAAGAATTGTGAAGCATCCTCTCCAGGAAACTAATAGGCTCCATGCCTCCTTATCTTAATGATTTTCATAATTTAGCTGAATGCAGAGATAATGGATCTGATGAACCTTTCTGGAGCTGATTTGAGATTTAATGGGTGTCTTGCTGGGGAGCAGGGTGGGGGCAGGTGCAATCAATGCGCTTGAGGAGGGAGATGAGAGCAAGAGAGGCTGGAATACAGAGGCAGACGGCTTTTCCATCCACGCTGAGTGCTCCCTCCTTCCCACCTGGAATTAACCTCGGAAGTCATTTTCTAAAGCCACGTGGTTTCCTCCGGCTCCGCGCTGCCAGCGGGTTCTGCCTTTCTGCACAACCCCTGACCCTCCCCGGGCCCGGGGAGCCGCAAAGCCGGGATCATCTGTGTTAATCTGGTCTCATTGAGGTGGGATCAGTGAAACCACCTCGCAGATTCACTGTATTATGGAGCAGATTGAGGGACTTAGAGAGCAAATTTAATAAATATCATTTCGATATTACTTGTCGGGGGAAAAAAAAATAAAAATCCTCTGAGCAGCTGATGTTGAAGCAGCCTGTGAAGGTGCTTGACGGGGACATGGTGGGTGTGGAGCTGGGGCAGAGGGGACGAGGACATCACTGGGTGTTGACGTGGTGTGGTGGGGACACGAGGAGAGGACGTTCCTTTGTGGCTGGGTCACAGCAGCACATCCAGAAGGAAGCAGGGCTGAGTGTGCTTGGGGGAGGTGGGATGGGGGGTTTGGTTCTCTCAGGTGCAGCCCTGAGTCTCCTGCTGCCTCCCTGGCTCTCCTGGTGGAGTGCAGAGTTCTCCAGCAGCTTTGGGGTGGTGGTGCTGCAGCTGAGCCCGGGCCCAAAGCAGCTTTGCTGTGTCAGTGCAGTGCTGGGGATGCAGAGCCCACCCATCCCAGGTCCTGTTGGCAGGTGGGGTCTTCTGCTTCTCCCCGAGGAGAGCAGTGCAGCCAAAATCCTGCCAGTGGGACCCGCGGGAGAGCTCTGTGGCAGGGGAAGGAGGGAGAGCGATTGCAATGGCAAATCCCACACTCTTTTCCAGAGCTGGCTGTGGTGAGTGAGGTTTGGGCCGTGCCAGGGCGAGGAGTTGGCACTGCTGTCCCTGCCAGGAAGGGCCCTGGACGGAGCCCTGGGCAGGGCAGCGTGCCCGTCCCTCGCCGAGCACCGCGGCCGGAGGGGCAGCGCCTGCAGCCAGCACAGCCCCGGGGGCTGCTCCGCCTTTGTCCCCAGCAGGACTCCCTGCCTGCTGCAAAAACACTCGGCTTAGGAGAAATGTGTGACCTCTTGCTAACCCTCTTGCCTTTCCCCTCTCGCTCTGCAAGATGTTAAAAAGGAAGGGGATGGGGGGGGGGGGGGCGACGAAAAAAAGAATAAAAACCCACACTGGGGCCAATCCAAGGAGGGTGAAAGCTGGGGACCATATCATTAAAATGCTAAAAATGAGCGTGCTGAAAACAGACACAATTGGGTATTTAAAGCTCTGAATGAAAAGAGTGTGTGTTAGCTGCCTTGTGGAGAGCCGGTCTCCCAGACCCCCTGGAAAATATGTGGTCAAGCCCACACCATTAACTTTTTGTTTCTGGTTTGTAAAGTAGCTGTGAAATCCTGGGGGGCACACGGAGCCCCGGTCCCTGCCAGGCCCGCGGGATGCCCGTGTCCCGAGGGAGGGGCGGCAGTGCCGGTCCCGCAGCGTGTGCTGGGCACGGCTTGTGCACACCCAGCCCTTGGCGCTCCCGCAGGGATTTTTATCCCAAAACGGGGTAAAAAATCCCCCTCGTCACACAGACTCGTGTGTCCACTGCATCACCAGGGACCCTTCTGCTGGGATTTGCGGCAGCCAGTCCCTCGTGCCGCTGAGGACTGGGGTTTGTGGCCGGAGTGGGAAGCGGGAGGAGTGACCCGGAGTGGCCGCTCCTTCAGCCCTGCCTCAGGCCAGCCACAAATTGGCTCCTGGATGAATCACTGCTAAGTCACTTTGGGGCTGTTGTATCGTTTGTTTGCAGCTTAGAATCATGGAAATTTTGAGGTTGGAAAAGCCCTGTCAGATCAGAGAGTCCAACCGTTCCCCTGGCACTGCCAAGGCCACCGCTAACCCGTGTCCCCAAGTGCCACATCCGCACGGCTTTTAAATCCTTCCAGGGATGGGGACTCCACCCCTGCTCTGGGCAGCTGTGCCAGTGCCTGAGCACCCTTTAGGTCAAACAACCTGAGCCCCCCCTGGCCCAGCCTGAGGCCATTCCCTCCCCTCCTGTCCCTGTTCCCTGGGAGCAGAGCCCGACCTGGGGCTGTCCCCTCCTGTCAGGGACTTGTCCAGAGCCACAAAGTCCCCCCTGAGCCTCCTTTTCACCAGACTGAGCCCCTCCGAGCTCTCTCAGCTGCTCCTGGTGCTCCAGCCCCTTCCCTTCTCTGGACATGCTCCAGCACCTTCACATCCTTAATCCTGGACTTCTTAAACCCGTGCAGCTCGGGCTGCTGGAGGCCGCCAGCTCAGGTGCCAGGAGGTGTGAGGTCCTCCAACATTTTATGGTGCCTTTTTACACGGAAATGTGGATCTTTGCAGCCCCACTCCAGCGTGTTTCCTGCGTCCCAGCTCGCCCCTGGGTGGAGGTTGTGCTCTGTGTGCCCTGCGGGGTTATTTCTGTGCAGGACCTGGGTTTCCCTCGTGAGCACACGCAGAGGGAACCGCGGCGGTGCAAAATGCCCCTAAAATGTCTCCCAGGGCAAGTATGAACTGCCAGGCTGGGCTGGGCTCCAGCACGCAGGAACAGATGAATCAGACACTTAATGGTAAAATCGAACCCCTCAAAGTATTAAAAACAACCCAGTTCCAGCGGGCTCCTCTCCGCCGACCCCAGAGCCCCAGCAGAGCAGGAGGGAGAAGGGAATTCAAACCAAGCTGGGATTTTTTTGGGGGGCCCCCCCACCATATCTCTTGGCTGCCAGCCTCTCTGAAGGGAAGTTTCACCCCGCCTCCCGCGGTCTCGGATGTCAGGTTGGCAAGAAAAATCCCATCTGTTTTCAATCTGGATCCTCACTTCCATCCACCCAGGCTCTCTCCTCCCCGCGCCCCCCCGCTCCCAGCCCCCAGAGCTGGCGTGTGCGCCAGGCAGGCCTCGGTGACGCTTTTTTTTTTTCCTCCTCGTTTTTATTTTTTCTTCTAAAAATGTATGTGGCCTCTTTTGCCCCCCGCAGCCCCCCTTCTCCCAGGCACATGCTCCAGCACAGCCCTCTCCTCGCCGGGGCCTGCCAAGAACCTCTCTGTGTTCAGCCCCGCTACGGCCGCTGGCTCGGAGAATTCCCAAATGACCCAGGATTTTCAACCCGGAGCTTTCAAAAAAAAAAAAAACAAAACGAAAAAAAACCCTCTGTGTGTGGAAAAAGAAAAAAAAAACCAAAGGCAAAATTGAGAGGGGAGTAGAGGGAAGAAGGAATTTTGTTGTTGTGATTTTTTTTTTTCTGGTTGGTTCCAACTTTTTGGTATGATTTGGAAAAGAGCAAGTACAGAGTGTTTTGTTCCTGCCTGGAGATAACAGAGCTGCTCTGAAATCCCATATAGAGTCAATGCAAAGGCGTATACGTCGCGATCGTGATATCCTAATCTCCCTCTGAAGAAACCCTTTTGTTGCACACCCCCTCTCGCCGCTCCCTTTGCTGTCCTCTCACGCTGCGTTTATATCTTATTTAAACTCTAAAGTCCTTAGGCTAGGAATTACCTTCTCCCTTTACAGACGGCTGCAAGAGCTCAGCATGGCTGTGCAGCTACATGAAAAATAAATGAAGAAGGTTTTGGCTTTTGTTGATGGTTTTATTTCCTTTTCTTTTCTTTTTTTTTTTTTTGGTGTGTTTTTAGTCGTGAGTGTTTATCTCATCACGGATGAGTGATGCTGGGCTTTGTACGGCCAAAAGTATTGCCATGAATCTCGAGGCAAGGGTTATCCCAGCACCCGCTGCCGTGCCTCAGTTTCCCCTTTGGGCAGAGGCTGCCCTGGGGCGACGGGAACGGGGACGGGAATGGGGACGGGAACGGGGACGGGAACGGGGACGGGAACGGGGACAGGAACGGGAACGGGGACAGGGACGGGAACGGGACCGGGAACGGGGACGGGGACGGGGACGGGAAC